>JARYTB010000005.1:0-600000 GCA_031081865.1 Schwanniomyces occidentalis var. occidentalis
CATTAGAAGAAACTGTAATCGACACTGTTAATCAGGTTATAAAAACTAGAAGCCAACTGCATTTATAGATGTTATAGATTAAGTACAATACTTGAATAAATTAGATTAAGTCAAACATTAATATATTTTGATGGCTGAGCGACCTGATATTAAAATTTTGTTCCATTATCCATGTTACTCACCAAGAGAAAAATGTTATACATAATCAAACTTGATAGCATTTGTACGTAAGAGATGACATGCCTAAAAACATTATCCAATCTAGAGAAAAAGGTATGTATAAAATTAATCGTTTTTGCAACTCACCCAAAAAATAAAAAAGAAAAAGTTAAACACAAATGTTGAACAATTGCCTCTCCGTTTATAAAGAAAATCGGAAATTGTGTTTTGGTTTTAATTGTAATGCCCAACCTTCATATCAACATATTAAACGTTGTCTATAAGGGGGCTGGTAGTGTGTTAGACTTGTATTGCCTACAGATAATTGCTGCACAAAGGCGCCAAACTCATTATTCAAGCATGAAAGAATAAATTGCATACTTGAACAAACTGGATAAACGTATCTTACCTTAGTCAATGTGCTATCCTTTTGAAATTAAGCAACCTATTATGCTAGCCTCTCCAGCTTTTTCAATTTGCCCTAAAAGGTGCTTGAGTTTTGTTGGTTCTATCCCGGCGGTTTGTTCCTAAAATTTCCGAGCAACTTCATGAAAATTTAATTTATACCCCAGAATTTTCCTGTGGGTTTACCCCAGATTTAATCTGCTTGAATGATTTGAATAAACTCTTCAATTTTGATATATTCTTACACGGAATACTAGAATGACCAAGAAACTAAACCCTCTTGAAAAAAGGAATAGAAAACCAGCTTTAAGAGCTTGTGTATTTTGTCATTCTAAACACTTACAATGTTCAAATGAACGACCATGCAAAAATTGTGTTAAAAGAAATATACATCATCATTGTCATGATGTTGTTAGAAAAAGGGCAAAATATTTAAATACAAACGGTAGCAGAAAGCAAACAAAATCACGATCCAATTCTGTTAATTCAGATAATTCAACGAACATAAACATAACTGGTACAGTTTATCCCACTACTGCAGATTCCATAAAGACAGTTAATTCAACTAACACGCTTAATTCAGATATTTCATCACCTTCACCAGTTATTAAACATGAGTTTGCTGGAGCTCTAGAACACTCCCTACAAGATGCACCAAGTAATCAACCAATTTCATCCACGGAAACCAAGTTGCAAAACCCAATGCTAAATACTACAAATGATGTATTGAATAAGCTATTGTTTAATGATTCAATAAATAAATCCGACAATGATATTGATAGCATATCACTAAATGATTCAATTTCGAATAATAATATCAATCTGTTCAATTCTAATTATTTAAATCAGGAATATCTAATGTTGAGTGACATTATCTTACATTCCAAACCGTCATCACCTTCCCCTTCCAATACAAGTGCATCAGACTACAACTTGGGTAGTACCGTTTCGCCATCATCAACTTTATTGAACAATAAATTAAATATAGATTGTGACCATCCTAATAAGAGAATAAAACAACATTTAAAAGATTCACGACCATTTATATCTTTAGGATTTTCAAATGATGTTGCTAATGATACTGAAAATGGTAATCAGATTATGAGTAACATGAAAACAACAGATAATAATGAATATGTTTCACCATTAATCAGCCATCATTTATATCAATCAGTACAAGATATTTACTCAAATAATATAATAAATTTTGATTATCCCCAATCTTACCACCTGTTGACCAAGTTTTTGAAAGAAAGGTTTCTGGGTAATTCATTATCTGACGAAGAAAAACAAGCCAAAAGGAAGAGTTTATTAATAATTTTAAAACTAGTCGCTAGCTACAGACCTACATTTATTTCTGCCCATAAATCATTATTAAAACCATATGACTTGCAATTTCTAGAAATGTCATTTCAAAGATCATTGATCGACTATGAAAGGTTGCTGCAACTAAACTCTTCACCAACCATAATGTGGAGAAGGACTGGTGAAATTGTTTCAATAACTGACGACTTACTAAGCTTATTGGGGTACAATTTAGCTGATATTTTATCCAAGAGGACTTTTATTATGGAGTTAATGTATGACGATGAGTCAGTTACAAACTATTTCAAGTTATTTAAATCTGTTGCAGTGGGAAATTTACACCTGAGTATTATTACTAAATGTAAACTATCAAAGAGTCAGCATAAGAAAAGCACATCTAGATCCTCCTTATATAGTGAGTATGAGGAATCAAGTGATAAAGGTTATATTGAATTTTGCTCAGTATGGACAGTTAAAAGAGACATATTTGATTTACCAATGTTAATAATAGGCCAGTTCTTACCAATATTACCTGCTGGTGAAGGTGTTAGAATGTATTGAAAAATGCCAACTTAACTATAGTATCAGTGGCGCTTTTGTTCCTATTGACTGGTTCCAAAAAAATGAAATGATCGAGAATCACCTTTTTTTTTTGCAGTTGCTTTATTCCATATAAATAGGGGAACTCTGATCATATATTTCATTTTTTTGAATTATTTATTGTTTATTACTAAGTATATATTAGTATTAATAAATATATTCGTATACGTATTTCCAAAGCTGATTAACGTACTTCATTATGCTAAAAGAAGACCTTAATATGCTAAGAAAAAGGTTCTCAGCACTTTCCACTCCGACTAAAGCTTTACTAATAGGTGGTGTTGCTTATGGTGCCTTTGCTTTATATACATCAAAATATTATTCTAAGCATTCACCATACTCAAATGCGTTGGACACAGATAAAGATCATGAGAAGCGTGAAACTTGATTGCCATGCCTAAAGATTTGTATATGTTTTGTTTAGTATAATTAAGTATCTTTATGTTGTGTTTAATTCTGTTCATGATTTAATAAACATTTATTGAATTGACATTTAGTAAGTAATCAATACAAATCATAAAATTATACTCTTCATTATTAATTATGTATATTCCTTTAGAGTGTTGTTTATTGATCGCATTTATATTGTCTACTCCAATACCTACTCGTCTATAAACACACGATTATATTCAGAGAATCATAAAGAGTATATTAACGAATATGAAATTATTGAAGCTAAAATCAAACTAAAATAATGTTCTAGTAAATTATTGTAACCCAAGTAATATTTAAATTTAAAAACAAAGAAGCAAAGTGAAAAAAACAACATCACCTTTATCCAATGTATGAAAGGAATTAAAAATAGAAGTAAAAAAAACTAACACCAGAACCTGTAAACTCTATAGTAAAATGGACTAGCTCTTAAAGCTTCTTTTTCCTCAGCTATTTCTTGTTTCAAGAATTCCAAATCAATATCTCTTCTACCGGTATCTAAATCAATATCTTCTAATTTTACCCAGAATTGATTCCAAGACCTAGTATAAGTCTTATAGCATATCCACATAATAATCATTAAAGGTAACGATAAACAGTTTTGCCAGAAAGTGGTGACACTGGCCAGTTCACCAATTGGCCAAATAGAAACCCATATTTCACCACAGACAATTAAAAGCAAAATAGTCATACCAGCCAAGGAACCCCAAATGCCAATTGGAGATACAAATGCAACTTCATCTAATGCTCTACCTTGAGCGGCTAGAGCCAATCTCCATCTAACATGAGTAAAGCATATAGCAGCCCAAGTAAAGAACGAAGATAATGAACAAACAGAGAAGAACCAGGTAAAAACTTCGCCTTCGTGTTCGTTGGAAACTAAGAAAGCAAGCAAACCAAAAACATTAGTAAACATAATTGCAACCAATGGTCTACCAGCTTTATCAATATAACCAAATATTGCTGGAATTAAACCCTGAGCAGCTAATGAAGCTAAAGTTCTTGAGCAACCATAGACCGAAGAATTACCAACAGACATAACAGCTACTAATATAACTGCATTCATTATATGAGGAACAACCTTAATCCCTCCGTTCTGAATAGCAATAACAAATGGAGAAGCAGTAATACCCGAGCCAGTTAATAATTGTTCATTAGTATAAGGAACTAAAAAACCGATAACAATCGCAGTTAACAAATAGAAGATAGTAATTCTCCAGAAAACTTGTTTGGTAGCTTTTGGTAAAGATTTCCTTGGATTCATAGTTTCAGCAGCTGCTAAAGCAACTAATTCACAACCACCGAATGAAAATGCTGCTGATATGAATACAGAACAGACACCTTTAAAGCCATGATTAAATGCACCTGGGTTGTGCCAGTATCTGCCACCAATATAACCTTGATCACCAACACCGCAAATAATACAAATACCTAAAATAATAAAACCTATAACGGCAATGACTTTAATAAAGGAAAATACAAATTCTGCTTCACCATAACCTTTAACCCCAAAGAAATTAATTGATACGATAACCACAAAAAATATTGCAACCCAAACAGAGGGATTGATAGAAACGTTCCAATACTGAATTGTCATGGCGCAGGCAATCAACTCAGATGGGAAAGAAACTAACCAAGAACAAGCGTACAAAATGCCTAAGGTAAAACCCCAACTTGGATCAACAAATCTTGAAAAGAAAGCATTGAAAGAACCAGAAACTGGAAACTGAACAGATAATTCTCCTAAAGCGTTAACAACACAGAACATAGAAAATCCCACTAAAAAATATCCTATAATAACAGAAGCTGGTCCACCATTAGCTAAGGCATAACCAGTACCAATGAATAAACCAGTACCAATAGAACCACCAATAGCAATCATTTGTAAATGCCTTGATTTCAATCTTCTGGACAATGGATGTCTAGCCAGGGATAAAACAGCTACTTCAGTAGCGGTTAAACCACTAGTGTCTATACCTTCTTCTTCGAGGTCGATTGGCCTGAATGAATCAATAAATCGGGAAAACGGTGTTCCTTCTTTGGCTGGAACAACTGAATAAGCACTCTCTTCGTAGGATGAAGAAACACCGAACGATTCATTATCTTGATTTGATCCTGCTCTATATCTGAAGGCATCTAAATCAGCAGAATCTGGCCCTTGGCCCTTAAAGGATGCAGCTTTCTCTCCCAGCATATTTTAATAAAAAGGAGAATAAATTGTAAAAGTATGAACTAAATACAAGGACCACAGGGGTATTGCTATCAATAAAAAGGACCTACCTATTGAATTAAAAAGTTACTTGTCGAGGGTACGAAGTAGATATCGAATGAAAAATTTTCTGTTCCCAAATATAATATCTAGGCTAAGCACTTTTATTGAGTCCTACAAATTGTGAATGCAGACAGATAATCGATCAAATGATCTCCAGAAAATAGAAACAGCTTATTATAGTAGAGATAGAATTGTCCTATTATAAGAAAGTACTAAACTAAGGAGAGCTGATGTCCAGAGAACTACGAACTAAGAACACCACAATGACAAAATTCCAACCTTCGTCTCTTTGTTTGTATATGTAGTATGTTTCCCAAATCGGTTACATTAGTCCATTACACCTAAATTACAATAAACGGTGTATGCATCAATTATCTTATGTTTACGTAATAAGGTTACGGCATTGATTGGCATGCATAATACGGCTAAATTTCAAGTTATGGCGATAACGATTACATCCACAGTAGTCTGTGGATCCTTATTCTTTCAGCCTGCAGCTCAATTTCCAGTAATTACTGGGAATACATCTCGGTAACTCTATTTATTCATCGATCAAGCATGAAGATTGAGAAAGAGTCTAAAAAATTCTAATTCCGTCTTCTGGCAAGGCGAGAAGATGCAGAAAGATATGCGATACCCGATTTTTTTCTTTTTTCAGATCTATCCGTTCAACAATAAAACTGTTGGAACAGATGGATATGATATGTATTTAAAATCTACTAAATGTTAATCTAGCTTCAGCCTCAGTACCTTGACCAAGGTGTTTTTCTTTTCTATTTTTTTTATACCTATTAAATGTACTGGTGGAGATAAATTCTTTATTTAAATCTCTAAATAGGATTGAATGCTATTGTTTAAGAAGCTGCTCAAGACTTCTGATAAGTAACGGCTTCTCCTGACGTTTAAGTCCGATGGACTTTCTTACAATATTCTATTACTGAGGCAGCACCCTATGATTGCATAAGGTTTAGTGTTAAGCTGGGTAGATAGTGTTTTTTTAGACTAGACGGAAATTGCCAAAGTATAATTTTCTTGTTAAGCAGATATAGTCTATATGGTCACTGAAGGCCCAATTGCCTGAGAAATATGTTCTGTCTAGAAACCTGGTTGCGAAGATGACACATATGTGGTGGACAGCCTCATAATACCGACCGTAGTTATCCACCAGTGGGACGCTTAAGAATTAAAAAATTTATTTTAACTTTAAGGTTCAAGAATGTTGAAAGTGTCGAGTTTGATGAAGTTACAATAATTGTCGCCTAATCAAAACAGTCAAATGCTTCTGTTAGGGTATTGTAATTGAATATCTGCTCAAAAATGTTTTCATTAGTGCTATCTCGCTATCAAGTAGTGGGAGATGGATGTCTCAATCCCACACGATTCAATTGCAGATGCAAAGGCATATAGTTGAAGATATCTAGGTGAAAAGAGCTTGTTTTATTGGTGTATGTTGTAGATCTGAAACCGTAAACATCCATGTAAGTAATTTTGATCGTACGATCTAATTGTAAAATCATATCAAATAAATTGATTAACAACCCATCGACGAGTTAGTTAGCCGGGCAGACTGTATTCGAAAGAAGTTTCCAATTTAAGTAATGTTCGTTCCTAAGCGTTGTAAACCCTAAAATGCTTGATCAGAGGTTGGGGCAGTCATTGAATAGGAATAAGATATACCAATCACATTCTTCGTGTATGTAATAGTGGATATTCAAATACTCATTATAGATAACTAAACATAAAGCAAAAGTGATAATAGGAGATATAATTTCCACGGTCCTTTAGCTAATCAACAATTAACCATCATTGAAACCAGTTGAGGAGATATTGAAGAGGTTATAATTGTAGGGATTGGATGACATGTAATAATTATGCTCCCGTTGATCTGCTCTTGTAAAAAAGTAACCTAAAAGTATATTATTCCTAAGAAGAACTAGCATAGTCACTCTATTTCTCAGAGATAAGGTTATGATAGCTCAGTCAAGTACAAATTCGTTCAGCTATTCCTCTACAGTTCCTCTTCCATCATATGATGTCATAAATTAAATTAATTAACAGAATAATATCTATTTAGATGGCCCTTTTAAAAAGACTTATGGGTTACCAGTAGTAGGTTGACTAGATGGTGCGGGTCCTGGAGAAGCTTGATTGCCGCTAACATAATTTGCCTTGTTATTACTGTCCTTATTCGCAGGGATTGTACCATCGTTAGTCTGAGCATATAATGGACACGATTTATTAGTTCTAATATGACCAAAAGCCCCGCATGATGCACATCTTCTAGTTGTACTGTTCCCTTTACCAATTCCTTTACCACCAATAGCATATGAACCATCTGGTAACATAACCGTATTAGCGTCAATAATTGTACCACCAGCAGCAGCCGCTGCGTGCAAAGAATTCTTTAGAGGTTTCTTAAGTTTATTTTGCTTGGCTTTCTTCTCTAAGCTTGCTAATTTTTCTTCTAATGCTTTACGACGAATCTTATTCAATTCTTTGTCATTAGTCGGGATGATATCATCAACTTCAGCGTTCTTCAATAATTCATCCTCAATTTGTTTCTTACGTTTGATATATGCTTTAATTAACCTGGAATCGGTTATGGTTTCGACTCTTCTTTGAACGATATTATTTTCGTCACGAACTCTTCTAGTAATCCTTAAAACTTTTTGATCGGTTTCTCCTTTATTTTCCTCCTTAAGTTTATTTTTCAAATACTTATAATGATCAATTGGTTTGTATTCATCATAAATTGTTTTAAGATTGAAGTCTGGCCCATGATCAACTAAAGAACTTCTTTGAGAATACCAAATTCTTTTAATTTCTGATTCATAAAGTTTTTGCTGATATGCAGCTGTGTTATTTTTTGGTACATTTTCTTTGCCTGGGGAAAATAGTGGATGGAAACTGCTCTTTTGAGTGGATCTTAAGAACGAGAAACCTAAACCAATACCAGTTGGATCTCCTTCACCGTTAAGTTGTAGCATTGCTTTAGTTTGGTTAGCATTAAGAAAATTTCGTGACAAGTTCCATGGGGCCAATTCCTCTTCAATGTCAATTTCTGTATTCTCAACATCTCTAGATTTTCTTGTTTTTTCTTTCTCTTTTTCTTTCTCCTTCTCTTTCTCTTTCTCTTTATCCTTGTCCTTTTCTTCATCCTGATTTTCCTGTTCTTCCTTCTTTTCTTTTTTCTCCTTCTTAATTTCCTCTCTTTTAGATTCGTCGTCATATAACAAAATTGTGTCTTCTAAAGTTTGTTGACCATGTTGCATACTATCCAATAAACAAACATCTTCAGGGGTAATCATAGCTCTAATTTCATCCTCACTTGGAACAACATCACTATTCTTAATTTTCCAGAAACCTTGATCCTCACCATGCCTTTGATATTCCATAAATTCTTTTAGCCTTTGACGATTTTGCATGTCATTTTGATCAGGGAAGTGATGCGAAATATCTTTAACTGAGACCCTGGATTCACCATTATTATTCATGGCTCTAAAAACAATCATTTTCAATCTGTTTTTGGATGTATTAGTAACTTTTCTCGAATGTGGCGCTGGTACTTCTACCGCTGGGAAAGTATTTCCAACTGCAAACATATAGTTGATACTTCTCAAGTAATATCTTTGATGATTGCCAGATCCTTGTGATCTTATTAATAAGAAATCGGTATTCTTAGCTTCATGTTTAAAAATTGGGGCTCTGATCATGTTATTATAAAGAGTAGGAACAAAATCTCCTGGTGCAACTTCACCAAAGTTCCAGAATGGTGATCTGTCTTCAACTCCTAGAACATGAGTTTCACCAATTTGAGCTTTAGGTCTTAAAGAATCATCTTCCTTCTCCTTTCTATAATAATTAATTAATTTTGAACCCATACCAAAATTTGATAAGATTTGCGGATATTCTTCAGAATACTCCATACCAATAATGGTGCTAGTGTCTGTATTTGTCAAATCTGATGATTTAGCAAATATTTCTTGAGTTGATTTACCACGATCCTTCTTTTTCTTACGTAATTTCAATTTTGAAAAACTAACTAAAGTACCCGGCCTAGCATGAAATACAGGTCTATGGAACGATCTTGCTTCTCCTTTATTCAACCTAACCTTGTAATATGGGCATTGTAATCGTAACGCTGGAATAGAATGTTCAATATTCAAGTTGCTCAATTGGCTTCTAACTTTTGTATTATAATTACTTTTGAGAATTTCGTATTGTTTATCATTTGAAATATTGAATTTTAATTCTAAAAGCTTATCATTATTTGGAACTATAGCCTTTGATCTAATATTCTTTCTATCAGGAATAAATAATAAATTAGGATCATTCATATCCAAATTTAGATTCTTTTCATTAATTTGACCATTAAAGATGTTTTCATCATCATATTCAATATCAAAATTATTTTGATCAAGATTAATGTGTTTTGCAGTATGTTTCTTGTCGCCAGCATCAATAATGGTATCATCGTCCCAATCAGCAGTTGATAGTATTAAATCCTTACTGAAACCAGCAAATTTATCGTCATTTGAACCATCTCTACTTATATAATCGATTGATTTTAAAAGCGATTTAGATTGATCATCTTTATCTTGCAAGCTTTGAATAAATTCAATATCTTGCTCTGTTATATCAATTATTTTACTTAATGTTGAACTGGGAATCGATAACAAACTAGAACGATTATTAATTGGCTTCTTGGATTTGAACAACTTCTTCAGATCAAAATCTACTTCTAAAGTTAGTTTCGTTGGAATTAAGGGTTTGATATTCTCTTTAGTAGCAATTGGAGGACGCAAAGGTTTATAATATTTTGGCGTTGGAAGAAAATATAGATGAAAATTAAAAGGTTTATCTTTTGAATAATCAGGATAGTAGTATGATATAGTCTTTTTAAGACGCTTTGCATCCAATTTTTTAACTATTACCTCTAGTTTTCGTTTCTTCAATTTCTTAGTTTCATCAGACTCAACCTTATGTACTTTCTTTTGAGAACCTTGTTGCTGGTTATCTTCGAATATCTCCCCCATATTTAAGTCGTCTAATCCATCGTCATCTATTAGGTGATTATCATGATTTAAATCGTCAAATAAATTATTATTATTGTTGTTTTCCGCTTCTATATGACCGTTGAACTCGTTATTACTTTCTCCAAATATATCATCAAATTGCGCCTCTGCTTCTTCTTGAAGCTTATCTTCTTCATTCGTGCTAAATAGGTTATCAAATTCTTCATCCCCTGCTTGCTTATTATTTTCAGTTATTTCTATGGGCTCATCTTCATCCGCTAGTTCATCAATGTCTTCATAATCGATGGCGTCCTCTGCATGTTGTGTTTTACGTTCCTTGAAGATAGTATCAATAACCTGTTCATCTGGAATTTCTGAGTTATTAGCATATTGACTATATAAAGCATCGCCACCGGAATCACCCAAAGGACTAGATATACCCTTACCCTTCTTGATATTACTCATGATGGTGGATGCTTGCTATTATTTATTATCGTTATCTAGTAGTTTGAATAGGTTTTCTGTTGATATAATTTTTAACTAGATCAAAAAAGTTACACAAAATCACATTGTTTACTGGTGAACAACAAAGACCAACAATAACAATAACTATAACTATATTACGTAGAAGAAGATAGAAGTAATCATAATGCCATCCAATATCTTCGAAGCTCCCCGAAAGGGAAAAGATATTGTCATCATTTTGCAAAATTCGTCAAACCTGTCAATAAATTTTGTCTACACCAGTACTCATGATATCTACATCGTTAACAATTTTATCATTTTTAAGCAATATATCAGTAAACTTTTAAACAGAGCTGGTAGTAGAATAATGGTTATACTGATTTTTACTGATTTTAAAGGATTCTTGCCAACAATGAAGTTCTTAAAATCGTTTGATAACGATAAGAGAAGGTATCAACAAGAAGAATTTATTAGACAGTACAAATTTTATCTAAGGCAAATCCAACAGGAACAACAGAATGATGACTTAAACTTGGAGGTGACCTTAATGCCGGGGCAATGTGATCACCCTTTGGCGTTCGAACTAATCATTATTCTAGACAGCAACGTTATGAAACCTGACCATTTGTCGACCAATAGTATATCGATTCAACAATTTTTAAGAACAATTGCTCTTAAGCACGGAGGTCTGCTAATTGGAACACCAAGTATAGAAGTAGTTAAAGATAATCCTGAACTACTATTCAAGTTGGACAAAAATCCAAAGCCAATTTATGACAACACAGAATTTCATAATGAAGATGAGCTATTGGTTAATCTTTTCATACCAAAAGGCTGGGACTCATGGAGCAAAATCAAGCTCCTAGCTAAATCTATTGTTTATGATAATCAACTGAAGCTTCTAATTAAAGATAGCGAATTTAACGAGTTTAATCTACTTTATAATCGTTATATGAATAGCAATGAGAACTTAGATAACTTTTTAAGTTTTATTTTAGACTAAAAAAACAACTACAAAAATTTTTGGGTCACCATCTTAGTCATTATTGGATATACTAACTTCATTACTGACTAGGATAATTGTATATACCAAAGAATATGGTTGTGTTTGATTGTTCCGTGTCCTGTATACGATTAAATATGTTGATATGAAATTTTCAATAATGAACAAAAAAAATTTCAGAGTTCAAAAAACATAGAAACTGTAACTAATAGCAATATTATCAACAATTATATATTGCTAAGATGCCAGAAGTCGAAGTAGACGACCCGTTAACCAAGAATACTGCTAGATTGTCGATTTCAGCGGTGGATGTTGAGAATGAGAATCCTCGACTTCAATTTGCAGAGATACTAAAATCAACCAACCACGAAATAAGAAGAGATTCGGCCGTTTCTTTGACTTCCTTGAACAAAGATGAAGATTTGGATACCCCATTAAGTGGGATAAATGGTGATGGGGAAGAAAATTCGAATCTTAATGAAAATTTATTTAGACGTCCGAAGAGAAGAAGATCATCAGCGCAGTCCATATCGAGTTTATCAAAGAACCCAAAGAGTCCAACTAAGAAGGAGAAATCACATAAGAAAAAATTGAAGAAATCGAAACAGCTTCCGAATTTAGAATTGGTGACGGATTTGACACCAACCAAGAAGTTCCCTACAAACAATAAAAAGCTATCGTTAACTAATTTTAGAGATTTGATTCTTCATATCTTCAATAGGAACACACAACCAAATTGGATTAAGGTCACGAAACCCGAAGAGATTAAATCTTTAGTATTTTGCTTTATTCCTGGTTTAGTTTATGATGATTTCATCAAGAATCCTGATATAGATAAAGACTCCAAGTTTGTCTCAATGAACGATCTGGAGAAAATAGACGACTTGTCATTTTTTTATGAAAATTTTGAGTACATACTACCAACGACTGCCCCAGGCTCAAAAGAATCAATATTTCTGTCATTACATACTTTAATCAACGTTCCCTTGACTAAGAAGGAGAAGAAAGACATATTTGAAGAACTGAAAAAGATTAAATTGACTTTATGGGATATTTTGTTAACTGAAGAACAAATGATTCAAAATAACTATCCAGTCACTATTGATCCATATGATCCGGAATGGGTTGAAACTAAAATGTTTGATCACGAAGGATCACGTACGTTTGCGTTAGATTGTGAATTTTGTCAGTCAGCAAATGGTAAAGTATTGACTCGTATTTCACTCATCAATTTTCAAAATGATGTGCTAATTGATACGTTGGTAAAACCAAAGGAGGAAATTACCGACTATTTAACTAAGTATTCTGGTATTACAGAGAACAAATTAAAAAATGTAACCACTACTTTAAAAGAAGTCCAAGAAAAAATTCTAAGTATTGTTTCCAGTGATGACATTTTAATTGGACATTCCTTGGAATCTGATTTAAATGTTATGAAGATTAAGCATTCAAGAATTATTGATACAGCTATAGTCTATGAGCACCATAGGGGACCACCTCTGAAACCTTCATTAAAATGGTTAACTGAAAAATACTTAAAAAGGGTTATTCAAGCCGGTGAAAGCAATGGAGAAGGTCATTCTTCAATTGAAGATTCCAAAGCATGCTTGGATTTAATCAAATTAAAATTGCAAGAAGGGAAATATTTCGGTGTAAATGTGAATGAAATTTCACTATTTGACAGATTAAATAAAAATAGCAAAGAATCAATTAAATCGTTTCTCATCGATTACACTCCTTTAAGAGATTGGTCCAATGAACAATCTGGCAATGTGAAAAAGGTTAAAGTTAATAATGATGATGAAGTAGTTCAACTTCTCAGCGACGAGATTAACCATACTGAATTGATAATTTTAAAATTGAGGGAACTAGAATTCAATTTGGACTGGTCACCTATCCCGAAACACTATAATGGATATCTAAATGAGGATCAAAATGATAAATCAATAATATATAAAAAGTTGAATGACAGGCTTAACAAAATCTACGATGCATTGCCAGAAAATACAGCATTAATAATATGCTCATCACTGGGTGATCCGAAGGAAATGATTCAACTACAAAGCATAAGAAAAAAATTCCAATCATTGGAAAGAGAAGGTAAAGATGTAACCAAATTGCCAAAGGAACAAAGTTGGGACTTCGACAAGTTATCAGAATTACACAATGCAACTACTAAAGCAAGACAAGCCATTTCATTTATTTCTTTAAAGCAAACAAGTAGTTAAGTTGACAAAAATATCATCTTAACATGGGCGAGACTCCTATAGTGTATACTAGTAGAGTAATATATAATTATCCGTCTTTTTATTTAAATTAGATTATACCCACCCAGCCTACTTACGTAGTATCGATGCCACCTAATCCAGAAATTTGGCCCTCTTCCTTATTAATCGAAAGGGCAGCTTCCAACTCACTCCTCGTAGTTTCTTCTTGTGTGTTGGATTTATCATCTTCTACCATGGATGTATGATCAAGAATTGGAACTTCATTGTAGTACTTCCATTTATTCAAATCCAACACATCATCCTGGTTTATTAATCTAACTAGCGCACTATTCTTATGACTGATATTAGTTCTGAACCACCCCTTCAACTTAAAATTAGATGGAAGTGAATTATTCAAATTATCATTCAATGTATCTGGCGTGTACCAATCCTTAACCCAAGTAATCGAGTCATCTAACTGTTCATGTCTGGTTCTTGATGGTGCTGGTGTACTGTCTGTACTTCTTGAAAACATTACGTATATAAAAATTTTTTGATAAATGTAGCAATAACTTGTGTAATATGCTTAAACCATGTTAACTAAAAGATTAAATTGCTGTTCACACTGTATATATAATGTTAATGAACTATTGTTGTTCAATATTAATGTATAGTCGAAATTGATCTATTGGTCCATGTGACCCACACTGTTTTGTTCCCTTAAAATTACTAAGAACGGACTATTGTACATTGATATATCTATATACTATATAGAAACTATGCAGAGGTTACGATATCCTTAGAGGACTTTTGGTTAGTATTAGCATTATCATTCAGTATTTCATTTGTTTCGTTTTCTGTTGGATTATCTATTGTTATATCATTATTATGCTTTTGCTTTTGTAACTGCTTTTGTCTTAATTCTCTTTGTTTTCTTAATGCTTTCAGCTTAGCGTTTTCCAACTTCTTTTTAATCTCTTCTCTTCTTAGTTCGTCTTTCTTGATTCTCTGATCATACCATTTAATCATTTGTCGAGGCTTACAACCATAGATAGCCTCATATTCACAAAACAAACAGCAAGATGACTTTGACATCATATTTGGGTGTTGAATTGAGTTTGATCTGTTCTTTTTCTTTTTATTTTTCTTTTTGCTCTTTTTATCAGGTTCATTGTCTAGATTGGGACCACTGATGTTTAGTTCGTTTATTGACGGTAACTTTAGTTTGTTGACCCTCTGATTAAGAGAAGATATCCTAGACTGTAGACTCATCAACCGTAATTTTTCTTCAACATTGCTGTAGGTAGGAACTAGCTTTCCATTATGATCGTATTCAAACGTAAACTCACACGAGGGTCCATTTTCACCGAACCTGCCGTCAATATTTCTTTCTTCATTATCGAACATGGGACAATCGCAGCCATTTAATCCATGCTCCTCGCATTCTGGAGCAGTGTTTAGTTCAACTTCAATATGATGAGATGGCGGGCAATCATACAGAAATGTTTCTCCGTCGTTCACTTCTTCTAGATCGTAGTCATCTTGATCATCACCATCGAAATATTGGTCGGTGTTGCCTTCATGTAACCCTTCCTCATCTTGAGTATCATAAAGCGAAAATCCTTCTCTCTTAACATGAGGAGGACGATAGCTAGTATTATGGTTTACCGCAAAATCATTCGAGGTGATCATTTGGGATATTTTATTTCGAAGGAAATTTATCTCTGATTCTTTTAATAACGATTCGGCTGTATTTACAATATCTTGATTCTTCTTAGTTGACTGTGACGCAGTGGAAGATACTGGAGCCGGTTTATTTTCTGGAATTGATGCCAAAATCTCATTTTCTTCCAATTTGCTTAGTCTATCGCTAAATTCACTCGAGGCTTTCTCTAACGCTTCGAGTAAGCTATAATTAAATATTGGCTGTGAATTCTTGTTATTCTCATTTTCGTCCTCTCTTGGGAACGGCAGGAAATTTTCTTCTTCGTTAAATTGTCTATTTATAACTTGCAGCCATGTCTCATAGTTTTTCGATACCAAATCAAATAGTTTCTTAGGATCTAATTGTTGTGATGCATCACTGTTGACTGATGATATTTTATTTAGCTTGGGTTCCTCTGAAACCAAGCCATCGTGTGAATCTTCTATGGGCATTATATTGTAATCATAAGATATTAACTATTGATTGAATGGAGCTATAAAAGTAGCTTGTTAGCTAATGTTCTCTCACTATACTAGTTCCAGACGTTTTACAGACCACAACTAAAAAATTTATAGAGAAGAAAATGAATTATTTTGTGGATTTGAATGAAGTTACACAAAACCATATTAACTATACAAAAAATTTCCGTACACATTGTTAATCTTATACAAATAGTCTAATCTTTCTTTAAAGTTCTTTGCTTTTCAGCATTCTTAACAACTTTCTCGTCAACAAATAAGCCTTTGCGTCTTCTGATGTTGTTCATGTATCTTCTCGCAATATTTTCTCTTTCAGCAAATTCACCTAGCTCTTCTAATTCTTCTTCGGTATGCGGAACCCAGAATGGATCAATGTCTAACATATCATACCCGTCAAAGACTAATTGTGGTGAAGCAGCACCGGAGGTCTTCTTCCTAATGTCTTCTGGGAAACCAAAGGCTTCGACAACTGGAATTCTTGCTTCAATTGTGAAGAATGGGGTTCCTTCTTTCATTTCTTCAGATATGATTGAGCCACCTCTCTTTTGGATAACAGCATAAACTTTACCCAATACTTCAGCAGATGCCTGAATATCACAGGTATACATGGCTAAGAACAAACGAGGTGCTTTACTTAGGAACTGCTTATGGATCAAATCTCGAGTGTAAGTTATTATTCTACCAGAAATATTGGCAGCCTTTGCTTCTTCCAAACCGTCGAGTGACTTAGTACTCCTTTTAAGTACCACGAGTACACCTTGGAATGGTTCCGAAGCTAATGGGCCCTCATTACTTGCTAATTGGAAACCATTCAAGACATTTGTTTCATATTCGAATTTTTTAGACTCCACTTTATTGAACATATGTCTGAACTGATTTTCATTTCCTTTACTTTCAACAAGAATATTAGGGCCAATTCTTTTAGGACCAAAGCAGATAACATGATCAATTAATTCCTCGATAGAACCGAACTCTGATTCGAATTCACTTTCTTTCAAAATTTTAATTAGTTTTTCTTTAAATATTTCGAGTTTATCAGATGAATGGGCTTTCAGATTTATTATGCCAACGATTTCGTTCTCGTTTCTAATCAAGAATTTAGTAACTTCTTTTGGCAATGGTATAGCATCAAATTCTAATTCAATACCTTCTAGTATAACGTCCTCCTCTTTTTCATTCTTGTCTTCAGATTTGTCAGTAGCCAAACCTTCTCTAAATGGAATAACGGGTTCCTTAACTGTAACTTCACAACCTTTTGCAAATCTTTCTTCTAAATCTTTCAAACATCTCTCTAAATGAAGTTCACCAGCGACATACATAATCAATTCACCAGAATCATCATCAATATACCATTCTAACACTGGATCTGCTTTGGTCAATAAGTCCAATCCTCTCTCTAATTTACCCAATTTCATTGGATTAGTTGGTTCAATTGCTATTTGCATGATTGGTTTATTATGAATTAATTTCGATGTAGTTGCAAAATTGATATATGGTCTTTCATCCTTAATTTCTGAACATAATGTGGCATTTTTCAAGACAGCCTCATCAAGTCCAACCACACCAACAATATTACCTGCTGGAACAGTATTCATCTTGACAAACTCTCTACCCATGATCAAATACAAATCTTTTATTTCAACCTCATTTTTAATTTGCTGTTGATTATTTGGATGTGACTTTGACAATGATGGATCATATTTTGGCCCAATCACAGTTATTTTTTGTCCTTTTGTTAAAGAGCCCGAATAAATACGTGTAAACGCAACTAATGTTTCTGAATTAGCTTCTTCATTATCCTCTTCTGACTCATTTTCAAAATCATCTTCCTCAAATTCCCATTCATATGGATCCTTTGGAGGCGGAGATAAGGCAAAATCATCTACCTTCTTATTCTCTTGCAAAGCAGCAGCAGCAGCTTCAGACGCCTTTTTAGCTAGCTCTCGTGCAATCCTACTTCTCTCTTTGACTTCGTCTACGGATAATTCAGAACTTGGATCAACATCCCGTGGTAAGTCATCGTTAGGTACTGATAATAACTTGGAAACGTATGCAATGGTGTACTTTTCAGGATTTGAAGAGTCACAATTACATATTGACTTCTCAAATTCGGGTTCCAACAAGCTTGATTTATCTTCATGTTCAACGACATTATAAATACATTCATCTAAAATTTTCATTGTCCTTTCCTGTTGAGCGTCAATTGGACTAGGCAAGTATTCGATAACTGAACCTAACAATGCATGGGCTATTGGTATCCATTGTGACATAATTAAATTTAATAAACTTCTATAATCCTTTGAACGTAAATCTCTTGCATTCACTTTAGCTCCTACTTTTTCGATAATCTTTTCTAGTTTTTCTTGATTTCTTTCCAAAAGACAATGTTCATAAATTGACCAAATTTGCTCTAAAATTAATGTAACAAATAATGGTTTTAATGAGCTTTGATTTGCTTTTAGTTTTTTACCAGGAATTATTTTTTTGTTCTTCATATCTAAATAGTAATCACCCCATAAAGTTTTTGATAATACCAAATGGGAAAATCCTAATTTAGCCAGGTAAATTTTGGCAAACGTATTGATTGAAAATGCCCATCCATCGATAGCTGATGCAAATATAACATTATTCTTTTCCGGCGTGAAATATAGATCTTGATCGTCTTTCTCTACAAACTCACCATTAGCACCGATTTCTCTCCAGAGTAAGTCATCCACCATTCTTTCTCCAGCGTAAAATGATCCAATAACCGAGTTTACTTGCTCAATAACTCTTGATATATGCTGATATGCTTCCAAAGGCGATAGTTTCCATTCACTTATTAACCTATCAATTTTGTTAATGACCAATAAAGGTTTCAACTTATCAACCCAGCATTGCCTTAGGACATTCACTGTTTGCGAACAAACCCCCTCAACAACATCTACAAGAACTACGGCTCCATCACACAATCTTGATGCTGTTGAAACCTCGGACGAAAAATCAACATGGCCAGGCGAGTCTATCAAATTAATCAAATGCTCTTTAACTTCTGTTTCCTCCGAACCTTGTTTACGACGTAAGACTCTGAAGTATAGCGAAATCGCAGATGCTTCCATTGTGATACCTCTTATCTGTTCATCTTCCCTTGAATCTAAGTATCTAACTTTACCCGCCATTCTCTGTGATATTATTCCATTTGTAGCTAGAAGTGAATCACTCAACGACGTTTTACCATGATCAACGTGAGCTAATATACAGATGTTTCTTATACATGATGAATCCAGATGAAGCTTGTTGACAGTTTCTACGGATAACTTCATCTTTATTAAACTCTTAAGCTATATCCAGTTGTAAAGGCTTGCCACTAGTTATTAGCTAAGACTTTGCTATGCCTGAAAAATCGCACTAACAAAATTTCTGATTACAGATGAGTTGATGCTCTTCATATCTGAAGAGTATCGGAAACAACAACATATCTTTGGCCAACATGGATTGCCCGCTATGTTCGACTCCATTAAGACAGCATCTATTACAGCCCCATATTTCTTTAATAGCTTGTCCGTCCGAAACTTGTATCTATCCGTTCAACCTTTCCATCACCGAGTTGAATGAAAACAATTTGATCATCTCAAACGTCACTACGTCGGACATTATGAAGAATATGCAATCTAAGATGGTTAATGACTTCGATATAGATGAAAAGATTGCTGAGTTTATCAGTAGAGATGACCATGATATTGTATAATAGCCTTCCGGCGGACCTCAGTATACTCCTACAACTGAGCGCTGATAGCTGCGCCAGTACAATCGACAAGGAAACATAGACAACTGTTGACAGAAATTGGGCTACTCTATAGACGGCGGTACCTACTTTTAAAGCGCTTCCATATCAGCCAAGTATACATGCATTGATAGACTCAATATTTATATACACCATGACTGATAGTCTACACCACAGATTTTGCAGTTGATGGCAGCCATGCCGTCGACACCAACTTTCTCACCACCCAAACAGCTTACCATAGCCAATTTGCCCATTCCTATTAGTATAAGCAATATTTTGGTATAGATGTGTTGGTGGTCATGGTAAAGTTAATATCCGGGTAACATGTCCAATTGAAATAGTCGTGCACCAGTTCAAAGAAACTCCAACCAAATTTTTATAGCATAAAGGTGTCTTTTAATTAATAGCCTATATAGATTCATATAATAGCTATTAATCAATCAATTTTACTTACCAATTTACTACTATATCGAGCTTACTATAAGAGCTTAGTATCGTCACGTCCAACAGTTCAAACTTCGCACTTGTCGTAAACATATTTAACTGCATACTTGTATTATAAAATTTTACAGATCTATATTTAGGTGTAACTACATTCAAGATAAATTAATATATTATAAATAAGAAACTATAATGTCTGATCAGTACGTATATAACGATATTTGTCTTAACGAGAAAGTTGAAGAAGCATATACTAATACAAGAATTCTAGAAACTGGAGACAACAATTAAATATCCCTCAGAAAGACACTAGACCACAAACTGACGATGTCTTAAATACCAAAGGCAAATCTTTTGAAGACTTCAATTTGAAGAGAGAGTTATTGATGGGTATTTTCGAAGCAGGATTCGAAAAGCCATCGCCAATCCAAGAAGAATCTATTCCAATGGCCTTAGCTGGTAGAGATATATTAGCAAGAGCTAAGAACGGCACAGGAAAAACAGCCTCATTTGTTATTCCAGCATTACAACACATCAAGCCAAAATTAAATAAAATCCAGGCTTTAATCTTAGTTCCAACTAGAGAGTTGGCTTTACAGACCTCACAAGTTGTTAGAACTTTAGGTAAACATTTAGGAATCCAGTGTATGGTTACCACTGGAGGTACTTCATTGAGAGATGATATTTTAAGATTAAATGAACCTGTCCAAGTGTTAGTTGGTACCCCTGGTAGGGTTTTAGATTTAGCATCAAGAAAAGTTGCTGATTTATCTGAATGCCCATTATTCATTATGGATGAAGCTGACAAGATGTTATCGAGAGAATTCAAGGGAATTATTGAACAAATTTTAGCATTTTTCCCAAGCAACAGACAATCATTATTATTTTCTGCGACTTTTCCATTAGCTGTCAAATCATTTATGGATAAGCACTTAAATAAACCTTACGAAATTAATTTAATGGATGAATTGACTTTAAAGGGTATTTCTCAATTTTATGCGTTTGTCGAAGAGAAACAAAAATTGCATTGCTTAAACACTTTATTCGGTAAATTGCAAATCAATCAATCAATTATTTTCTGTAATTCAACCAACAGAGTTGAATTATTAGCTAAAAAAATTACTGAACTAGGTTATTCATGTTATTACTCTCATGCTAAAATGCCTCAGCATGCAAGAAATAAAGTTTTTCATGAATTCAGACAAGGTAAAGTTCGTAATTTAGTTTGTTCTGATTTATTAACTAGAGGTATTGATATTCAAGCCGTCAATGTTGTTATTAATTTTGACTTCCCAAAAACTGCAGAAACTTATTTACATAGAATTGGTCGTTCTGGTAGATTTGGTCACTTAGGTTTAGCAATTAATTTAATGAGTTGGAATGATCGTTATTCATTATACAAAATTGAACAAGAATTAGGTACTGAAATTAAACCAATTCCTGCAGCTATTGATAAATCATTGTATGTTGCTGATAATGAAGATGCAGTTCCAAGACCATTTAAAATTGACGAATTGCCAAAGGGTAATGAAACTATTCATAAGAAAGGCTATGAGTATAAGGGTCAGCCAGAAGTCCAAGAAAGTTATCAAGAAAAGCATCAACTGGAGCAGCAACAACAAGTTCCACAACCTAATCAACCAATACAATCAGTTCCGCAGGCTCAACAATCCTCCCGAGCTCCACCACAGATTCCACAACAATCACAGTCTTCTGTTCCTCAACAATTTTCACAAGGTATTCCACAACAATATGGTGGATATCCTCCACAATACCAACAATATCCTCCTCAATTCAATGGTTATCCACCACAGTTTAATGGTCAATACCAACAACCTCAACCATATCAATAAATTTCAAATTTCACAATTTGTAATATTCCTTTTTATTTTTTATTTATAGCACTATATTTGTTACAACATTTTTTATTATTTTAGTCGATTATCGTTTGAAATTTATTGTTTTTATTCTGTTTATTTTTATTAAAGAAAAAAAAAATACAAAAAAAAAATCCTTAAAGAATATGTATAAACCAAAAAAACAACCATAAAAATTTATTATTCCAAGAAGAGCTGTTTATTAGTAGTTGGAAATTTTAAGAATTAGAAAGAGAAAATAATTAACAATTCTAGAAGCATGAAAAGGAGATGAACCAGAATAACTTCTTAAAACTATAGAAATTTTAATAGTGAAAAGCAAATAAGAGAAAAAAAGAAATAAACTTCAAAATTCACAGTTTTTTTCAGCTAACGATTCCATTCTGATTATTCTTTTTGATATATGTATTTTAATGATTTATGAAGTCCCACTTTTTATTAATTTCATTTTTATTTTTAAAGTCATAAAGCTTATTATTCCCTGTTTGGTCTTCCTTTCTCTTTTGGTTCTTATATTATAGATTTCTGTTCATTAAAAGTATGCTTAATTTTTTCTTAATATTACTTCTTTGCAACTATTCTCAGTCCATTTATCGATACAATTCCTCTCTATATTCAATGTCTTTTTCTTTTAGTTGTTAATTATTTATAGATTGTTTGTATATTATGTTAAATAAAATGAATAATTAACAATTATATGCAGTCTTGTGTAATTTTTAACGTAGCTCATCAAGTGGACTTGACTCTGAAAATTTTTGACTTCTTATAAATTAATAGATTAAAATAATTAACTTAATATCAAATCAAGACTCTTAGATACTATACAAAGTAGGCTCTTAGATTCAGAAGAGACAAACTGAGAAAGGAAAAAAAATACTAAATTTCTCCTGCTTATTTGTTACCTATTCTTTTGGTTTCTTGTTGGTATTCATAAAAATTTTTCGGATCTTTCTATTTTTCAAACTATCTAGATGTGTGGTATCTTAGGTATAGTTCTTGCAGACCAGCAAAAGAATGTTGCAACCGAATTATTTGAAGGTGGAATGTTTTTACAACATCGTGGTCAAGATGCAGCAGGTATAGTTACCTGTGGTACGAAAGGTAGATTTTATCAATGCAAAGGTAATGGTATGGCCAGAGATGTTTTCACCCGACAAAGGATGTTGAACTTGATAGGTAATATGGGTATCACTCATTTACGTTATCCAACTGCAGGTTCTTCGGCCGGTAGCGAAGCTCAACCGTTTTATGTCAACTCGCCATATGGTATTTCATTAAGTCATAACGGTAACTTGGTTAATTCGATGGATTTGAGAAAATATTTAGATGAGAAAGTCCATCGTCATATTAATACTGATTCAGACTCAGAGTTACTTATTAATATTTTTGCTGCTGAGCTTGAAAAGTTTAACAAGTCTAGAGTTAATAATCAAGATTTGTTTTCTGCTATATCTGGTACTATGGACACAGTTCGAGGAGCATATGCCTGTGTAGCCATGTTAGCAGGATATGGTGTTATTGGATTTCGTGATCCAAATGGTATTAGACCTTTGTTGTTTGGTGAAAGAATCAATCCTGATAACTCCAAAGATTACATGTTAGCGTCGGAGTCAGTTGTTTTGAAAGCACATGGATTCAAGAACTTTAGGGATATCAAACCAGGTGAAGCCGTCATTATTCCAAAAGACTGTTCTGGTGTTAATAAACCAGAATTCCGTCAAGTTGTTGAACCGCAGATATTTGCTCCTGATATATTTGAGTACGTTTATTTTGCTAGACCTGATTCTGTTTTAGATGGAGTATCTGTTTATAGATCTAGAATTGAAATGGGTGTCAAATTAGCTAACAAGATATCCAAATCGATTGATATTTCGGAAATTGATGTTGTTATTCCAGTTCCTGATACTGCAAGAACTTCTGCCTTGCAATGTGCCGTTTCTTTGAACTTACCATTTAGAGAAGGGTTTGTCAAGAACAGATATATTGGTAGAACCTTCATTATGCCTGATCAACAAGAAAGAAGATCTTCCGTTAGAAGAAAGTTAAATGCTATGGAGTCTGAGTTCAAAGACCGTAGTGTTTTATTAGTTGACGACTCCATTGTCAGAGGTACAACTTCAAAAGAAATTGTTGCAATGGCTAGAGAAGCAGGTGCTAAGAAGGTTTATTTCGCATCTTGTGCTCCCCCAATCAGATATAATCATATTTATGGTATTGATTTAGCCGATACCAAGGCCTTAGTCGGTTTTAATAGAAATGAAGAAGAAATCGCACAAGTTATTGGTGCAGACGAGGTCTTTTTCCAAGACCTTGACGACTTGATTGATTGTTGCAAGAGCAATACCATTAAGAACTTTGAAGTTGGTGTCTTTACCGGTAATTATATCACCGGTATTGAAGATAACTACTTGCAAGAGCTAGAAAAGATTAGAGCCCAAAATCAAAGAATTAGAGATCAAAGAGATAGAGGATTCAGTGTCGATGCAAGCATAGATGCAAGCGACATGGTTGATGTTAAAGCTGAAGTCGATATTAGTATATATAATAGAGGTGATTATGAGTAAGTTCGTGTATTTTTATAACATTTTCGCAACATTCAGGTATAGATTTATAATGATTTTGAGTTGTACAGATTGTTCTTTGTATATTTGTGTGTAAAATAGCCAACAGTAGTCCATGCCATGTCCTAAACTCTTTCGATAACTACGTTCTACTAACCACCCACTGCCCTACTGATATATCCTAGGGGATATTTTGAACACCGCAGCGCCTATGTCTGTTAACCTTCGTTTCTACCCATCGAATTCCACCTGCTGGCTAAGCCATTCAGCATGCCTCCATCTCCTTTAGGATATCCTCATTCCAGAAAAGTTATCAATATCCTCCTATTGGATGCTTACACAAAGTTTCCGAAATCTACTCGCATAATCCTTCCTACTATATGTAATATTATCATTCGGCTTACGCCAGCTTGCTAATCTCTATTCATACAATAATCCCCCTTACGCGCTAAATTAGCTATACTGTCACTGCAATCTGCTCAGGCCCTTACCACCGCCCTACTCTAGCCGCGCGAGCACATCCTATCATTACACCATCTAGGATTCCTCTAACAAATCAATCCAACAAGCACCAACAAAGAGCTCCGCGTCCAACTCATTGACTTAATGATTTTAGATTTTCGCCATGTAAGCATCATATTCCTCTTTACTTTATCCAAGATACTGTACAGCAATGTCGTAGAACTCATCCGCTTATTATTTATGTATTATTGCAAAATCTACTTGTCCGGGTAAAATTCTCACCAGGGGTATCGTTTCGGTAAATTACACAAAAACACGTTCTGATTTTTCTCCCTGTTCCTTGTTGTTGTGTTGTTCTCGCCAAAAATTTTTACTATGATAGTATCTTCTTTTTCGATGAATGGGTTTAATAGTGCTATCTATACTAGTTAAACTCATCTATCTTTATAAGAAGAAGGGAAACATAATAATGGAAAAATCATCATATGCTAGCTCAGGCGCTAGTTCTTTAGCTAACTCAGCGCCTTTATCGATCTTTTCATACTGTGCTTCATCTATCTTGATGACGGTTACCAACAAATATGTGTTATCGGGATACTCATTCAACTTGAACTTCTTCTTGTTAGCAGTGCAATCAATTGTATGTATTGTAACTATTGGTACATTGAAGTCGTTTGGTATCATTACGTACAGACAGTTCAATAAAGACGAAGCTAAGAAATGGTCACCAATTGCGTTTTTGTTGGTTGCAATGATCTACACGTCCTCTAAGGCATTGCAATACTTAAGTATCCCAGTTTACACTATTTTCAAGAACTTGACCATTATTTTGATTGCATACGGAGAAGTTTTGTGGTTCGGTGGCCTTGTCACGTCCATGGCATTAGGTTCGTTTGTCTTGATGGTCTTGTCATCTGTGCTTGCTTGCTACGGTGACTCTTCTGCAACCAAGACCCCAGACGACACTGTTTCATTATACTTTGGATACTTCTGGATGTTCACCAACTGTTTTGCGTCTGCGGCATTTGTCTTGGTTATGAGAAAGAGAATAAAGTTGACTAATTTCAAGGACTTTGATACCATGTACTATAATAATTTGTTGTCTATTCCTATTTTATTGATCTTATCCTTGGTTTTCGAAGACTGGTCCGCCCAAAATGTTGCTAAAAACTTCCCAGCTGACAACAGGGCTGCTACTATTATGGCTATGTTCTTTTCCGGTGCCTCATCTGTCGGTATTTCATACTGTTCCGCTTGGTGTGTTAGAGTTACTTCCTCAACCACCTACTCCATGGTTGGTGCTTTGAATAAGTTACCAATTGCATTATCTGGGTTGGTCTTTTTCGATGCTATTGTTAATTTCTGGTCTGTCTCGTCCATTTTTGTTGGTTTCGTTGCGGGCTTAGTCTATGCGGTTGCCAAACAAAAACAACAAAAACAAAATTCTCAACAATTGCCAACCGCTTCTAAATAGATGTATTATAACATTTTATTCTCTTTTATTTTCCTAGTTATATCTATATTTAAGGTTTTACCAGAATTAGCAGCTTCCAACTATTCATTAAGTTGCCTGTCAAACTTTTTTTGGTCCACATTATTTTTGTTATTATTATTCATTAACTTTCTTTGTGTTTTCCTACTGTTATTTATAAATTACTTATTATTTAATAGATATTATCTTTTACCATTGTCTTCTAAGTAGCAAATCAAATGTGACACAAAATTGGCGCATAGAAAAAAATCATCTCAATTTAGTCTAAGCAAATCAATAACAAGTGATTGTTCTTTAAAATTCTATTCTTTCTCTATAGTTCTTCTTTCCACTTTTTTATTGAATCTAATTTAGAAAATAATATGGCTGAGAACAGCTTAGAATCAATTCCTAAGTATTTGGATCAATCGCTTTTACCTCAATATGCAAAGCAGGCGGAATCTTTATTGAAATCAGTCGAATCACAACCAGGATTTTCAATTAATCTTTTGCATGTAATTGCTTCACCCACTT
The DNA here is from genome assembly GCA_031081865.1 of Schwanniomyces occidentalis var. occidentalis. Taxonomy (NCBI): domain Eukaryota; kingdom Fungi; phylum Ascomycota; class Pichiomycetes; order Serinales; family Debaryomycetaceae; genus Schwanniomyces; species Schwanniomyces occidentalis. The sequence goes on from JARYTB010000005.1 coordinate 27,160, forward strand.
TATCGCCAGCAACTAGATTAGCAGGGGCATTGTTTTTTAAGAACTTGATTAAGAGAAAATGGGTTGATGAGGATGGTAATTATCTTTTACCGGTCGAAGATGTCTATCAGATTAAGTCAGAGATTTTAGATATAATGATGAAATTGCCTAATCAATTACAAATTCAAATTGGAGAATCGATTTCGTTGATTGCTGAGAGTGATTTTCCACACAAATGGGAAAACTTGATCGACGATTTGGTGAAGAAATTGTCTTTGGACGATTTTATTTCAAATAAAGGGTTATTAGTTGTTGCTCATTCAATTTTTAAAAAATGGAGACCATTATTTAGGTCTGACGAGTTATTCTTAGAAATTAAATTAGTTTTAGACAAGTTTGCTCAACCCTTTATGACCTTAATTAACAAAGTTGATCAATTAATTCAAAGTAATTTAAATAATAAACCATCGCTAACCGTATATTTAGAAAATATGTTATTATTAATTCAAATTTATTATGATTTAAATTGTCAAGATATTCCAGAATTTTTTGAAGATAATATGCTAAACGGAATGGAAATCATTCATAGATATTTTGTTTTAGAGAGCAATTTGATTACCGATCCAAGTTCAGATGATGAAGTTGATGTGTTAATCAAAATTAAAACTTCAATTGTTGAATTAATTTCTTTATATGTCACAAGGTACGCTGATGTATTCGAACCATTGATTGAAAATTTTATAACTTCTGTCTGGAAATTAATTAATGACTTTATTACCAAACAACCAAAATTCGATTTATTAGTTGTTAAATCCTTATCCTTTTTAACATCAGTTGCAAAAATGCAAAAATATCAACCATTGTTTAATAATTCTGATGCATTAAAGGAAATAATTGAAAAAATCATTTTGCCAAATATTCATTTTAGAGAAGTTGATGAAGATATGTTTGAAGATGAACCAATTAATTATGTTAGGTCTGATTTAGAAGGTTCTGACTTCGATTCAAGAAGAAAAGCGTCTACTGACTTCTTAAGGGAATTAAAAGAAGTTAATACTGAATTATTGACTAATATTGTAATGAGTTATGTTAATCAGTTTTTATCACATGCAGATTGGAGACACAAAGATGTTGCCATCTATTTATTTAGCTCATTAGCAGCTAAAGGTTCAGTTACAAATGTTGGTGTCACTTCAACTAATGTTTTGGTTGATGTTGTTAAATTTTTTAGTGAAAATATTGCCAATTACTTACTTAGTAATCAGCCTACTCATCCTATTTTAAGGACTGATGCTATTAAGTATATTTTTACGTTCCGTAATCAGTTAACAAAGGACCAATTGCTAACAACTATTCCGTTATTAATCAGTCATTTACAGGACTCGAATCCTGTTGTATACACTTATTCATCCATCACAATTGAAAAGTTATTGTCAATGACAGATTTCACTGATCATCAACCAGTTTTTTCAAAGAATGATATTCAACCATTTATTAATGATTTGTTAAATAATCTATTTAGATTAATATTGGCGAATAATGAATCATCACCAGAAAAACTAGCAGAAAATGAGTTTTTAATGAAATGTATTATGAGAGTTTTGAATACAATTGAGGATTTAATTGATGAATCATTTAAAATAACAATTATTGATCAATTGTTGAAAATTTTGAAAATAATTGCTAAAAATCCTTCAAATCCGAAGTTCTCACATTACATCTTTGAATCTTTAGGTTTATTAATTAAATTTGGTAACAATAATGATGAAAGAATTGGTAATTATATAGAATTAATTTTGCCAAACTTACTAGATATTCTAGGTGAAGATGTCCAAGAATTCGTTCCGTATACTTTCCAGATTTTAGCTTATTTATTAGAATTATATCCAAACTTAAAAGGATTGCCACCAACATATAAACTGTTAATTAAGCCATTATTGTCACCAGCGGTTTGGGAGTTCCGTGGCAATATTCCTGGTATAACTCGATTATTAATTGCTATATTAGAACAAGATCCAACAGCGTTCACTGAAAGTGAACAAAGTTTAATTCCATTACTAGGCGTTTTCCAAAAATTAATTGCGTCTAAAGTTAATGATTCCTATGGATTTGATTTATTGCAATCAATCTTATTGACTATACCGTTACGCGTTTTGAATAATTATTTAAACCAAATCGCTATATTGTTATTGACCAGATTGAAAAATTCAAGAACAGATAAGTTTGTTAAAAGATTTCTTGTTTTCATTTGCTCTTTAAGTTGTATACCGTTAAATCCTGAATTTAAAGTAGAAATCAACGCTGACTTTGTTATTAATTTGATTGATTCAGTTCAAACTGGAGTATTTCAACAAATTTATAATAATTTTGTGTTGCCAACTTCAAATAATTTAGCTAACTTACAAGATAAAAAATTAGTTATGTTAGGATTGTCAGAGTGTATAATTTCTCAGCATTTTGCAAAGGGTAGGTATACAAGTTTAATAGTTCCAACAATAGAAATATTAGCTAAAAACCTTGCATCATTTGGAGGATTGAGCAGATCAACCAATGTTGTGAGTACTACTAATTCAATTCCGATTGATGATTTAGATTTCGAAACTACGTCATTTGGCTCTCAATATTCAAAAATCATTTCGATTCAAGTTAAACCATTTGATCCTTTACCAAATGTTAAAAATAATGACCAAGAATCAATTAAATTTGGAGTTATTTCAAATATCAAAAAATTAGGTGCTTTTGAAATTTTAGGTCAATTAAGTGATGATAGTCAACAAATATTAAAAAGTTTGGGAATTTAAATTAATATATAGGATTTACTTAATAAAAGTATTTGTTGAATTTTTGTAGTAATACTTTAATATTTGAACTTCTACCAAGCAAACTAAATAATACAAAAATTAGAAAGGTAATATTATCTTTAATTTTAATGAGAAGAAAATAAATCTAATGACCAACAAAAAAATCGTAATTTTTAATACAAATATAATAGAGAGAGTTAAGAGAAATGAAAGTATAAAATTGTTTAAAAAGCTGTACAAAGAAAGAAACCAACAAGAGAGAAACAACACCAAATCTTAAAAATTGATCACCATAGTTCATTCTTCTGTGCTCCCATTTTTATTTATTAAATTTTGAAAAATCGAATCATCAACAGCATTAGCTTGAAGTGTTGTAGCGTTCGAATTATCAGAAGACCTACTATTTGAATGGTTATTATTTTTATTATCACTTTCGCTAGTTAAATCATTAGGCTTGTTGTCTGACCCTGATTCTGATTCCTTTATTACTTCATGCTTATCCTGTTCGCCGCTCTCTGACCCTTCTTCCTTCTGCTTATCCTCTAACTCCTTCAATTTTTCTAGCCTTTCCTTCTCAGCAATTTCCGCAGCTGTTAAAAATCTACCTCCCTGCCCCCTAGGTCTTCTCATCGCATGTTTGTGCCTTGACTCATGTAAATAAGGCTTTCTGGTTCTAGCTATCTTTAAATTTTCTTCTAGCTTAGCTCTTGCGATTCTTCTCTTTAAAATTCGATGGTATTGTTTTGCATTGACATAAAATGGTTCTTCTGAAGCTTGTTGCTGCGGTGGTTCGGCTTGGGGACTATTATTCTGCAAGTCCTGTGCCTGTTGCTCATGGTAAAATGTTGGATTGGATGTTACTGGGGACTGGTTCTCATAGTAAGGGGTTGATTGATTCGAAGTTGAAGTTGGTGATCCTGAATTATCGATCTGTTGGTGTTGGTGTGCACCATGAGCATTAAAATAACCTGTCGAGTTCACCTGTTCCTGATAATAGCTACCTGATTCCTTAACTGGGTTATGTAACGAGGTCATTATCACTTACTTCTATTGCCAAAATCGATAATCAAATATTTTGAAAATTATCTTCAAACTGAATCTGTCGAGATGGACCACCTAAAAACCTGCAAGTTTCAAAGCCAATAAAAACAGATCAAGCAAAAATACTGTTAACTGAATAATAATTTATCCTAATTTAGACACTAGATGTTAATTAAAAGATTTTAGCTAATAGTTTAACCTATAGATCAGTAAATATATACTAGTACCTCGAATAGCCCGACATTATAAGCAACAAAAAACCATTTTTGTGTTACTTTGAAATCCGGTGTCTCTTACCAGCACCTTGGAACCACATCCGAACTTCGGAATATGGAAGTGAAAGTTTCTTCATCTAGCATTGCAAAACTATATATGACCACGATAAGATTTTTTGCACTTCGAACAGTATTAACTCAAGATGGAATCAGGAGTAGTGCCGGCTGAGTCCTCTTCTTGAAATGGACTGTTAGAGTTGGAAATTGGAGAAAAAAATGAAGTACTCAGAGTCAAATCGTTTGAACTTGAAGGAATGGGCAGAAAATTGCGGTGATGAGCTAGATTGTAGGTGACGTCTTCTGGGGACTGAGTAGAATGTTCGATTGGTCCAATATTATAGCTTATAGGTGAATTCTTGTTTAGTCCGTTTGCTTCCTCGTCGTTGCCCACACAGTTTTGCTGCAAGGCGATTCGTTCTAAAAAATATCTGTTTCTTCTATTGTTCGTTATATTACCTTGTATGATCCTTGGTTTAACTATTTTATTGGGAAACGGGTGCCGTATCGTATGTAAATTGTTGAACTGCTCGCTGTGGGAAGGGAGTAATATGTATTTTGCATCGTAGGAGCTAGTTTCATGTATAGGACTTGGATATTCGAGCAGCACCAATTCAAGGATTCCACTGGGATCCACTGTAGTGTTTGAGGCTACTACACTTGCTATTTGTTCTATATTTGACGATCCGTGGTGACTATGCCTTACACTTTTCCTAGACCCGATGTTTTGTGCACCTTTACCTTCAGTTTTGGTAGTTTGACCCTGTATGCTATCATTGTCAACATATTTGATCTCTTCTAGCTTTTTAAATAACTCATGTTTCCTCGGAGGCCAAACACACGTCAGTTCCTTTGATAGACAATTTTGACAAACAGGGTACAGTAATTCGTCACATTTTTTCTTTCTTTTCCGGCAGGTTAGACAACCTGTTTTTGACCTTGTTTTAGGTTGATTCATGCTAATAGATTTATATGTCTGTAACAGATAATGGTGTTTTTATAGCATTAATAATGTTAATTTATGATTTTAATTAGTCATTCCTAATTGGGTAACATTTTTAAATTAGCCGCGCTTGCAACCAATATTTTTATTGTCAGACGAAGAGACTAAGAATAGAAGTGCTGAATCGAAAACATAAACATTGGGGCTAGTAAGCTCTAAAGGAAAAAGCAACTAAGGCCTGCCTAAAACAATTTCTCGGTGTAGTAGAATTGCCTTGCTCCAGCATTATCATTCTTTATATGGTTGACCGAATTGACCTGTTTTCATAGCTCTTCCGTGGAAATTTGTATGAACTTGCAAAATTGGAATTTTAAATTTTAACAAAATTTAAAATAAATCTTAAATAACTTAACACTTCCTCACAGCTTTTAATACCCCCTCTATAGCCAACGTCCTAATAACTATTGTTGTCTAAAATTGTTTGTTGTAGCTAAGCTGTATCAATATTTACAGGTTAGATTCTCATTTTGCAGGTTAAAGCAGATTAAAAATCTCTTCAAAAGACGCCAGCTAATAGGTAATACCAAACATCATTAAAGTTGCCAATTAATTTATGATATGTCGGTTTCGGCTGATACTGAAAGTGATAAGATATCTTCAGATCCGCTGATTAAAGGCAAATCAGCTTTCGGCACGGTTGATGACATTTTCACCCAACTATCTATTTCTGAAATTCAAAAATTAAACAGGGAATATAAACAAGATGTTGAAAAGGCTAAGCAGGACCTACATAGACTAGTTGGAGACAAATATAGAGATTTAATCAAAATTGCTGAAGATATTGGAGACATGTACGAGATAACTCGTGGCATTGATCAAAAATTGTCTAATCTATCCTACAGTCAAACAAAATTTGTTAACTTCACCAGTTCCAATAGCTCTGCGAAGTTTAATTCGTATATTTGGTTGAAAGAGGCAAATAAGTCAAGGAAAGATGAAAAAGTAACCATATTGAATAGTCTCATTAATAATAGCTTATTTAAGTTTGATTTGAGAATATCATCGGACTCGATAACTCCACTAAAGAATACTTCGAATTTTATATACTATTCCAAAGTTTATTATACAATTGAGTGTATTTTCAAAGACTCATTAATGGAAAATAATGTAATAAATTCGGAATTTCAGCGTTTGAAGTTAAAATTTACTAGGTATTTAGAATCAGAAATTTCACAATATAATTTGTTCAACAACTTATTGTATTCAAATTATAACGATATGTTTAAACTAAATCAAAGGTTATCATTAAATGATCTATTACATAGCCAATGGTATAATGATGATGACTTAGATTACTCTGATGATGAGGATTACGAAGAAGATGGAGAAGAAGAAACAATCGAAGAAATTGAAGAATCATATCATGAGACCTATAATAAGAATTTAGTCCCAATAATAAACTATTTGATTGCTTATATTATTTTAAATCATAACAATCCTGAAATGAATACTTTATCTAAAGTTCTTGATAAATTTATTGAGTTAAGGTATAACTATTTAGATGATTTGCTAAGCCAATTTTTATCAAAAAATACACCGACTAGTATCAATTTTTTAAAAGTGTTCAAATATATTGAGAGTACATGCGATTATATTTTGAAATACTTTCAAACTTCAAACAACGTACTACTTAGAAACTTAAAACAGTTTACCTGTAATTGGAAAGGATCAGATCTAGTTGGATTTCATGATTGGCTTGAAGTTGATTTAGTTCATTTTAATCATGAAATTTATTTAATTGATTTGCCTAAATCTGTGATAACTGAAACCAGTGAGAGCTTAAGTAGATTTCGAAAATTATTATCAAACTTTATTCATAGTTTGATTAACAACAAATCAATTAGTGATGCAGAGGCTTTACCGAATTCCTTAATTATTTTCTATAACTGTATAATAGGTTTAAAAAGAATACATTCATCTAATATTTCGAATGATTTAAATTCAAACTTAACACATTTTATAATCACAAAAGGAAATAAGGATATTATCACTAACCTATTATATGATATCATTAACCAAATAAAAGACGTTTATTCAAATCATTTTAATAAATTGTTGTCAAGTACAAACTCGAATATATTATCAAGCATTAAATCAAATTTAATTGACAAAAAGTTTGGTAAGGGATCAGATGTATCATTATTTTCAAGCACCTTAATTGATATTATTGATAGAGATCTAGATAAATATGTTGATATTATAACTAAAACTTCATTTTTATCATTAAATGACAATATTTGTGAGCAAATTGATAGGTGGTTTGATGATTTCATTCAATTTAACGAATTAATAGATTTAAATAAAGCTATCAATTCCAATAAGTTAGACTCATTTAATTGTTTGAATCATTTATCAAAAATATTATTAAAACGAGGTGAAGATGATAGATTAATTAAATGGGGTAATTTTTCAAGAGATTTGCTAATTGAAGAATTTTCAAATTTGTCTAAGAGTCTAAATGACCAATTATGGAATAACTTATTCAAATTTATTCAAGAAATTGAAAATTTAATGAATAACAACGAAAATGAAACCTTAGAGTCCTTGTATTATATATTAAGTGTTTTAATTACTATAAAGGATAAGACCTTATTATTCAACCAACATGATTTTATAAAAGAATTTGATAAAATGTCAAAGTTAATTAACGAATTATCAAAGAAAATCTATTTTAGGATTATTAGGCTTGTACCAAGCTCATCATTTCTTAAAATGTTTAATGACTTTATTGAGGGTTTAATCAAAGATTCGAAGCCTTTATTGGACGATATACCTTCAAGACCATCACTAAAGTTATCCGCGTTAGTTTATCATTTATCGACAAATTATCTATTATCGGATTACGAATCACCTAATTGTAATTATGGTAAATTATTTCTGAATAGAAACGTTAACAAATTATTTATTGAATTAAAAAATGATTGGTTTTTAAATGATTTAATTGAAGAAAGAATACTAAACAAATTAGAGAGTATAAAGATTGAAGAGAGTATTAAAGATCAAAAAGAGTTGAAAGAGGATCAAAATGGTGAAGTACTATACAGAAAAGAAGCTTTCACAAAAGACACAGAAGAAGCAAAAGAAACAGAAGAATTCTCTGACGGTGATTCTACACAAAAAACTAGGGAACTGTCTGAGGACACCAAAGACGATGATATAAAAGCATTTACGCTTGCTGCAAGCGATTCTGACTATAGCACTCGAATAGATGCCAATCCACACACTTTATCAAAGGATAAAACTCAAGTCATATTTGCAAACATTATCTATTTATTGCAATTTACTAGCTCAACGCCTATTGATGATATAAATAATCAAAATGTTCAAGAAATTATTAAAAAATTGAACAAATATAATAGTGACTTACCTCTAGACGATGTCACAGGTAAAATTATTATTAAGGGTGTTTCTGAATTTTATAAAGCAAACAAAGGCATCTATTTGCCTCTACTGATTGCCTAAAAATGTCTATAGAGCAGTTAATTATACATTATATACAAAAATTCTAAATAAATATAATCTTAGTAAAGATAAATTTTAGAACCACCTTCTTTGGATAATGTTTTTAAAACTTCTGGAGCCTCCTTAATATCCCAAATATTTTGGCATTTGGAATCTAAATAAGTAGAATCAACAATGATAATCTTGATCTCCTCTTTCTTTAATTCCAGATTTTCACTATTCAAAACTTTAATTAACCTACCCGGGGTACAACATAATATACGCGATCTAGTGCTTTTAACTAACTTCAAATCAACTTCAAGCTTATTCTTATTAATTAACTTTAAGGATGAACCAGATACTTCTCGAGTGGAACGATGAACATCACAAGCACGGAGAGCTGACATCGAAACAATGGCAATGAATTTCCTTTCTTCTTCAGGAGACTCTTTACCTTCATTTTTCTCGTCAAGTTTCTGATTCTTTTTATTTTTCTTATTTTTGTTCTTCTTGTTACCGCCGGCTGGCAACATATTCTTAAATTTTTGATTTATAAATTTTGATAAGTTGTCTAAATTACGTTTTTCGCCATTAAAGTCAGCAGTGGATCTAATATCCGATTTGCTGAAATACAATTCAGCTAACTCTAATGATGATAAGTCTAGATTCTTGTGGCGTATTTTATTATTAATATAATCCACTATTACTTCCACGTTCTCTTGTGATAATTTCTTCTTTTGTTCAATGTCCATTTCCATCTTAATTCTTTTCTTTTCCTGTAATTTCGACGATTTGACCTTTCTCTTCTTACCTGAATTGCCTTCTAATTCTGTCTTGGCGACTCCATCTTTATCCTTAGGATCTTCATAACCTTCTTCAAAATCAGATCCTACTTCTATACTGCTCTCTTGTTCTGAAAAGTCAACCTCATATTCCAAACCATCATCTAAATCATCTGCTGCAGTCAAGGTTTCCTTTTTGGTCATATTATCTCCTACTTAACTTATTTATCGATAATTATAAGAATATGTTTATATATATATGAAAATATATACTAGAGATGAGATCTCTAAAAAAATTAAGTGCGCAAAGATTTAATTTATGTCAAATACATCAAGAAACTTTCTATCAATATAACAACAAAGGTTGCAGAATATGCTTCTGAAAGCTGGTAAACTATCTTGGAGATCAGCAAAGAGGTCAGCTCTCCAAGCATGTCGTTCGATAATGATTAATGCTGAGTTGAAGGTAAAATTAGCTGAGTCGAAGAATCATCCGGTGATTGTTATTGGGGGTGGACATGCTGGATGTGAAGCAGCTACAGGTTCAGCTCGTTCAGGTACTCCAACCACATTAGTAACTCCACATATTGATAAAATAGGTACTGCTTCGTGTAATCCTTCTATGGGTGGAGTCGGGAAAGGTACGTTACTTAGAGAAGTTGACGCACTAGATGGGGTGTCATCAAGGATAACAGATAAAGCGGGTATTCATTTTAAAATATTAAATGCTTCAAAAGGAGCGGCGGTACATGGCCCAAGGGCACAGATTGACAGAGAGATTTACTTGAATGAAATGCAGAAAGAAATCTTGAATTATCCAGATCTAGAAGTGATGGACGCACAAGTTGAAGATATAATTATTGAACCGCTGAGAGATGAAAGTATCGACGTCTCTGGTAGGGTTTTTGGAGCTGTAAAGGGTGTTATTTTGTCGGATGGACGTATTTTAAAGTGTTCAAAGGTTGTTGTAGCCACTGGTACCTTCTTAGGAGGTGAGATTCATATTGGATTGACTGCTTATCCAGCTGGACGTCTAGGGGAAGATGCAACTTTTGGTTTGTCCAAGACCCTCAGTGAAGCTGGATTTCGTTTGGGCCGTTTGAAGACTGGTACTCCACCGAGACTTTCATCTAAAACTATTGATTATACCAATTTGACTCCACAACCATCTGATTATCCACCGCAGCCAATGTCATATTTGAATGACAAAGTATCACTTCAAGAGCAATTGGTGCAGTGCCATATGACATCGACTACTGAGGAATTTCACAAATTAATATCAGACAATCTCGATAAGTCTATCCACATAAGAGAGACAGTCAAGGGTCCACGTTATTGTCCATCAATTGAATCAAAGATAATTAAGTTTCCCCATAAATTATCACATTTGGTCTGGTTAGAACCCGAAGGTTTGGATACCGATATAGTGTATCCAAACGGTATATCATGTACAATGCCAGCAGAAATCCAAGAAAAAATGGTTAGAATGATGCCAGGATGCAACAATGTTACCATGAAACAACCAGGGTATGGGGTCGAATATGACTATATTGATCCAAGAGAATTGAAGATGACTTTAGAAACAAAATTAGTAGATGGATTATACTTAGCAGGTCAGATCAATGGTACCACAGGTTATGAAGAAGCAGCGGCACAGGGCTGTGTAGCTGGTATTAACGCAGGTTTATCCTTTTTAAATAAACCTTTATTGGAAATTCATAGATCGGACGGTTATATAGGTGTCTTAGTTGATGACTTAATTACTAAAGGAGTGGAAGAACCTTACAGAATGTTCACTTCTCGTTCCGAATTTAGGATCTCAATTAGGTCTGATAATGCTGACAAACGTTTAACTGAGAAAGGATATCAAGCAGGTGTTGTTAGTGAAGAAAGGTATAAACATTTTTCTAAAGAAATGTCGCAATTTAATGCTATTAGAGATCACTTAAAATCAATCTCGCTTTCTGGAGCGAAATGGGAGCCAGTATTAAAGGGTACTACTCTGGACGTTAATAAAACTACAGTTGTTGATGGCTGGAAATTATTATCGTACAAGGACGTTGGACTTTCTGATTTAATACCCTATTTAGACAAATTTTCATCTGATGGTAAATTACCTGAAATTTACAAAGATCTTAATGATAGGTTAATGAGACGTATCAATATCGAAAGTACTTATGATCCTTGGATGAAAAAGGAAGAAGCTCATTTAAAAGCTTATGAAGCAGATGAGAACCTACTTTTACCGATAAATTATAACTATTCCAATGAAGGTAATTTAAAGATTTCTTATGAAGTTTGTCATTTACTAAACACTATCCAACCGAAAACAATTGGACAAGCTAGAAGAATCCAAGGAGTAACCCCTGCAGCGATATTTGAACTCTTCAAATTAGTTAAAGGTAATCAAGCTGAATTAGCTTTGCAAAGACAAAATATCGCTAATTAATTATACTGAAACTTGTAAATAATATTTATTAAAACACTTAGTAATATACATGTAACTATAATACAGATATTTTTGTATGATTTACTCAGAATCGCTTTCGCTAAACGTCTTTAAACCTCTAATATTGTTGATAGCGTGCTCTTCTAAATCTAATGATACCGAGTCATCATCCAGTCCATCGCTTACCTCATATCTTTCTGAAACATAAGTACTTCTTATTCCTCCTACGGTATTTAAGCTGTTATTTAACAGGATAAGTAGTTCTAAAGGCATGAAGTTTTGAGCTAATTTTGATATGTTTTCGATTTCATTCTCTCTATTGCTATCTTGACCAGCAAATTTAATTCTGTTCAAATATAATAATACATCTTTAATGTTAATCAGATTACCCTTACCATTTGTTCTATGGGACGCATAGGCTTCTAGATCCGATACCATATTTTGAATAAATTCATCAGACTTTTCTTGAATTAATTTGTAAACCTCGGGAGAATAATTTCTAATCCTTTTAGATTTCTTCAGAATCTTTGTTGTTGCGCCAATCACTTCTTCATTCGGTAGTGTCGTTAATTGTACTGATTTGACCAATTTTTTTATCATGGTTATCGGAACAGTTGTTGAATATGTCATTTTATGAGCCTTGGAAGATAATTGTCTTGAGGTTCTTCTAATTTCTTCATTGATCTTTGGCCCAATTTTGTCATCATTATTTTCTAAAAGTTCATTATAATCATTAGATTCAGCAATTGGATCTTCTAGGAGATCCAATAGTTGATTATCATTTTCAATTGTGTACTCCTCCTGTATGATCACGTCAGGGGACAATCCACGTTGTAATTCAAAATTTTTTTGTTCAAGGTAGCTATTTAGACCGTTTTGAGGAGTGACTATTTTACTTGGAGAATATTTTATGCCATTATGCGATCCTGAATCATTAGTCTCATGGTCTGCATCAAAAACTTCCCGTTGAGAAGGTGGTGTAGTGACATTTTCACCAAAATCATTATCCTCAAGATAGTTATTGTCGAGATCATTATTTTGAGCTTCGCTATTATTAACATTGTAGTCGTCAAGCTCCATGTTGTTATTGAAATCAATATTGTCATATACGATTTTGTTTTCTCTGACATGGGGACTTCTATTTACTGTAGTATCAATTTTTAGATACCCAGAATCTTGAATATCATCTATCATTACTTCATTTCTAATTGATATAGTCTTATCATTGTCAATAATATTTGAAGTATCTAAATCTATCTCTAGACCAATATGCTCGCTTTTATCTTCAATTATTAATCTCGATTCAGGTTCACTGGTAAGTCTAATGTCGATATCATCTCGTGAATCATTAGCTGCTGAAGAATTCATTGGTTTCGACTCTTGTATATTCTCAAATCCTTTCAATTGTCTAGATTGACTCTTCCTAGCTTGTAAAATTCTTTCTAAATAAGAAAAAGGTTTGTTATCGGTCTGCTGATTAGGCAAGTTTGAAATTCCTATATCTTTTTGTAGTTCTTCTTCGATATTATAATCTATAGTTTTAGTAGCTTCTTCAACCGTAGGTGGTGGGGAGTCTTCAAGAAAAGGATTTAAATTATATACAGCTGGTTGCGGCTCATTTTCTTGTAATGGTACGGGTGATCTAAGAAATCTATCTGAATTTGGTAGAGGCAAGGATTGATCGAATTCATTGATGCTACTTTGTGGTGGAGACGACGACTTTCGCTTTATTGGTAAGGATTGTATTATAGTACCGAATCTTCTTATATTTGGCCAGTCAATCCCACCACCATTAGTTAACAACTCAATATTGGGAGTCTCTTGATCTTTAATAGCATCTTCATTATCTTTCACAGACCTACCTGCTACCACTTCTTCTTTATCCGCTTGCTGTTCAATTCTTTCCTTTTCCTGTACCAGTACCCTACAAAAAAACCTTAGATAATCTACCGTGATTGGCCCCACGTAATTTGGATCATATACAGATTCCCCGTTTTGAGTCAATATCATCGAAGACCTTCGTCTTCTACTATCCCTCATTTCATAAAATTCACTAATTCTTCTACTTTCAGAATGCCGGGTTGGAGTAAGCGATAACCTATTAAGTCTAGATCCAACATATGAAGCACCTGCTCTTGACCTTGGACGAGATCCTGGTCTTCCCTGTGACCCTGGTGCCGAGGTGTTCTGCTGAGAAAGTCTTGCCGTGACAGACGCTAGTTCATGTGGCGGTAAGTGAATTCCATTTTTTTGGTAATTCAGTTTTGTTGGTTGTGAATAGTTCACAAAAATTTCATCAAGCTGAGTGACATTCTTCAAGGGGGTTGATGGTTCCGTAAGACTTCTGTTTGGTACCTTACTATTATGAGTATCATCCATACTCTAATGACGTATATGAATGTGATTAGATGCCTTGTTCCTTTATAATTTGATAAGGAATGCTTTGTTTATCTTTGATACATAATCTTGTTTTAAGTGCGAGAACGATATTTTTATCTAATTTTTTTTCCTGAAGATGTTAATAGTGTTGATCTTTCTTTGTTCAATTAGCACTTAACTAGCATGTCACAACAGTTGGCAAACAACGGTGAAAACTTATTAACGGCATTAATATCTGGATCCACTGCGGCATCTGTTGCTGCTACTATATCCTACCCATTTGAATGTCTTAAAAATCAACAGCAACTAAACAATCATGGGGCGATGGTAAAGTATAATATACCTAATAATTATCCTAGCACCATAGGTCAGTTATTTAAGGGTTGCAGTGCATTGGTAATTGGGGGTATGTTCAAAAATTCGGCCAGGTTAATTCTGTATAATTGGCTGTCAAAGTTTATGGCTATCGATAGCTACGATTCGAGTGGACACCATAGACAGAAAACAAGCGCCCCACGAATATTTATTGCAGGTATAATGAGTGCCTTCATAGAGACGTTATGGATAATTCCATTTGAGAATATTAAGATTACCATGATTCAAAATATGACGTTGAATAATGAAGTTTCGAGATGTGCAAAGAATGATTTGAAAATTGATGTAACAGGTTCATCAACTCCAAATAAGCACCACAAACCGGTGCTTAATGTATTCAGCAAAAGCTATGTTTCGCCACATGCATATTATACATCAGAAATACTATCCCAATACAGGGGAAACACTCCTTCAAGGTTTCAAATCCGTGTGCCCACCAAGAAAGATTCGTTAAAGATAAAGTACAATAGGCAACCTTCTTTAACATTTTTAGGAACAATCAAAGAGATATATTCATTGAGAGGTATATACGGTTTTACTGCTGGTACCGGTATTACTATGGTCCGCCAAGTAGCAATATCGACCGTTTGGTTATCAACTTATAATGCTACTAGACAATTAATCGATCCTCATGGTAGTAAGAACGAACAAAGTTGGTTTGGTCATAAACATACCACAATTCAGCTGATGGGTTTACATTTGTTATCTTCGATTGCAGTTGTGGCGGCTACACAACCGTTAGATGTTATTAAAACTCATATACAGCTGAAAAATGGAAAATCAATCTATAAAGATTCCTTAAGCACAGCCTACAAGTTAGTCTTAGAACAGGGATTTAGATCATTATTTAAAGGATCTCTCCCAAGAGGTATTAAAATAGCAATTAATGGTGGATTGACTGCTTCTGTATACGGTTATGTCGAAGGATTGGTTAATGTTGCTGGAGGACAAACCTTGTTTACAGATTAGTCATTCTCTATACATTTAGTGTACATATTTTAATCTTCTAAATACACAGGGATTAAAATTTCACCACTTTTATGGGTTACTCCGTTAAAGTTTTTAGCTAATAACCCACCACTATGACTTGGTTGGCTAAATCCAATTTCTCTTTTATTTAAAGTTATTCCATATATAGAGTTGGTTAGCACAACTTCCAATAACCTTTTAGCTAGGCCTTGTCTTCTCCATTTTGGAGCAATCCAAATTCTCGATATGCCAATCCTAATCTGCTTGTTTATTTGGTTTGGTACGACTGATTGTGTTCTATGAACCATCCATCTGCACTGGATATTCACATTATTAATAGGGTCTGTTACGCAAACACCAATTGCCTTATTGTCAATTATAACTAAAAATGCCTTACTGGTCTCATATGCCTCCTTTTGCCAAAATCTAGAGTCAAGAGGTGCGTTTAATTCTTTATTTACCATATCCAAGATCTCTTCCACTTTTTTAATTTGCTTTGTAGACTTTTTATCAAGTGAGATTATCTCTGCCTGAACTGAGCTAGTACTGACTTTATTAGTCTTGATCAAGCCATTCTTCTTAGTCGGTGTGTTTTCTTTTATTATTGTAAAAGCTTCAATCCGCTTTGTCACAAAATTCGTTGGCCATGATATACCACTCATAAAGCTAGCATGATATTTCTTGTGTAGTTCTTTGTCTTTGGAAACATGAAAATAGTAAGTCATTCCACATGTTGAACATGTGGTAGATTGTGTTGGAGTGGGTGATGATGATGGAAAGTTTAAAATAGCTTGAACTTTTTTGCTCTTTAATTTTTTATTACCATTTACATGGGATAACGATTGTGACGGATCAGGGGATAATAATTGGGTGATATCCCTCTTCATATCATATTAAGCAATGCTAGTTTTAGTTATTTTCTTCAACTATATTAACTACAGCTTCTGATCCAAATTTTATTGCTCGTTTAAGGAAATTTCTTCGATCACTCCACAAAATTTTGTAATTTGTTATAACGAAGTAATCAACTAATAACAACTAAAATGGCTTCAGCTTACTCCAATTTATTACCAGTTAATGGTAGATGGAGACAACAGATCACCGAATATTTGTCGGAAGATGTTCCTTCCTTCGATTATGGTGCATTCGTTGTAGGAAACAAAGAAGAAACTGCATCGTTGTATATGAAACAACAGGGTTTAATTTCTGGGGTCCCATTTGGTGCTGAAGTTTTTAAACAATGTGAATTAGAAGTTGAATGGCACTACAAAGAGGGAACATATGTCTCAAGCGAAGAGTTAGCTAAAAACAATGGTAAAATTGTAGTAGCTACAATTAAAGGGCCGGTCAATAAAATTTTGTTGTCAGAGAGAACTGCCTTAAACTTATTAGCAAGATCCTCAGGGATTGCTACACAGTCCTATTTAACTAAGAAATTGGCGGATGAAAGTGGCTACACTGGCCTTATAGCTGGTACGAGAAAGACCACTCCAGGTTTAAGACAGCTTGAGAAATACTCTATGTTAGTTGGCGGTGTCGATCCACATAGATACGATTTAAGTTCGATGGTTATGTTAAAGGACAATCATATCACATCCACTGGAAGTATTTCCAAGGCTGTTCAAAGTGCCAGGTCAGTTTGTGGATTTGCTGTTAAGGTTGAAGTCGAAGTTAGCTCTGAGAAAGATGCTCGTGAAGCGATTGATGCTGGGGCTGACGTTATTATGTTAGATAACTTTAAGGGGCCAGAGTTGCAAAACGTAGCTCAAAACTTAAAAAAGCATTATGAAGGCAAACTGAAATCATTTTTATTAGAGTGCTCAGGAGGTTTGACTATTCAAAATTTAAGCAGCTACTTATGTAATGACATTGATATTTATTCAACTTCCTCAATCCATCAAGGCTGTGGCATAGTTGATTTTTCCTTAAAAATTAATAGTTAAAGATTATATAATTTGACTTACTCTATATATGTAAAAAGAATAAATTATCGAATTGAAGATGTACTCTTTAGTTCTAAGCTTTGAAAACCTGAATTAAATCCAATGACACCAGCAACATTTTCTAAAATTTTATTTGTTTCTTCAAAACTATGGTCATTATCAACAGTTTGATCTATACCGGCTTCATCGTACTCCTCAACATGTTCATCTTTATCAGTTATATTTTGGACATGCTGATTATTCAACAGTAAGCCAGACACATTGCTCAATCCACTGGCTAAACTTAAATCTTTTAGAACACTGTGTGGGCTATTCAAATGAATTGGCAATTTCTTAGACATCGTAGGTTTTTTCCCAAAACATCTAATAGCTCTAATATGAGAATCTTTACCATCCTGGTGGTTTGCCAAAATAATCAACTTGACCATAAAACACTTCAAAACGCCATCATTTCTAATTCCTGTAAATATTATGTGTGACCAACCGATTGGTTTATTGAAATTTATGGTACAAACCTCACTTAGATCCCATCCATCTGAACTTCCTGCCATAATTTTGATCCTTGACGGAGTATAACTTTCATCTAACGAGAAGTTGGTAAAAATAGAGATTCTTTCAAGGCTCACTTTCTTTGAGAACTGAATTGTTATTGAATGAGGATTACTTAGTTGGTTATTTGTTATTGCATTGTTGTTTGAATTATTATTACCGTTACTACCATCAGATTGCCAATAGGTATCAGGCGAATCATCTCTGAGCTGAGTTAAACCAAACCCTTGCTTGTATGACGATATCTTCCAATTGGCCAAAGGTGATAGATCTAGTAGCTGCAAGCTATCCAATTCTTCTAATCCCTTTGTGTAGTAAACTCTTTGAATCTGTTCTAAGGTCGGTTGATCAGTCGTTGAAGTTACATTTGATGCCACGTTAGTACCCATATCATCAGGTTGTTCACCATCGTCTTCATCTATATAATTGTTTTGTTCTGAATATGATGCTGACGCTATTGAATCTATTAATTCTTCTTGTGGTATAGTTTCCTGTGTTTGTAATTGATGTTGCAGTGATGTTGCAATTGCGCCTATTGATGAAGAATTGTAAAACTGATCTGAATTTGTCCGATTATTCTGATTATTGTTGTTATTACTTGAATTTGCTTGATCCCAAAACCCTGATGAATCCATAGCTTTAATACTAAGCTTTTTTGTTTTATATATATATATTTATTAGAACGCTTTATCTATTTTTTCCTCTTTATACGCTTAGTAGAATTAATTACACAAAACGAGTATGCTGATAGTTCTAATCAACATTGTAGTGTTAGAACATGTAAATAATTGAATATATAATTATGCAAACATCATAACAGATTGTACAAATAAAAGACAATCGAAACCACAACTGTATACATTCTAAATTAAAAAGTAATAAAAAATAATTAAAAAGTATCTAAAATGGAAGTATTTTACTTCCAATAAGGATTTCACTTTTTTTGTTTTTTCATTGTTAAATATTTTTATAGTTCAATATCTTTCAATTAATCAGTGGCTTTGTCTGATACAATTTTCATTTTGTTTTTGTTTTTTCCTAGATTTTTTTCTGTTGAATTTACTCTTGGGATCTATTTAACTATTTTGATTCGTCAGTATCATCTTGTTTTTCGTTACTTTCTTCAGCTGTAGTCTCAATGGCTGTTTTTATATTTTCGTTTTCTTCATCGACATCATTATCTGTTTGGGCTTGTTCAGATTGCTTCTCTTCATTTTCTGATGCTTCTTTATTCACAGGCTCATCTTCTTCATCAGCAGCTTCCGTGTTCTCCTTCATTGTTTCAGATTCCACTTTTTGATCATCAACACTGTTTTCACCAATGAGAGTTTCTTTAGGTAACGTAACTTTTGCGGAACTTTCCAAGCTAATCAAAGGGCTTGAGGATTTGACAGCGCTAGTACTAGGAGCAGATGATACTGGAGTTTGAGATCTTAAGGGATTGACAGAATCAGTATCAACAGGCTGTTTGATAACTCTGTGAGGAGTAAATGAAGTTGAGAAATTTTCGGCTAAACCATACTTTTTCAAAGATCTTCTTTTAAAAACTTCCAAATAGCTCATCTTGCCCTTTACGGATTTACCGAATTCTTTGCCGTCTCTATCGAAAAAACTTAATTCACCTTGATCCTCTTCCTCGTCTCCAATCATGTAATCATCGTCATTTCTAGAAATTTCTAAGTAGCCATACGAGTCTTTGTCAGCATTTTGGTCTATCTGGAAATTACCATTTTCTAAATCAGTAACAAAATGAAAAATGAACTCTTGAAAGCTTTGTGCGATAACTAATTTAGTATCAAAATCTCTACCAAAGATAATAATTTGACCCCAGGTACCATTTGAACCCGGAGATAAGTCAAGAGCAATCTGGTTACCACAATTGTCTTTAACTATTGGAATCCAGGATCTATGAGAGTAGTAAGGTTGAATTGAATTTGGCGGAATGGACCTTTGATTAGCCATAAAATTATTATTTACCTTTGATACTGCCGCAGCAGCAGTGGACGAAGTGTCTTGCTTACCTTGTTGCTGAATATGTTGTAAAATATACTGTTGTTTTTCCAATCTTTCAGAAACCTTGGCCCAAATTGCGTACTCTTCAGCGATGCTTTCTAAATCTAACAACACTAAACCTAAGATTAAACCAGTAGGCTTCCCCCCTCTGAACTGACCATCATGTCTCTTGTAAAATTGTCTGAACTCAACCGGTAACGATCCACATCCCAAATCATTTTCAAACTCGTTTAGATCCGCCGTAGTCACCCCATCATTAAGATTATCCTCCAATTCTGGATACTCCTCCTCTAACCAGCTCTCAATCTGATCCCACAACGAATCGATAGATGGTAATGGTGGTTGCCCTTGAGCGTTTAGCGTCTGTAGCGGCAAGTCGCTAGAAGAATTTAAATTGGATGTTCTCAACCCAGGTCTATATCCAACGTTGGTGGACGATCCGTTGTTGCCTGGGCTTTCAATTAGCGAGTTACTTGAAGTATTCACCGTTGTCAATCTGTTCAATTCATGTAATCTTGAACTTGAGTTATTGCCACCAACTATATTACTGCTGTTATTAATTACCGAATTTTTATACGGAGAATCATAAGACGCATAATGGTCCTCCGTAGTTATAGAATGTATAAACGCTTTAAAATTATCTAAGATTCCCATGTCTAGTTAACTGTCAAATTTTAGAGAACCTTCGGTGGTTCTATTTTGTTAGTGAAGTTTTTGTTTCTGACGAGAATCTTGAGACAGGGCCACTCCTCTTTTTCTTTCTTCAGTATAGAAATTATATGCACACCATAATGCTGGTATCTGGTCTTATCGATTCTACCGGTTAGACCAGCAGATATGTATGAAAGAACTTGGTAGATTAAATTGGTAAATATAGACGGCTGTTTTAACTGGCAAAAGTTGGTCATATTATCAGAAATAATACAAAACGTACGACGAAGGGTCTAGAAGCAATGTTAAAATCTATGCAATATCTAGTACTAATAAATATAAGAAAACACGACACAAAATGAAGAAAATCATCTAGTTGTTAAGCAAATAATCAGTGATGTCGTCACCAAGCAAACCGCTCAATAAATGCTTATCCTTTAGGTCTGTGACAAGAACGGAATCTTTGATCAACTCATAGTTCAACTGAGCACTGACCTTGGAGTCACGATGGTATAAAGGTGAGTTTAAGACCCTAGACCGTAACCAATTTGCGGTTGTTGCAATTTCTCCACTTGCTCTGTTTGAGATTAACAAGAGATAGTATTTGAGTCTCAATAATTTCTTAGCCAAGTCATTTGACTCGCAGTGATGGTGGTTGGGTGGCACCAAGTCGGTTGCGATTACTTTAACGACTAAATTAATCAAACCAGGAAAGCTATCATTACCATTGATAATATCATTAACTGATAAACTTGATGCATGGTCGCAAGAGTTTTTACCATTGGCGGAATTACCATTGGCATGGCCGTCGGGAATCATTTCATCGCGACACAGGTCATTGGTACCTTTATTTAAATATCTATCAAACCAACCTATATCGTAGCCGTCAAATTCCGAATGATTTAAGTTCCAGTACTCAAAAGAATTAAACCAAAACTTGTCATTTAATACTGAGCCAACTTTATGTGCAGTTGTCATATTCTCATCGATTTTCAGAATAGGGATATAAAAGTTTGGCTTGAATTTCAATATAGCCCTAGACAATAATGAAGTAAAAACTGAGTAAGCAGAATTTTCAAAATCGGTCAACTGGATTTCCATTGGGCGAAATTCAACTCTCCAACCTGGTTTGGAAGATAAGTCCGTATCAGGGGTATATAATCCTGGAGGCTTAAATCTCAAAGTTTGCCAGTTGGTTGATTGAATGTTTTCAAAATGATCATTTTCTAAATTATTATCTTGATTGACCCTTTCATTAAATATAACTAATGGATCACGAATAAACAAATGTGAAAAGTGCCTAGCCAAATTGGAATCAAATAATTTGGTATCAATTAATCTATCATAAACTTTCTCATTAATTGGTGAGTAAATGTCATTATACTCATCTTTAAAATATGAAGTATTATAACTTGAGTCACTCAAATAACTGTCGATTGAATCATACCTTGATTTTGGAACTCTTTGAATTGGTTTCTTATCTTTAGTTTTTAAATTTTCGTAATCACCAAATTCATTAATTTTGCAATTATTTACATTCTTAAAATCGGTATCAATATCTAATCCACCAAATAAACTGTAATCCTTGTAAGGCTGAACTCCTCTTTCAATAAAAGTTCTATCATCAACTGCACCACTGATAACATTCCATCTCACGTCTTGGTTAACTAAATAGCCCTTGAAGATTGGGGCAGCAGCAGATAAGCTCAACATTATGGGTGTAACTGGAGCTAAAGAATCATACAAATACCTTGCTTCGTCGATATCTCTAGCTTGCATAGTAATTTGTAAGCATGAGGAGCCCATACCAAAACCCATTGAATCCATATATACATGTCCTGGTTTAGATGCTCCAATCAAAGGTTCTATATCACTAGGAAATAAACTACGATCATTTGGGATGGAATCATCTAATAATTTCGTATGAATGTCAGGATAAATTGGTAAGTTTATCGCAACTTTGCAACCTCTTCTCTTTCTGATATTAGCCGTTAAAGTTGGAAATCTAACATGTCTATTAATGATCTCGTCAGGTAAGAACAACGACTGAGAGGAAGGGCCAATCGGTCTGGCTGAAGGCGACGTGAAATCACCGCAGCCCATCCTTGGAAAACTTGTCAACGTTAAAGGTTTGATGTTTAGAGGTAATTCACTCTCACTGATTTTCCTTCTTTTAATCATGTTCTCTTCAACGTACAAGTAATCATCCAACAAGTCACCATTATACGGATTCGCTGGAGTTGCTTCAATCATAAATCTACCATACTCAGGATGAAATGAAATGTTATTACCGGTAGATTTGTGCAATGACTTACCAGGGTCGTTTAAATCTTCCAAAATGTGGTCCCTATCGATCGACAACTTAGCTGTCTTTTCCTCGCTATCGACGTCAACTAACATGTACTCAACCTCATCTCCCCAGTAAAACCTATCATTTGACCTAGAATCGTGCTGCTTAAAAATATTAACTAATTGTGTAATACCATTCTCTCTAACGTGTTCATTGAACTTCCTAGATTCCTGCCATTCCAAAGGTGTACCCAAGGATAACAAGCCCATCTTGATTCTTCTTTTTTTCAACTACAAATTGAGTCACAAAAGCAATTTTCAAAAGTAATAGCCAAAGAAAGCTCTAAAAAAAATGCCCTAGTTGACGGTGTAAATAAATTAACCCAAAAGGAGCAATGGGGGAGCAAATTGTCTTTAAAATGGGTAGGATGCTGAAAAACAAAAACTTACAATCTTTACAACCTTGCAAATCTTCAAAAAAATCTTTCTGAGGCGGTATTGATGATTGAGAAAAGTAAAAATCTTGGTCTTTGTAACCGATGTTCACCAAGAATAGCAATTTAAGTTTCTTTACAACAAAAACCTGTTAAAGAATATTCTTTACAGGATATGTGATCTAAGTGTCTTGGCTAGCGATTACAGACGAATGTAGGTTCTTCTTATATGATACGAGAGAAATGCTTGTGCTTATTGGATTAATTGGGTGTATTAGTAATATCTCGTGGTCACATGAACTGAGGAAATGGATACCTAATTGGGAACTTTAACAGATATTAGTACTAGTGAACAGCAATAATTGTAGATGGTGCTCAAGTCATACTTGATAGGATTGAGCCGTCGCTTTACTGGGAGAGAAGCTATCAAAAAAGAAGCAAAGATAGAAGTAATTAGGTTTTTGAGTTAGTGAAATTAAGAGTAAAACCATGATGAACTATTGTAGATAAGTCCGAGGAGTTACTGCGAAAAATTGAATTGATACTACCAATAAACGAGAACATAAAAATTACTATACAATTTAAGACATAGAAAGAGAATATCTAATAAAAATCTTTAACATTTTCAACTACACAAGCTTTTTCACCTTCATTTCTGTTAACCAATTTTCCTATTATGATTGGCTCTTCGCCTTCTTTCTTTAAGTTGTCTAATAATTTATCGACATTTTCTTGCTTGACAATTAACACCATACCAATACCTAAGTTCAAAGTTTTTAACAAATCATCGTAAGGAACATTACCTTGTTTGCCGAACCATTTGAAAATTTCAGGAACTTCCCAATTGTTCATGTCAAGTTTTGCTTGTAAGTGTTTTGGTAAAGCCCTTGGTATGTTTTCGACTAGACCACCACCGGTGATATGGGCTAAACCTAATAGTAACTTTTCGTGGATTGATTTCAACAATTGCTTGACATAGATTTTAGTTGGGACCAAGATTTCTTCACCAATTGTTTTGCCGGATTTTGACCATGGTGCAATTGATTTGTAGTCGAACTCTGAAGTTTCAATGATGCGACGAACTAATGAGAATCCATTAGAGTGGATACCGTCAGATTTCAAACCAACTAAGACATCACCTTCTGCCATTAAATCAGTCTTTGGCAAAATGTTTGACTTGACGACGGCACCGACCGCGGTACCATTGGTATCATAGTGACCTTCGTCGTACATACCTGGCATTTCTGAGGTTTCACCACCGACCAAGGCACATCCGGCAGTTATACATCCATCTGCAACACCACTAACAAATTTAGCAGCTACTTCAATGTCTAATTTACCAGTAGCGAAATAATCCAAGAAGAGCAATGGTTCAGCCCCTTGAACAACTAAATCGTTGACATTCATTGCGACTAGGTCAATACCAACAGTGTCATGGATATCCATGATTTGAGCAACTCTTAATTTAGTACCAACCCCGTCAGTAGCAGCAACTAATAAAGTATTATCGACGTCATAGCCAGCTTTCTTTAAATCAAATAATCCACCAAATCCACCGATGTCAGAGTCTGCACCAGGTCTAGCAGTTGATTTAACTTTAGCCTTGATTTCTTCGACTAATAAGTTACCATTGTCAACTGACACACCTGCTTCAGCGTAGGTAACTCCCTTTTTGCTATTGTCGACGTCACGGAATGCTCTGTGAGCAATATCCTTACGATTATATTTCTTGTTAAAAGAAACATGGTCAACACCAACGTAGGCCATATTGACTGATTCTTTTAAAGTTGAAGCAATTGCGGTGGAAGCAATAACTCTACCACCGGAGGTCACTACTTTGCCATCCTTTTCAGTAGTACCAGCGTGAAATATGTAAGTGTCATTTGGTAATGGCTCTTTGATTAAAATTACATCACCTTTATCGTATTTTTCTGGATAACCACCTGCGGCCATAACAACAGTAGTTGAAAACATGTTTGGTTTAATTTTGATAGTAACAGAGTCTAATCTGTGCTCAGCAGCTGCTAACATGACCTGAGCAAAATCAGTGTCTTCACTTAATAATGGTAAAACTGCTTGGGTTTCTGGATCACCAAATCTAACATTGTATTCCAAAACCTTTGGTTCTTTATTTGGAGATAACATGATACCTGTAAACAAAACACCACACATTGGGAACCCGTCTCTTCTCATACCATCAATGGTTGGTTTAATGATTTGATCATCAATTTTTTTCAAAATTTCAGGAGTAGCAATTGGAGCTGGAGCATATGCACCCATACCGCCAGTATTTAAACCCTTATCCCCGTCACCAATTCTTTTGTGATCTTGGGCAGCAGGTAAATTGAAGAACAGGTAACCATCACTAATAGTTAAAATTGATAATTCATCGCCCTCTAAGTACTCTTCAATAACAATTTCATTACCGGCATCTCCAAAATTTTTATCAACCATAATTTCATTCAACCCAGCAAGCGCTTCTTCTTTTGTTTCAGGTATTAAGACACCTTTACCAGCGGCAATTCCATCCGCCTTTAAAACAATCTTATAGTCAACTGATTCAACATGTTTTCTGGCTTCTTCGACTGATTTAAAGTTCTTAAACCTGGCAGTTGGAATATTGTGTTTGTCCATGAAAACCTTTGAAAAAGCTTTTGAGCCTTCCATTAACGCAGCCTTTTCAGATGGGCCAAACACTGGAATACCAACTTTGGTAAAAATTGTACTAATTCCATCAACCAATGGTTGTTCCGGTCCTGGAACAACCAATTTGACTTCATTCTTAATAGCAAATTCTTGTAATTCCTTAAAATGCTTTGGTGAACCAGATAATTCAGGAACATTAGTAACCTTGGAACTGAATCCTGTACCTCCATTACCTGGTGCAACAAAAATATGTTTTACAATTGGAGACTGTGATAATTTCCAGACTATCGCATGTTCTCTACCACCATTACCAACAACAAGAATATTGAATTGATCTTGAAATGACATAATTGTGTAGTAGCTGTTACTTAAGAGGATATCGTAGATTTTTGAAGTCTATTGTTTAACAAGAAGTAGCAGAAAGACCTTTAATACGTTTAGTTTAAATAAGGACGGAGAAATTTTTATTGATATTAAATTTTTTACTCGTACTAAATTTCTTTTTGACTCCGAATAACTTTTAGAGTCCCACGATGAGGACGATACCAAGGAATGGTTTATGATGTGTTCATTACGAGGTACGGGATTTATAGCGAGAGTCAACATGTTTACTATTAATTCTGGTTTTTATATGCTTTAATAGCAATCATTTTTGGCTTCATTAGGTCGTAATGGCAATCGGAAACTATATAGGATACTATTGATGCAAAATCAATGCTTAACAATTAGCTTTATCTTCAACAGTTTTCTGTTCAACCTTTTAACGATCAAGTTTAATAGGATATATCTAAGCAATTTGTTTAAAGGACTTTTCTATCATTTTAACTTGTAGGATAAAGAAAAATTAATTTAATAAAAAATTTATTTTGATACGAAGAAATAGCTGAAACAAATTGCACAATGATTGAGAACATGACAATACAAAGAACTTCCTGGAAACTGAATTCAAGGAGATAATACAAATAGTGCCATTCTCTTAGCCAGCTTCGTCGGCCAAAGTCCTACCATCATGAGATGAACTGCATGATCATATCTGTTTGGTCTAGCCCTGGGCTGTTAAGATTTAAGGGTCTATTTACGTTGACCAATAGACTACTCCTTGACTTTTACAAAATTATATTTAACTAAGAATGAATGAAAAGAGGAAAACTATAATAAGTCTATTTACATAATTATATACAAAGCACTTAAAAATATCTTAAATTGCAACATCACCAATACCAACTATACCTTCAAATTTGTAGTTTTTATCGCTTGGTAACTTAACATCATTACCCTCTTCGTTAATAGGAGAATACAAGTAATAGGACATCAAAGCATTAACAACAGCTCTTGTTTTAGCTTCTTGTATTGATGAACCAACACCTTCACCTAACTTTTCTCCACCACTGAATGCACCGGCAACAAAAATTGCATGACTAGATAATCTACCAGTTTCAGCAATTAGTCTAATTTCAACTGGTTCAGAGAAGTTTAATTTTTCGCATAGCCTAACTAACTCTCTTGTTGGTTTACTAAATTGAAACATCTGTTCTAATGGCAATTTTCTTGATAAAACATGGTCGTGAATAAGCTGTTTGGTTGCTTCTTCACCAACATGAGTGTATAAACCACCAATAATTGATCTAACTGCAGAAGCATAAGCTTCAGCTTCCTTTGATAAGTAACTATTGTTCTCTTTGTCCATTGATTTAATCTCTTCATCAGTTAATTCGAATACACCAGACTCTTTGATCTCATTCTTTAATTCTTCGGAAATAAATCTTAATCTACCAAATTTTAAAAACTCTGGTTCTTGGCTTAAATATTTTTCCAATTTTGAAGTTTTGTCAACTTCAATACCCCAATGTTTACCAATATCATAGAGCGCTTCAACTCCCATATATGAATCAACAGCGACATTATGGATTGGCATAGGCAATCTTGGGTACTTAATCAATAAATATTCCGATACATAATAGGACAATAAAGTTTTACCCAATGTATTTAATCCAAAATTATTAGCTAACCCATCATCAAACTTGTTTAAATTTAAAGCTTGAGATAAGGTTGAAAATGAATAAGATGCTGGCAAGTTCAATCTTGAGTGTAATGCAACTAATGGAGGACTTTGTTGAGCAGTGGATTCTGGTAACCTATGTGTGAATATATTATTTTTAAAACTTCCATAATTGGTAATTGATTCATATTCTGTCTGTAACGATTTATCTGGACGAGCAACATGATAGTTAAGAGTACCGCTACGAAATTTTAAAAATGGTCTCTTTCCTCTAACTATCAGTCTTATCATTGTTAGTTACTTTATTAATGTATATAGGATATAGACAATTAATGGTAATAGTAGTTCATAGTTGATGAATTTTTTAACATGCCTCAAAATGAAAAATTTCTTGATTATATAATCACTTACGTAATCCTATCATCAGTTAAAGTGGATTCATTTTGACGTACTAGTAAAGGATTAAAGGACTACTAACTGGACATTGTCCAGTCTGGAAAAGGAGGAAATTACTAGCTCTGATATAAGACCCACCTGTTGCTGAGTCCTAAAGTTAATGATTTAAAAACAGCCTATAACTTCAGGAAAGAGAAGACGGAACCACTGGCAATCCTACGAGAACCAGATCACCTTAGCTCTTAGGAACTCATACTACAATTGGAATATATTTCTAAAGTGACTAAAGATATATATCATCAATTTAGATCCACTGTCTGCTACTTGCGTCCAGCTTCTATGGTCTTGTCCTGGACAAGCGAGCACACCAATAAAATATAGATTTCAAAATTCGCTAAGTAAAGCGAAAATAGGACTAGCAGACCCTTATGACAAAGCTTCCTATCCATTTCATCCGTTCCAACAACAATCTAATCAATAGCCTTATCCATCCAGTTGTTTGAATCCATTTGAAATTTTGCAATTATCACCCTGCACATAAAAAAGGCGTGTCTTAACCGAATTATATCTTAATTGGCCAACCAAATTTAAACAAATATATTAAGATATACATATAATATTTGATTTGATAGTTTAATCGATAACAGTACAACAAAGATGGGTCATCATGCTCCAAAATTAAGTATTCCAGCTATTGCTACTATGTCTTCCGTTTTAGTCATATACATTTTAGTTAAATCACCATTAAAGTACAAATGGGCAAGCGAAAATAGACTTAGTCCAAAAGCCGACTTAGCTTGGAGGACAGCATCACAAAAATGGCTTGATAATCAATAAATATAAGGTTGTTTATTTTCTGCAAGGGAAAGCTAATGCTGTGGCAGTTTAATTTAGGAATAGTATTATTTATAAAGTCTAAGACTCGATAGATAACTTTTTTTGCATGTTTCATTTGTATCTTTTCGTTAATCCAATGTATATTTAGTTTATTTTTCTTTATTATTATTCAAGAGAATACACAAATCTATCTATTTATCTATATGCTATCCTCTTTTTTGTAAGGAATTCATTTCAAGCAGTTCATCTTCATTAATAGTTTGTAGATTGACCCAATCTGATTCCAATTTTAAAAAACACCACAACCATCTTCGGAATATCTCTAAAAGTTCGATAATGGTATACCCAAATGAATAAGCATCATAACCAAATAAAAAAGTGGAGAATTTGGTCAAGTAAGATGAAGAGCTATCAAGTTCTTTAATAATAAATAATTTTAATACCCAAATAAATCTTAAGATAAAGTCTATCATAATGATTGCATAATATACAATTGGCTTATTATAAATAAGTTGATGCCTTGGTCGCAAAATAATAGTTGACTTACTACGTTTAAACAAATTATCAAAGAACTTAAAATTCCAATCCATTTTAACATCCCAAATGAACGAATATGTTGAATTCAACAATGAGGATAGGTACCACCAATTATTTAAGTTGTTTAAATTAGCCAATACTTCATTCTGTTCAACTTTTTCATTACCATCAGATTTGATTAAGTTTAACTCCTTTTTTATAAGCAAATTTAGAAGTAGAGGACCTAATCCTGTTGAATACTTGACCATGTTTAGGAAATGTTGGAACTTTTTTGTAGTGGAGTATTCATACCAACATTGTTTCATCCTAATTATTATTGGAATACATAATATTACAAACTCCAACATATTGTTATATGGTATTGTCGAATTATAGTAATAGTTCCACAAAAATAATCCAAAATCATTTAAAACTTTAGAATATGAAGTTAAGGAATCTGATAATAAAATATCATTAGTCCTCATAGTCGATGAATTCATCCTACCTAACAATATTCTTTTCAAAGTTGTAAAAATCCTGACTTGTCCCTGTCTATTGTCCCACTTGTAGAAAACTTTATAAAAATTATACGCAAACAGATACGCTGGAATTAAGTAGTAAATTGAACTTAGTAAAATACTACCAGATGTCTCGTTAGTAACACCTCCACCGATCTGAATTAACTTGAATACGACAAAAGTAATAGAATTAACAATGGAAATTGATTTAAAATTATCCCAGATTCCGTTTAACAATAAGACATTTTCGTTCAAATCTGCAGGCATAAATGTTTCATATTCCCCTGTGGCTGGTAACTGATGGTCCAATAGTGTATATTTGTGTGCTGAGTACGACAAATTTAATGCATGCAAAATGTTGATCTTGAACAAATCATAGCAATAGATGACTAGCAAGTACCATAAGAAGATTCCTAGCTGTATTAGTATAAGGATTCTAAAAGGTAATGGTACTATATCTTTGAACAAGATCTGATAGGTCTCTCTCTGCTCGTCCATATCCTCATATGTTACTTATTTCTCTCTTAAAGCTTCTTATTTTGATGTTTTTTAACATGTCTTGAAATCTTTTGTAACGTAAACAGTATGATTTCCGGTTATTACGAGGAAATTAAGTCACGTTAAACACATAGTCGGTAAGACCGTATATATGACCCTTTACTGCAACTACAATGAACTACTTAGACAGAACGTATATATAATTATTATCTGTGAACATCAAATACTATTAGCAAAATGGCTTCAGACGCAATTGCCTAACTAAGGGCGAATCACGATTTAGGTATGTTTTAATCAAGAGTATTCATGATTAGCATGGAAACATCATTAGCCACCGTTAATAGTATTTCATACTCACGAGAGAAAACAGTTCATCTAATACATTAGGGTAAAGTTGGACAAAATATCAATCTTTATTTATGAATTTAAATAAGAAACAGAAGGAAAAGATATCATAGAAAAAAAATAAAAAAACTATAAATGAAATATGCTTAACATATCAATTTTCAGTAGAATTGAACTATTCAGTTGGAAGATATAAGAACCTAAAATAGTTAGTACAATTCCGGATACTAATAGAACCACTAATAACCTCTATTAGCTAAAAAATAATAAACTTTCTAGATAAATTACACTTCAGAATTTTCAGTGTGTTTGGCAAAGAATCGAATCGGTCATAGTCCTGAATAGGAGCCTCCGTTTGGGGCGACATCTTGTCATCACGGTAATAGTTATCTTTTCATCTATCATTTCTTAATTAGAACTTAATACATACAATTTGCATTCAGTGATACTATAAAGAAAAAGAAAAAGATATAATAATAAAGCTGTTTAGTATTGTTCCTTTAATAGAGAGAAAAAACTCTTCCGGTCTTCTCAGAACCATGAAGTTACCCGGATTTTACTTATACTAGTTTAACTAAGGGCTATTTTAGAGTATCCTTGACTTGGGTAAACTACGTATTATTGAATCATAATGGTTTATATTGACCTAATATACAAAGAAAAGCGAATATGAAGAACTCTGGTTAATTCTTTCTACCTTTATTCTTAGTCTTTTCTTTTCTAGTATTTTCTCTCCTTTCAGCTTTGGTTAAATATCTAAATTTCTTCTTCTTTTTATTAATTCTGTCTTTAATAGACGGCTTAGCAACCCCACAAACCACTGCATAATTATTAGCCCTTTTGACGGACTCCTCTAGCACCCGTTCTGATTTCCCTAAATTGACGTTGTTTGCCTTTGCAATTATTTCTAAGTTGGCCTGTTGGATGCTGGCAACTGCAGGATTGTCCAAGGACTCAACCATCACGGTTGTTTCGTCATCTATTATGGCCCCTGATTCAGGCAACAACTCGGTTGTTTTGTCAATTGTGTAAATTTCTTTGTGCTGAAGGATTCCCTTAACCTTTTTGGCAACACCAGTCAGCCCGTTGATTTCGTCATCATCCTGTTTATCTGTTTCAGCCTGAATCAATAGCTCTTCATCTCTGAATCCAACCCATTCGTCGCCTTCCTCGTTTTTCTCTTCATCATCGCTGTCGTTGAAAGTAGTTATTTCTTTAACAGTTTCGTTGAATCTTTCTAGCTGTTTTTCCAAATCTTTCTTTCTTTCCTCTCTAATTTGCCTTCTCTCTTCAATTCTGGCTAACCTTTCTTGCTCTTTATTATATTCTTGTGCCTTCTTTTGTCTTTGCAACTTTCTTTTATGAAATCCAGTTAGATATTCTTGACGAGAATCTTTGTCAAAAACAACCTCTTCAACACGGTACTTTTTTGATTGCTTTTGTGCATATTTCTTCCCACCAGTTAATATATCTCTATTACGCCTAACTGTAGTCATTATAAAGTTAGTTATTGAATGCTTGACTATCTTTTTTGACTGTTGATGGCAAGAATCCAGTATTTTGCTAGCAAAAAAATTGTAATGAGCATCGCACATTAAATTTTTCAATGTTTATATACTACTTCTTCTCTATATAATGGCAAACAATCATTATACTTAAGATATCTATATATGTATAAACGAAGTCATGGAGAATATTGAAAACGTTAAACTATTTGTAAGCTCCTTAGATGATTCAATAGATCAGTTAAATGTGTCCTTAGAGCCTGTCCTAAAGAAATCGTTAGATGAGCTAGTAGCAAGCACAACTAGTCCAAAGGACAAGATTAGATTATATAATAATTATAGCTACGTTTTGATATCTGTCATATTTTCATATTTAAAAGCTCTAGGTGTAAATACTGATAAACATCCAATAATGAAAGAGCTAAATAGAATTAAATCGTATATGAAGAGGTTCAAAGATTTAGAGAATAATATAAATAAAAAGGATACCAGTAAAGAGGATGCCGAGCAAGCGAGAAGATATCTTCAAAATACCTTAGGAACTAAGATTAATGGGGGAGGAGCTGCTCAAACAAGTAGCTTATCTCAACCGGCTATCAGCTCCTCAAATTTTAAAGGGGTTCATAAAAAATTTGAGGACGAAGAGGAAAGTGATGAGAACAGTTCCTCGAAGAATAATACACCGGCTCCAAGTACAGTGAAGCGAATGAAGAAATCGAAGTCCCCAGGAAAAGTAACTAAACCAAAAATATTAAAGAAATCCAAGACTAAATAAATAGTGTATATTAAATATAAAAATTTAAAATGAATTGAATTAGGCTAGATGTAAAAATATCTCATATGCATCGTTAAATTATTGTCGAAGAAAGATATCAGTAAAACAGTTTAAATGCATGTTCGTCTTTAAGATTCTCTTCAACTAAAAAGTATATTTCCATTAACAAGTTCGGAAATTTTTCATTAAAATAATTATAGAAGCCTCTAGGCAATGGACTCATTTGTTGTTGCAAACTTAATGACATATCATTGAAATGATGATATTTATTTCTAATTGCTCTTAGCAAATCCATTAGTTTCTCTGAGTTATACTTTCTATATTTACCTAAATTTTCCATAAATTCGTTACTAAACTTTTGGTGCCAATTACGCTGGTGAACTTTCATTGCATGCTGCTCTAGCTTAATTAATAGCTCACTTGGAGGATCTCTTCTCTCTATTTCAAATCTATCACTAACTTTCAACAAAAATTCTAATTTTTTATTAGTCGACCAAAAGAATGGATGCTTTAAAATGCTATTTGTATTAGGTCTTAAGCTTGGATTGAAGTTAATCATTGATGATATTAAATCAATTGCTTCGACTTTATCCAGAGGACATTTAGTTAATAGTAATGACAAATCATATTCTCCTTTTATGATATTTCCTTCCCTTAAATATCTATCACCAAATGGATGTTGACCTCCTGTTAAAATATAATAAAAAACACAACCTAAAGAAAAAATATCAATTGCTTTAGTCAACCTTTTACCATTGGTAGTTGATGAGCTATTGATTGAATGCCTTGATGTCGAACCTATTGATGATACAGTATCCGGAGAAATTTCTAGTAAGTCGTGATTTAACAATAATTCAGGTGCTCTCCAACCTGAAGTGCCCAGAGCTGCATGTTGCGTAGTAGCTCTGAAAGAAGATTGATCATTATCTAGTTTTTTACACAATCCAAAATCCGAAATTAAAAGCCTGATATTTAATTCAACCTTTTTATTTTTTAAATCGGCAACTAGAATATTTTGAGGTTTTAAGTCTCTATGGACAATTTTTAAAGAATGTAAGTAATGCAATCCACTTGCTAATTGATACAAGACATCATTAATATTTATTTCATTAATTCTTAATTTTTTGGGATAGCTTTTAGGTTTTTCAATTATGTCCTCTAAGGAACATAAACATAATTCTAGTGCAATATATAAAAACTTTTCCGTTTCACTTGATTGTGAACAAAAATACCTTACGACGTTTGGATGGTCATCGCTTTCTTGCAATAATCGCACCTCATGGCTTGCAATCTCATAAAAATCTAACAACATTCTTTTGACAGCAACTGGGCGATTCTCAAATGTTCCCTGATAAACGATTGTACCATGCGAACCGTACCCTAAAATCTTATCAGATATAATTAAATTATTCTCAATTTGCAATTTTTTAATTGGAATCTTTGGGGGATTATTCTTTACTAAGCTTTTAGTAGTTATTACTTCATCTTCAACAATTTCGATTAATTCATTTTCATTAGTATTGCTAACAGTACTATTTTTATTTTGTTTTCTACCGCCTCTTTTACCGCCTCTACCACCTCTTTTACGCTTTTTCTTTGTAGGTACCTCCTTATCATTGGTTTTATCTAATAATTCATCATATGAATCGTTTGAATCTGATTTTTCGTCTTGCTCTATGGGCTGTTTACTCGATACTTCCTCTGTATCCTTTTCTAATGTTTCATTTGGAGTTACAATTGTAACTTTCCTAGCTGTTTTATTTTGTTTATCAGTATCCTCATTATTTAAAATCAAGTGAGTTTGGATCTTTTCATTATTACTCGAATCCGAGTGAGAAACATCGATATTTTTTGTATTGATATCATCAATGTCTTTCAGTTCTGATTGCTTCAGTTTTTGAGTACCTGATCCTTCCAATCTTACATCATCCAGATGTTCATTTATAATAACTTCATCACCAAAACCTGATTCGTGACGATTAATACTTTCATCGTTATTTAATTTTTTAAGCCTTTTGACATACTTATTCAATTTGTTAAAAATTGCCAATAAACCAAACAACCCAGATATTACAACAATATCTTCAATTATTCTTTTTGTTAAAGATAAGGGTTCATTTTTTTGAGATGTACGTGATGTGTCTTTTGTAATTAATTCTTTTGATGGATTTAGTAACAATAAATCTGAGCCTTCAGAATCAAACAATGATACCTCATTTGGGAACTGAATACCATCGATTATAGTAGGTAAATAATCATCTTCTCGAATTTTCAGAATAGAGTTCTGTCTACCATCGGTGATTTCTTTTATTGTGCTTTCAGATGAATTGTCAAACCTTGAAACAGGTTGATACATCGTTCTGCTAGTTAAATGAAAAATCTTGTGGATACCATTAATTATATCTT
This sequence comes from Schwanniomyces occidentalis var. occidentalis, assembly GCA_031081865.1. Lineage (NCBI taxonomy): Eukaryota > Fungi > Ascomycota > Pichiomycetes > Serinales > Debaryomycetaceae > Schwanniomyces > Schwanniomyces occidentalis. Next base: position 62,971 of record JARYTB010000005.1, read on the forward strand.
CAACTATTTCACTTGATGTGGTGAGTAAATTAAAATTAGTTAAATAACCAATGTCAACCGGAACGTTATTTTTTAATCTATATAAATCTAATTGATACTTTGATATTGGGGCGCTTTTAATCAATGTGGGATAATTGTTAAAACTCATAGCAAACCATTCCTTACCATTTGAAGTTTTATTAATAAATACTAGCTCATTATTTTCAGTATAGTCATCGTTTTGAATTTGTAAATTGTTTAAAACCTTTAAAGGGTGGGGTAGTAAAACATAATCTGACGTTTTCAGATCACTAAATACATCAAAAACATTAACAGCTAACGAAGGAAGTTTACTTATCCAAAGTGGAGTGCCCAAGTCTTTGTTAATAGCTAGTAATGATTTATCATGAAATGGAGTGAAATATAATTTATCTAAACTTTGTTGATTTTGCATAATCAAATCATTATCAATATTATTTGGGCCCCATTGGCTATACGTAACATTCCAAACTACGCTAGTGTTCTCTTTTGAATGTATTGATAACTCATAGGTAGTTTTACCAATCATAATTGTATCTTCATTATTAAAATTTTGGATCTTATAATGGGTGTTCGGCACTGGACACTTTTCTTCATTATTGCCGAAAGAAGATACAATTTCTCCTGAATGTATATTAATGGTGAATAATGAGGTTCTTCTTGTGCCAGTATATATCTTGTCATCACCATTTAAAGAAAACGGCGATTCCAAAACTAAATCCTTGATTGAAGTGGGCAATTTATTTAAGCCAAACCTTGGCGTAAAATAATACAATGATCCATCCTGGTACGGCTCAACGAACCACAAAATATTTGATCGTGAATTCTCAATCGAATTATTTGTGTGTATTCTGACCAAAGGATCATCAATTGGTAAAGTCCATAAGAGAGTACCACTATTTCTCTCTAGACCATGCAAATTTCCATCTATATCACTAATTAATAGCAAATCTGTTAACTTCCAATCCTTAATTGATCTCAAATCCAATGGTAAGATATTTGAAGAGTCTTTCTTCGGGAGTGAAGAACTTATTGTTTGTTGGAGTTTATTAGGTAAATGATTCGAAGTTAGCTTCTCTAGTCGAGGGGAAGCTACTATTATCAATGAATGCAAGATCAAGGATAATAGATATATTACATGAAGATGCATATTTAGTTAATGTTAGAAGGACCCTTAGTGTAAATTAATCAGGTTCAAGACATGAAATGTCTAAGGAAATTTTTAGAATCTAGATTTTGTGTAGCTAAAATGTCGTTAGTATATAACGACATTATACGACATTTGTGTTTTATGTTCCCTGTTTAATTTAAGATGAAGATTAATATAATGACTTAAAGGCATTTAAAGAAGAAAAGAAAGGAAGCAGAGTAAAGGGAAGCTAGTGAAGGTTTTTTAGCTTTGTTTCGTTAGTTACAATGTGAAGCAGTGCCTCTGTTTTTCAAGGTCGCTTTGATATCTGTAGAATGATCACTGAAATGGTTGCTAAAAAGTGGATAAGTAATAACGAAGTGAAATAGTTAGGTATTTCCAAATGCATTACGAAAATTTTAGTAATATATTAATAGTTATGTATTAACTTTTAGATGAAAAATAGCTACGCCAATAGCAATGAAATTGGTAGATAGGACATTCTATGAGCTGACAACTGACTATTAAATTAAATTAAATCAAACATATCTCTCAACCCTCCATCTTTTGTCCAAAAGAGAAAACCACAAAACAATAGCAGATTAGATTTAAAGAATTGTTAAAATAAATAACGATAGCAAGATAAATTCAAATGAAATTAAAAAATAAGAAATTTTTTAGGAACCTTTCCCAAGAACTAATCGATCAAAAACCATGAAATAAAAACAATATAGCGATAATAAAAACAAAAATAGTTAATAAAATCAGCAAGTCTAAGTAAAACTCCAACAAAAGTAATCCAGGACATTACTGTAACAAAAAAGAATTTATAGAAAGCAAGAACAAAACATACAAAATAGAATATGAGGATGCAACGCGGTGATGTGCTTAATCATCACTCAATTCAACTTTCATTTCTTCTAAAATATCAGTAGTTCTTAGCTTTCGCTGATCGGCAATCATTGTGACTAAGCCCAATGCAATATCCTTCAATTCGTTGTATTTTTTTAATTGACTTATATGTTTCTTAACAATTGCCTCAGCGTCCTGGTCTGAGCTGTAAGAATACCATGTTAGTAATTATGTTTCTACAATATCGAAGATAGCTTAATAGTATAACTTACTCTAGTTCACTAATTAGCGCAGAACACTGATTCTTGATATCTTCCAATCGTTGTTCTTTAATCATGATTCTCTGTTGAACTGAATCATTGTTGGATGAGGAAATTCTTGCTGTCAAACCCTTTTTCGAAGTGTCGTTGATAAGTGATTGACTGGATTCTTCTGCTGGTGTAGTCGATTGGCTATACCTAATATTTTTTGTATCAACCGGTTTAAACATAATACTCTTAGACAAGCGATCAACAAAAATGATGCAATCTTTCAAGCTTTTATACCTTTTTTCCGATTAAATTTAAATATATTAGCTATTATTCTTAAGCTGTTCGATATAAGAAGCTTCTTGTAGTACTTATATTATATGTATTATACCAGAACATATAGAGAAGGAAACTATACTTAGAAAGCCGAAATAACACAAAGTGGCTAATTATGTCATATTATGTAATCATTGCAAAAAGGAAATAAAGGTAGATTTAGATCCATCGCTATAGGTGTCCATGGCTATAGGATTTTAAATAGCTATAGCTGACCATATCCATGTGTATTTCAGTAGGAATATATATGATAATGCTTAGGAATCTTCAGGTCCAGAGCTTCTGATGACGGATATCTTTTCTAATGTTTAATCCTCCTATTCATCTCATCTAACTTCATTTGAGTCAATTTTAGTATCTCTTTAACCTCTTGATTGGAATATTCCTTTAAATAGTTCTCATCACTAACCACATTTAGATTATTCTCACTTCTGTCTTGTATCCAGTTCCACAAGTTAATCTCATTCTCAAATCTAAATTTTTGGTTAGCAAAAGCAGAGTCGATAGAGGGGATGATAGAGTATTTGTGGTTATTAATAATTATATTTGATACAATTTCATTATTTGGTAATATTGGTAACTGACTGTACTGTTTTCTTAAGAGCATATTGTGGCACATCGTCAGGATTAAGAGACCAGTAAATAATATGAGGGAACCTACTACCAAATCATTAAGATATGGTATTGGAACAAGTCTACCAATTGATTCTACCAACTGAATAAACTGTTCATAGATACTCTTTTCTGTTACCGTTGGTGGCACCTCGAGACGCTCTCCTTGAGCGGGAGCTGGTTTTCTAGCCCCCAAGCTCTTCTTTCTCTTAGTCTTCTTCTTTGGTGCTATTTTTGCGGCTGCTCCTCCTCCTTGAGTGACAAACTCATTTAAAGAGTCAATCATGAGTTTCATTGATTCCTTTTGCCCATCGATACTACCTTTCTCGATTGCTCCTTTAATCCATGATTTACTGCTCCAATCAATGGTAGTTATAACGTATATTCTGGTGCAATTATTAGATGCCCAGGTTAAGAATATTTTGGTTCTAACCTTAAACGAATTACCGCTTGGAACATCTGGCGTTGAAGTAGTTTGCTCAACTAAGATGTGATGATCAATTTGATAATCAAGTAACATATCAGCTATAATACATTTGGTTTGCTTTGGCCCAATCGCTCCTCCCAAAGGTTTGATATACGAATAATGTCTCTCCTTGGACTTCATCGATAATTCTGTTATGTCACTTTCAGTAATATCAAAATTCTTTTGATTCTTAAGAATTCTAATATACTTTGAAGTATCTGGCCCAAATAACAATAAATAAACGACACCTAATGGGGCCCTTATTATTTCATCAGCAATAAATACTTCATTCGCTTGCTTATTATAATCAACTTCAGTAGATGGATGAGTTATCGGCCCAACTGCCGGTAACCCATTAAACGTCGGATTATCTGACGAAAGCGCAGTTTCAACTATATCATCACGACTTGATGTCTTATTAATCAAAAAATTGTTTAACTGACTCTCATCACCATTAAAAGAACCGTCCTCAGTCATATATCCGACATCAACGTTATCCGTATTATCATCCATATTCAAAGAAAACGAAGTAAGACTATTATTATCCTCATCATCAGTTATGTTAGAACTTTCATCAGTATTTCCTTCCCTTGAGGCCGATTTCGAAACTGTGGGATTCGATTCGCCCCGTCTTCTTTTCTTAGCCGATTCCCGTACTAATTTGGTGGGGTCAACATCACTAGTTTCTATCAAAACTCTATGCCAAACATTTGTAATTAAATTAAATGTTGAATCTCTGCTTAAGAATGTTGCAAACACATATTTGTGATGTAAAGTTCGAATGATCATGCCATTTGGAAACAAAACCGCTGTTGATTTTTTTTCAATTTGGATAACTTCTTGTAATGGAATTATTAAGTTGGTAACCCAGCCCAAAATATTTGAGTTAAAGCAAATAAAATGATCACTTAGATACATTCTACCTTGAACCAATATATCCTTTGATAAGGCACAACTGAAATCATCAATTAGATTTTCTGACTTAGGTATTTTTTTAAAAACTTGATGAAAATCTTTATTTCTTTTACTTGTAGCGAACTTGATATTCGAGTAATCAATCATAGTGCCTAAATCCTCGTTATCTAAATCATCATTAATTTCACTCTCCGATCCAAATTCATCATTCTCCTCATCTTCCATACTTTTCTTAGGACCACTGCTTAAACTTTTATCTCTTTCTACACTATTGCTACCAACCAGCATTTTGTGAATTCTTTTCGTTTCATCATTCCCTGAAACCAATAATTGGTTGGTAACTGGTAATCGTTTATTGACAATACCGGGGCTAAGGCTTCGTCTAATATCACCTAAATTTTCATTTGAGTGACTGGATGTAATCTTTAATCTTTTGTTGATCGAATCCAACTTCTTCAATGAACTATTTCTTGTCAAGGAATTCTTTTTGTCAAAATTATCCAATGATAAATCACCAGAGCCTAGACTATTTAAAGGCGATTCTCTAACTGAATCGAAATGAACGTTCGATGCTGACAAGGGAGATGATACCTTTGGTTGTTCATCATTTTTCAGCTCATCTTGTGTGGAATCATTCTGTTGTGCTGAATCGCTTACCGAAAGTAAGCTATTCCTTTCAGACTTAACAGGTTTCAACAACGACTCTAATTTAGTTGAAAAGGAATGCTCTTTCTCACGATCTTCCTTTGACAAATTATTTTCATCCACTGACCCACTTATTATATTAGCGGCATTATGGGCAACATTCAAGATTGATGAAAAAAAACCAGTGGAGCTTGACCTCTCTGGTCCCAGCCTTGATGCAGCTCTATTGTTATTTGGATCCATGTTTAAATTGATTTCATCATTGGATGCCACTAATGATCTCCTATTAGGCGTATCCATATTTGATGAACCAGTTTCGTCAGGCAAAAAATTTGAAGACAGTAAAGAGACCTGATTTTGGGACTTCTGGGTTAAGGTCTTTGATTTCCTCATCGAATTCGATCTTGATCTATGAACTAGTGAACTATTGGATCTATTTCTTGTTGTCGACAGTGATACTTTTCCGGGGCTTATATGTGATGAGCTGATAGAATTAGACATGGCAACACTTGAGCTTAAAGTATTATCGACATCATTTTGTCTCTTATCCTTTTTATGTAGTAGTTTGGGCATTGATTGTCATATATAAACTAAAAATATCTAAAAACATGAAATTGCTCTATGGTTTGGTTGAATATGATTACATTCCAAACGAGATTCATCCGGAATTTAAATAGTCTAACCGAGCTAGGAGCAAGTTTAACGATTTCAACATTCAAAGGGGTAAAAAACAATTACATGACAATTATATGTTACAATATGATAAAAAAGACTTGTCGTGTCCAATGTAGAGCCTGGCTCTTCTATATTGAATACATAACAATGGTCAAACTGTATGTAGTGAGCTAAGATTATAATTGAGTGTTTGAAGTCCGAACGATAAAGCTAAATTCAAAGAGTAATGAAGATTATTTAGGACCAGATTAGATAAACTAAGTATGTGTCTGAACTCTAAGAGGTTAAAAGTATATAGAAATTAGGAGAACCTTGTACATGTACCTTGTACATGTATTGGTAGTATTGATATCGGGCGAAGTCTTGCAGTAGATGAAAGATAAATAACGAAGGTATTTTTAGACCGATTTTCTTCAAATAATTTTACTTCAATTTCAGCATTAGGAAGAGCAATTGAATGGTTATATAGAAAAAGATTTTTGGTTCAAGATGTCACTTCATTTGGAGGACATCTAATTCCGCTATGTTCGAAGTAAGTTTGTCCTAGACCACCATTAATTAAAATACTATGAAATGCGGTATTACATCTACAAAAAAAGCATTTAGAGAGCTATTTTGGCAACTAAGATGCTCCAATTGATGATAATTGAGAAACTCAAAAGCCAGGTGGTAGACAAAAGAAACCTACTTCTCGGATAACGTCGAAACCGTCATAACTACAAAAGTGAAGATTGTATCTGTGTTAAGTCTTATTTATGGCAAATATTTTGCTTTAAGTATTGATTATATAGCTCATTAATAACTCTCTTTGTCCCTGAATATTCCCAACACTTATAGTCGCAAATAAGCTTGCATTTTAAAAACATTGTCTAAAATCACTGAAAATTCCTAATAATGGCAATCTGGAAGTAATATAATTGGAGGTATATTCATATTCAAGTGCAAACGACCTACAAGCTTATGAGTTCCTCTAAAATTGATGAAAAATGTAAGTTAGGGATAGGATATCATTTCTTTAGCGACGACATAGATAAGACTCTGCAGCGAATTATAGCCATAAGAGTTAGACCAGAAGGCTGATGTCCTGTTCTCATAACATTCTTCTAGCACATGGGTAATTTGCATCAAAACTTATTTTACAACATGCCTATTAAAAAATCCAATTAATGGTAAATTTTTTATCTTAGTAAGCTATGAGACATATCTTACTTATATTTACTAAGGACATTTATTTCTTTAGTATATGATTCCTTCCTGTTTCACGTAGTCTCCATTTGCAACAAGTTGCCAAATGATCAATCCCATTCCATTTTACAGTATTTTTAAAAGACCAACGGCATTAAACTCACTTTTATCCACTTGTGGCTAATTGCTGCTGTTATCTGTAATTACTTGTATAATTGGTAAAATTAGCATAGTATTTGCTCCACAAATCAAAATTTCAAAATTTCCGACTAATCACATAATCAATCTGAGATATAAATGTTGAATATTATTACAATAATAATACTAAAGAAAGGTCTACTTATTACAGGGATAATAGAATTTACAGTACTAATTATTGCAAAAAAAATCGTTTGTAAGTGGTTCTAATGGAACAACATTTCGCAATAACATTCCGTTTTTTTAGCTTGAAGGCAAATTCCGCTCTCTAAGCCCAGCAAAATCCCTGAAAAAACAACTATGTAGTTATCAACATTATTATTCTAATATTGACTAAACTACACCTTAATCAACAACATCAGCATGACAAAATATAATGTTGCCGCTCTTCAAATTGGTTCTTCTCCCGAAGGAACACATGCTACTATTGATAAAATCTTAAGCTATGAAACTGAAATTATCGAAAAGAATATAAAATTGGTGGTTTTGCCCGAAGCTACAATTGGAGGATATCCAAAAGGATCAAACTTTGACACTTATCTTGGCTATCGTTTACAATCGGGACGAGAAGAGTTTGCTAGGTATTTCAATCAAGCCATCACTGTCCCTGGATCTGAAGTCAGCATATTAGAAGGTTTAAGTCAGCGTACGGGTGCAGCCATTGTGGTAGGAGTTATTGAGAAGGCTGGAACTACTCTATATTGCAGTCTTGTATATGTAGATCCAAAGAAAGGATATGTTGGTAAACATAGAAAATTGGTTCCTACAGCAAGCGAAAGGTTGATTTGGGGACAAGGCGACGGGTCAACGTTATTGGCCACCGAGTTTGAAGAACTAGGCAAAGTTGGTGGCGCCATCTGCTGGGAAAACTACATGCCATTATTAAGAGCCTCATTTTATGCTAAAGGTATCAATATATATGTTGCGCCAACTGTTGACGAAAGAGATATTTGGCAATCCTTGATGAGAACCATCGGAGCGGAGGGTAGATTGTTTGTTATTTCAGCGGTACAATTTTTACCACCAGGTGAAGAGATTGGATTGACTTTGCCAGAATGGGAAAAAGGGAGAAATGTAATTAACGGAGGATCAGTTATTGTCAACCCATATGGTGACTTAATTGCAGGACCTTTAAAGGGAAAGGAGGGCTTATTAACTGCTGAAATCGACCTAGATACAATTGTGGAAGCAAGATATGACTTAGATCCAACTGGCCATTATACTCGCAATGACATTTTCCATTTGACTGTTGATGAGACACCAAGGGACGGTGTGACATTTTTAAAGCAATAATTGAAGCTTTGTAAATCTGGATTACTGGAAACAATAGATATTGAATTGTTAAGAATTTATATATATGTTTAACTCTTATCGATTAGTTAAATTTGGTCCGATATGTAAAAAAAAGTTTATAGACATTTACCTAGAATCTTAGAATACACATCGTTCTACTTACCAAGAAAGTACATAATCGTCTATCCGAACCAAGTACGTGTATAGTGAATGTATATATTATAAACCTAAAAACAAAATATTCATCAGTATTTTTTCAGAAACGGGCAACTTACAAAACTGCCATTAGTTTGCTTGGTTGATTTTCATCAACGGCTCTAATTTCTCTACCTAATTTATAAACTCCTTTAAGAAAGCAATTATTATCAAGAACGACTAAATCAGCATCACAACCTACATTTAAAAATCCTTTCTCGTTCTCAATGCCGATACTTTTAGCAGGATTATTAGTAACTGTTTTAACTGCTTCAGCAATGGAGATACCTGTCCATTTAATTAAGTTCCTAACACATTGCGGTAACGTGGTTGCAGCTCCAGCTAATGTGTCGGTGCCTTCTAGGTGTAATTTTGAACCAATTTTAACAATATATTGATTATCCCATTTATAGGTACCATCAGGCAATCCAATTAAATGCATAGCATCAGTAACTAAAATACATTTATCTGAGGCAGATCTATAAGCAATCACAGCCATTGATGGGTCAACGTGAACACCATCACAAATTAAACCAAAATATGGGGTTTGCTTAGGTATTGGGGATGTTATTAAACCAACCACACCAACTTCTCTATGGTGGGGCTGTGGCATGGCATTATACAAATGCGTAATCATGGTTGCTCCATTTTCAATAGCCTTCAAGCTAGTCTTATAATCCGAAGCAGTATGTCCAATTGAAAATGTTATATTTTTCTTCTTCAATGAAGGAATTACATTCAATATACCAGGAATCTCTGGAGCTGCAGTTAGTATAGTCACATTGTTCAACAAGTTGTCCTCACCGTACACCTCATTAACTTTCTTTTCTCCTTCATTAGCATCAACAAACGTATCCACTGGATGGCAGCCTTTCTTCTTCAAGTTAATGAATGGACCTTCAACGTGCGCTCCTAATGAATCAGTCTGGTAATTCAGCCTGGTCTTTTTATACAACGGCAATACCTTTTCATACACTTCATAAAAATTTGAGGTTACTGTAGGACAAATAGATGTAACTCCTGTGGACAAGTATTTTTTTATTGCATCGTTATAGAAGTTTTTAAAATGTTTGATATCTTCGGCATTTGAAGCACCATTCAAATTAGAAAAGTTCAAGCCGTATATACCGTTATTTTGAAGATCAATGAAACCTGGTGCTACTATATTACCTTCCAAATCAACAACCTTAACATTATCTGTTTCTGGTTTGTCAACAATTTTACCTGTCAAGCTATCAACATATAAGTCCGTATTTTCATAAATGATACCGTTATCGCATAAATGACAATTGGTGAATTTAGTGTACGACATTGTTTGATACAGAGTCTCTAGGAGCTTATTTTCAATGATGATGCTATCATAGGTTGAAATTGCTTGATATTACTCTCTTATATATGTGTTGTCCTTATTTTTCTTCTTGTTTCCTTTTGTCAATTGGTTTTAAGGTTGCAATGGAACATGGTAACTGTTACAGGGAGAGAGCGAGGGGGGCACAAAATCGAATTCCATGATAAGCAATTTTTCAGGTAACGTTACATTATATAGTAACTGGAAATGGGTACAAATGTATATAAACAAAGTAAAATCGAGTGGATTGTATTATGTTTAACTAATTAAACAAGAAATTATGAGACAAGCTACTTTTTCATCGGCAGACGATGCTTCTGGTTTTTTAGCAGACTATATTGTTAAGAAAATCAATAATTTTCAGCCCACGGCTAGTAAGCCATTTGTATTTGGATTGCCAACTGGATCATCCCCTGAAGGTGTATACAGCAAATTGATTGAAGCTTATAAACAAGGAAAGGTTTCATTTAAGAATGTCATTACTTTTAACATGGATGAATACATGGGATTGCCGCCATCAAATGAACAAAGCTATCATTACTTCATGTTTAACAAATTTTTCAACCATATCGATATTCCAAGATCAAATATTAATATTTTGGATGGGCTAGCAGAGGATATTGAAAAGGAATGCAAAAACTACGAGTCTAAGATTAGAAGATATGGAAAGATTAACTTGTTCTTAGGAGGATTGGGACCTGAAGGACACTTAGCCTTTAATGAAGCGGGCTCAACAAGAGACTCGAAGACCAGAAAGGTTGAGTTGGTTGAATCTACAGTTAAAGCAAACTCAAGGTTTTTTAATAACGACATAATTAAGGTTCCAAAATATGCTCTTTCTGTGGGAATTTCTACAATTTTAGACAATTCTGAAGAGATAGCTATCATTGTGTTAGGTAGGGGCAAACAATTTGCTTTGGATAAGACTATTAATGGTGCTAAGAATGATCCAAGATATCCTTCTAGTTATTTACAAGATCATCCTAATGTGCTAATTGTTTGCGATAATGAAGCTGCAGGGTTGAAATCGAAATTATAAGAATGGTAAGAAAGGCAGTCAAGATTTAGAAAGGGAATGGTAGATACGTCTATATTTTTGTAATTTCATAGTAATATACACAGAAAGATAAATGGTGCTTTCTTTTGTAGCAAGTATAGATATAGCTTAAGCATAACTAATGGTTTTAAAGGGAGAACTGCAACAAACTTAAATGGCAACCTAGTTCCATGTTAATTTGGTTAACTTCGAAAGTTGTAACTTCCAATTAATTAATCCAAATATGCTCGTTTTGCAATGACCACTTCTAGCCATTGCCCAAAATTAACCAAATTTACTAGACAGTAAATAAATTGCATACTAACAAAAATCTACCGTTGAGCATACCATTTTCCATGTTACAAATTACAATAGTCTACTTTTAGAGTTTCTAATGCTATAGTTTCATATTGCTACAGAGTATTCCAATTGGCTATTCTACACCAACCAGCTACGGTTTTGTCCTATTTCATTGTTCTGTAGAAACAAAAAAATACTACACTTTTTAATCTCCACTAGTAGGTAAGAGCAGGTACCATTTACGAATAAGAATGGTTTGGAAATTTTAACGTGATTGATTACCTATAATCTATGCATAAATATATAATCTTTAGTCAAGAATAGTAAGCAGCACCAATAGCAGCACCGATAATTGAACTATTTTCAATTAATTTAAAATCAACTTTAATACCTAACTTTTTAATCTCATCATTTTCATTGACAAAATTTTTAATTAAAGTTCTATAATTATTAAAATAATTTAAAACTGAACCAACATAACCTATATTTAAGATTTTTAAATCTTGTTCATCATTATGACATTTGAGCAATTTTATGCATGAAACTATTGTAACAGCTACGATAAACGAAGCTCTTTTTATAACACAATTAATTAATCTTTTCAATATAGTTATATCATTAATTAATATATCATTAATTGACCAATTGAATTCTTCATTCAATTTGCTAAAAATTAAGTTATAATCATTAGTCTCATCAATAAAACACATTAATTCACCAGAGAATCCATCATACTTTTTATAAATTTTTGATAAATTTTTAACGCCTTTGAAAACTTCGCCCATTTCGATCAAGTCTACTAAAACTAATCTAGTTAGTTCAGGCAAATATCTGCCACTTGTCATCATCTCTGAAGGTTGAAACAATTCCTGATTAAGCGGATCTATTGACATAAATGGTTTGAAATGTAAATTTTCAATTAACTTGAATCTTTCATCAATCAATTGATCATATTTTGTAGAAAAATCCTTAATAAAATTATGGCCAAATAATGACAATTCAGCATTTAACAAAACTGCATCATTCTTTAATGTTTTTTCATAATGTATTTTGGAGGTCTTTAACGAGCAACACATATTGAACCCTGTACCTAAAACAATCGCCAACTTCATGAACCTGTCTAAAAATGAACCAGCTGCATAAACTGCTAATGAGTCATTTATGATAACTTTGACATCAATTCTCAAGCTAAATTCATCTTTTAAAACCGTTTCAAGCAAGGTCTTTAAGTCTTTACTATAAATTTCGTCTGAAATAGTATAACCCTTACTAACATAGATAATATTACCCGAACAATGTGAAGTTGTCTCTAACGGGAATGACCAGGTTATTCCAGTTTTAATTAAGTTTGCTTTAGAAATAATATTTTGCTCTTTTATAGTTTCCAAGATTCTGTCCCCAATCCAACGAAAAAAATTATAATTTAAAACTTTAAAGCTGTTTACAATTGTCCAGTTTTTTTCAACTACAATTTTAACCCTTTCGTTTCTGTTAGTCGAAGCTGATGGTGGCTCGATTCTAATTATTGCAATTCTTAGTGTAGAACCTCCTAAATCAATAATCAAAAAATCACCATATTCTTCCCCAGTTGGATTAATATTGTAGTTAGGCAACATTGTAATTGATGAGTTCTCATTTAATGCTTCATTGAAATCGTCAAACAAATAATCTGATTGCTGATTCAATGTCCCATCATTGATATTACTAGTAAAAGTGTAAATTATAGAATCAAAATAGTCGTTGGGCAAATAATTTGAACATATCGAGGTGTTTGGTGATGAACTCAACGAATTATCACTCACCTCAATCGTTGATGTTTCCTGTTGAACTAGTTTATCCTCAACAGGTGCAGTTATAAAATCACGAAGTGTCTGTATCATAATATGGGGCTAAGTTTGTGTGCGTGGGAAGTAATTGATTGACTAGGTTAGAAATCAAATAAAATGTTATCGATAAGGAAATACTAGCATATATATATGATGCAACTTTATACCAAACCGACAGGTCAGTTTAGGAAAGAAATATTCTAAGTAATATAATGAAACTAGGAATGCTTAATGCAACTGTAACACCTTAGAAAGTCTAAACAAAAAAAACACCAAACCCCAAAATAACAAAAAAAATACCGATCAGTTACAGGCGAGATAAAACAATACTTACAATACAGATAGTTAGGCGGAAGTAATTTTGTCTAAGACCAAGGGAACAATCAATTATTGGTTAGTTAGCCATAAAAATGTAACATCTCCCCTTTAAAAGTGAAAGTTTTCTTTCGGCACCCGGTTTATTTCAGCAATGTAGTTTATCTATGGGTTACATTTGATAGAAGGTTTCATTGCAGGGAAACTAGGTGAGGTTTCATTGTATTAAAATGTCGTGTCAATATTTGAACGACAATGTCGGGCAACATATATATGGATGGTGTCGTATTATAGCAGATACAATAGAGTGATATTAAAGATAGGAGACAAGTAGAGAGTAAATAATAAAGTAGAGGTATACAATGGAAATATAACAGCTCTAATCGAATAACTCTAATTGGTCCGGATCATTTCAAGGGTTTCAATTTAATTCCTTCATTTCAATGGATTCTTCTCTTTTAGGACTATCCTCAAGTAATAACTCTCTTAACTTCAGTTTGGTAACGGCAAGAACTTCATCGACTAATCTTTGTAACACCAATGTAGCAGGTTTCAATAAGTTTAGTTGATACATTATGTAAATGGCAGCGGAGATCAATAATAAGAGAGTGAAAAATAGTGGATTGCGAATAATTGCCAAAAATTCATTCCAGCCTAATACAAGGATTACTAAGTAAATATAATACGGAATTTGGGTTACATGTTGGATTATTGATCTCTTAGTCTCGATAAACTTAGCGTCAATCTCTTTCTTGAATTTCGATAAAATTTCTGTTTTGTCTTTTTCGGAGATAACCTCCGCAAAACATGTTGCTTCTTCGTCCTCCTCGTCAGTATCTTCAATGTCAGTGATCTCTAAATATTTTGACTTTAATTTTTTGTTGAAGATGTCAAATTCTGGCACAAGCTCTGAGCCGTCCTTTAATTTTGCAATCGATAAAATTGGCAAAATTTTTAGGGCATAATGCTTGGAATTGTTAAAACTAATCTCTACTTCATGAGAATTCTGGTATAACCTTGGTAAACCATTCTCATCATATCTAAACTTGTCATCAAATCTGTCTTTCAACAATGTTAAAATATTATCTGTTGAAATTAATTTATGGATAATTTCATGAAAATTGATCCATGCTTTAAATTTGAACTTATTGACCGTAATATCATTAGTTTCTGGTGACGTGCCTAATCCAAAATCATAGCCATCTTCAGACTGGTATTTTGATAAAATGTCATTCATCACTTGATTAAAAGCATCTAAAATAGTATCCCAAGTATTTTCGTCAGGATCAGTTAGTTCAAATTGGATTGCTTTTGTTAATCCATTATTCACCTTCTTTAATGATTTATTGGCTATATTATTTAACTCAATAATTTGTTGTTTTGAAATTAACTCAGTTAAACTAGTTTGTAAACTTTCCTGATGCCTTTCAAATGATAACTCATTATTCAAAGAAATTAGTTTAGCATTATTTTCAAACTTTTCATGAATCAGTTTGGTCAAGTTAGAGATGACTTCATTGAATTTTTTCCCTTTCAAACTATTTAAATTATCCTTAAACTCTAGTATTAACCTTTTTGATAAATTATTCACATACACATCAAAAATTTCTGTGAACTTTTCATTCAATTTGGCTATTAAATTCAACCTTTTTTGTTCGTAAATAGATTGGTTATATCTTGAAGCTGATATATCGTAATCTTCAAGGCTATCGTTACGTAAGTCAACAAATAATGATCCCAATTCTGTGTAATCAACGTTTTCCTTTTCACCAAGTCTTGAAGTTTTCAGGAATAGCTCTTTATACTTAAAAATAAACTCATCATAAACAGAATTTAAAATTTCATCACATTTAAATTTAGCAACCAATACTTGTTGCGTTGGTAGATCTAAATCCTTATTGCTATCAATTTGATCCCAACAACTTTCCGCGTACATTGTCCAACCATCAATTGGAATATTATGATGGTAGTTTGCTTTAAACAATTCATCCTTTTTAGTCAATCTGTCTCCTAAAAGTTTAATATCCCCCATAAAATTTTCTGGCTGTAAAACTTTGTGACTCAAAGTATGGAAATTAATGTCAAAAAAATCTTCGAACTTTAGATGTGACAAATCATTCGGCTTATTGAGATTATCCCACATTTTAATTAAATCCTCAGTCACAGTACGAAATAAGTTGTCTTTCGGGGTATTACCGATATGATCTCTGATTACAAAAAGTAATAAAACCTTATGATTATTATTATTTAATTTTGATTTACCAAATAAGGATAAGTTAACTTCAAAAACAGTTTTCAATAACCCCATATTTGCCCCTTGGTATAATCCGATCTGATACTCCCATATATTGATGATTAGGATCTCTGAAGTCGATAAAGCGAACAATGCCGCTTTTCTTTCAAAATCTTGATCTTCACCTCTCTCTCTTCCATCTGTACCTTCAACATCCATTACAAAAATGTTCTCAGGATTTTTAACCACTTGGTTGCTTGTTGATATGGATGGTGAATACGCCATCCAGATACCTCTAGTTGTCTGTTGCCTGCTTAATTCATCCATAACATCAAAATTTGTATTAAATAACTTATTTAATAAAGTCGATTTACCAGTTGATTGGGATCCAAACACTGAGATGATATGGTAATTATTATTAATAGACGATGGTGTAACCTTGTTAATGTACGTCAAAATGTTACTATTGAATTCCTTATTTTCATTAATTATTTGAATAGCATCTTGAATATGTTGTTGATCAATCGGAACAAAGGATGATGACGAGGACGTTGTAGAGAGATTTTCATCAACGTCCAAGTTAGGTGGTGGTAGTTCGCTAGACATTCTCAAAACATTTAATCAATTGTTAGACAATCTTGATGCTAATAGACACCTAGCCCAAAAACTTCTTTAGTAGTTGATTCAAACTATTTAATTAGGCCTTGGCCAACTAAGGGTGGGGCAGAGAATGTGACACAAAGACGATAAAGATAAACACGTGATAATATAACAGTACTAACCTTCCAACATATATCAATGTATATTCATTAAAAGCTATATATAATGTATAATGAGTAATAGAAAACGTAGTAATTGAAGAAGTAAATGGTGATAGTGTTTATAATTTTTCGGTTAATTCTGGAACGACGTCGTTGAGATCAGCAACCAATCCAATATCGGCAACATTAAAAATTGGAGCTTCTGGGTCCTTGTTAATCGCAACAATGGTTTTGGAATCTTTCATTCCTGCTAAGTGTTGTATGGCACCAGATATACCGACAGCGACGTATAATTCTGGGGCAACGATTTTACCAGTTTGTCCGACTTGTAACGAGTTGTCGCAGTATCCAGAGTCAACAGCCGCCCTTGATGCACCAACAGCAGCATTCAACTTGGATGCTAATGGTTCAATTAATTTTTCAAAGTTCTCTTTGTTCTTTAAACCCCTACCACCGGAAACAACTCTTGTGGCTGAACCTAATTCTGGTCTTTCTGATGTGACTAAGTTTTCTGAAACAAACTCAGTTCTGTTGCCAGACTCGACGGCGGCATTAAATTCTTCAACCGAAGTGGAGCCATCCCCAGTTAGTTCAATTGGAGCGAATGCAGAACTTCTAACCGAGGCTAAAACAAGCTTATCATTGGATTTGACAGTGGCTAAGGCATTGCCAGCATAAATTGGTCTGACAAAGGTATTTTCCGATTCAACTTTGATGATATCAGAGATTGGTTGGACATCCAACAACGCACCAACTCTTGGTAATACTGATTTACCCACAGCAGACGCCGGAATACTGAAATGTGTGAACTCAGACGATGACTCTAAGATTTCTTTAATTAATGGTGACAACTCCTCTGCTAAATAATGCTTATATTTCTCATCCTTAGCAATTAAAATATTTGAAATACCTGGAATCTTAGCAACGTCTGGTAAAATCTTTGATCCTTCTGGACCTGCAACTAATGCAGTGATTGGTTTTCCAATCTGAGCAGCAGCAGTAACTGCCGATAAGGAAGCCGGGGTGATTTTGGAACCAGCAGATTCAATGAAAATAAGGGTGTCTAATCTAGACCTTGTGGAGGAAAAGAATCTTTTACTAACTGCGCTACGCAACATTATGTTCACAATGATTGGTATATTCAAAGCATATAGGCTAGCTAGTATGGTCTGAACTTTCTATGGATATTTAGGACAGAGAGAGTGAAAAAAAATTCGAGATTGTCACATGACCAATACCCCGGTTACGGCGATGGAAATGAAGAACATTGAAACATGTAGTGGATATGAAGATACATGATTGTAACGACTGACAGTGAAAGCATTCTTGTCTATGCATGGACCGTATATCAAAAGGAACTTTCATACGTAAACATTAGCGGCCTGTCGATTCAAATAGTTATTATCTCCGATTTAACGAAAAATAAGATCTATTGAGTACGCTAGATCTCTAGTCGAATTCTTATATCTAACATACTCCTCTGACCAACTACGACATTTAAATATGTCTTCGAATCCACAGGGTTAAGCTTCGGTGTAGTGTCTGTGATACTACTATTTGATACTGATTTCACTGAGAGAGATGGCTTATCGCACTGCATACTCCAAGCCGCCAGCTGGCTTCAAAGTAAGTATTTTTCCGCCAACTAAAGGCAACTAGAAGTTTATTATCCGAAGAAGCACTCTGATGCACACCCATATATATCTTATCCGTCTATTATCAAACCTTTCCCATGGCACTCTTGTTCCTTGTAGAGTACCAGAGGTGGAAATCTATATGCAGTCCAACATCATGGGTCCCCACGCGAAGCCTTAGCCGTCAATAAATCTATAATAGAATGACTATATTTTGTAGACATTAAAAGGATCCAAACGTACGCTTATGCGTTGAATTAAATGAGTAGACCTAATCGTTCTCCACTGAAGAGATCAGTTTTATCCCCGAGAACGAGTAACTCGGAGGAGATTTCTAAGAGAATCGCTAGTCCTTCGCCAAGCGCAAGGCATGTTTCGAGTAGAAGAATTGTTAATGTTGAAAGGCAACCGCTCTTAGATCGAAATAATTACAACAGTGATTGCTATACGGCGTCTAACCTAGCAGGTCATATTTCTTCGCATCCACTTAATGATAGGGTACATAAGAACGACAGTATGGATGTTGAGTCAATCAACTATAAAGGTATTTCTATGACTAACAATCCCAGTAGCATAAAGGTAGTAAACAATACGGACTTGTCACCAAATAGCTATACACCAGCAGCGACAACAAACATCGAAAACTTGGAATGGAATGATATTATGCCATATTATTTGCCATGTTTATCGTGGATTAAACATTATAGTCCCTCATTTTTTATGGGAGATTTAATGGGAGGTCTTACTCTAGTGTTTTTTCAGTTGCCTTTATCGCTTTCGTATGCTACTTCGTTAGCACATGTCCCTGTAGTGTGTGGTTTATATTCTTTAGGAATATCACCTTTGATATATCTTATATTTGGGAGTGTTCCGCAGATGGTAGTTGGTCCTGAAGGTCCTATCCTGTTGATAGTTGGGCAAGCGGTAGAGCCTTTATTACATCATTCTAAGAAGAAGAATTTGGATCCAATGGAGTTCGTGGTCGCAATCACATTTGTCAGTGGAGCAAGTTTGTTAGGATTTGGTTTAGGGAGATTCGGGTTTTTAGACAATGTATTATGCGCTTCCTTATTAAAAGGTTTTATATGTGGTGTTGGTATTGTAATGGTGATTAATTCATTAGTAGTTATGTTGGGGTTGTCTGCCTTATTAAAAGAGGTTTCAAGTGATCCAAGCGAAATGGATATTCATTCACCGTTTGATAAATTATTATTTGTAATTCACAATTACGATAAATTGCATAGTTTAACTGTTAAAATAAGTATGATAGGGTTAGTTTCCATTTTATTAGCAAGATTTTTGAAAAAAGTCATTTCTAGTTCCAAGAATAAGTATCTTAACAAAATTATTTTAATTCCAGAAATTTTATTAGTTGTTGGCATTTCAACTTATTTATGTTCAAGTTATCAATGGCATGAAAAAGGCATCAAAATTATAGGTGCAATTTCCAATGATGGCTCATTCAAATTATATAATCCGATTTCTCCAAAGATGTTTACATTAATTAAAAAGTTAAGTACATCCGGATTCTTATGTGCGATGCTAGGTTTTTTTGAGTCAACGACAGCATCCAAATCGTTGGGCTCAACCTATGACTTACCAATTTCATCGAATAGGGAGTTGGTTGCATTAGGGTTTATTAACATCGTTTGCTCAATATTTGGCGCTTTACCCGCATTTGGAGGATACGGTAGATCAAAGATGAATGCAATTTCTGCAAAGACAACGATGCTGGGAGCAATAATGGGGTTTTGCACATTGTTCACAGTAACATATCTTTTGGACTATTTGTATTATGTTCCAGTTTGTATGTTGAGTACTGTAACTGCAGTTATTGGACTTCTGTTAATTGAGGAAGGGCCATACGAGATATATTTTCATTGGAGAAGTAAAGGCTATAATGAGTTAATTACCTTTGGTGTTACTGTTTTAACAACGATCTTTTTTTCAATTGAAGCTGGTATCGCAGTTGGTTTGGTTTATCTGTTAATTAGAGTTATTAAACATTCAGCTGAATCAAGGATTCAAATTTTGGGCAGATATCCTGGAACCAATACCTTCCTTGATGCTGATATATCAATTTCTAAGCTACAAGCACAAGAACCACAAGCTATTAGTATATCACTCGATCTCCAGAATTCAAATACTTTAAAGAATATTAGTTTGGCTGACTTTGAAGAAATTAAATATGGCAACCAGAAATTAGATTTTTTTAGTGACAATAATGTAACTCATTTGAATACTCATGTGTTGGAGGAAATTGAAGGTTGTCTTATTATTAAAATTCCGGAACCATTAACATTTGCTAATACAAGCGACTTAAGAGCAAGGCTCAAAAGAGTTGAAATGTATGGGTCTACAAGAGCACACCCTGCTTCAAAAAGGACCAGAGATGAGTCTATGACGAAATACATTATATTTGATTTAAATGATATGACAGAATTAGATTCATCAGCTGCTCAAATCTTATATGATTTAATCAAGAATTATAGAGATAGGAATATTCATTCATTCTTCGTAAGAGTTCATAAAAATAAGAAATTGAGAAATAGGTTGGAGGATACTAGAATTTTAGATTTATTATTAAGGGACTTAGAGGAGATTAAGTATTTTGATGTTCAGACTAGGTTGGCATTTAATAGAATGAGGCGTAGAAGAAGTGCGAACGATGTTACTCCAGGTATAGGTATTGAAAATGATACAGACATGATTCCAATCGACGTAGACGAATCATCTGAAATTTACGATTTGACTGAAAGTCCTGATTTGCCATATTTTAATCATATAACTGATGCATTAAAAGTTATCGATTATTACGAGCTCAATTATAAAGTTGACGATGTCGATGTGTTTTTGGAGGTTGATCAAATAGAAAGAAGATCAAGCCTACCTAATGATGAGATTGTATAGGACAATGGATTATCAATTATATATTTGTTTTGATATATACTCTTATCTTTAAACTTTATATATAAAAGTACATAGTTTCAGACATAGCGCAGTAAACGCGTATACATTAAAAAATCAAGATCTCTTGAATGCTGGTTATAATTTCTTTCTAATCACCACTTGACTTAACAATCAATAATGTCTACTGAAGATATCAATCAGGATGATCCTCAAAGAGAACTAACTATAAAGGAAGAATATCAACTATGGAGGAAAAATTGTCGTTATATGTATAAATTTGTTAGTGAAACAGCATTAACGTGGCCATCATTAACTATTCAGTGGCTACCAGATTTTTCTGAAAATGACGGTATAATTGATTCTAAACTATTACTAGGCACCCATACATCAGGTGAAGATACAAATTATTTAAAAGTTGCTTCAACTCAGTTACCATCATCGAAGATATCGCAAGAAGACAAGAAAGTTACGTCAAGGATTAAAATCACCAAGAAATTTGAAAACAATTTTGAAATTAACAGGGCTAGGTACCTACCACAAGATCCATCAATAATTGCCACTATAAATGGAGAAGGAGAAATCGACTTGTACAATTTAACAGATGATAATAGGAAGAGCTTTTCTCATTTTACACCACATGAAGCCAATGGGTACGGGTTATCATGGAATCTCTACAAAGACGGATACTTGTTGACAGCCTCAGATGATAAATCAATAGTTTTGACTGATATTAATAATACCTCAATCCAAATTTTTAAAAACTTGTCTCACACAGACATAGTCAATGATGCTAAATGGCATACTTTTGATGAGAATTTGTTTGGTTCCGTTTCCGATGATAAATACCTATACTTGTTTGACATAAGGGACCCCGCTAAGCCAAACTTAAAGTTTTTTAATGAAAGTTCAAAGGGAATAAACTCCTTATCGTTCTCTCCATTTTCAAAAAATCTCATTGCAATAGGTAACACTAACTCCAACATCAGCTTGTTAGACATCCGTAACTTGGCCTCAGCTGACAAGTCTACTAATGGTTTACTACATACAATGATGGGCCATTCCGATTCAATTACAAGTTTAGAGTTTTCCCCACATAAAGACGGCATAATCGCTTCTGGTTCCCAGGACCGCCGTCTCATCCTATGGGATTTGTCTAGAATCGGTGAAGAACAACAACAAGAAGATGCTGAAGACGGTTGTCCTGAGCTATTCATGATGCACGCTGGTCATACTGGTGCAGTCATGGATTTGAGCTGGTGTCCCTACAAAGAATGGACCCTTGGCTCTGTTGCCGATGACAATATAGTTCACTTATGGGAGGTTGGCAAAAACCTACTCGAATCAGAACAATCCATAGAAGTTAATCCTAGTGATTTAGAGTAAATAGTCCTCTATTTTACAAATGTCGTCGTGTTTATTATCATATGATAGTAAGATTAGTCCAAGTTGAAAATGTCGTTAATTTGATTTTAGTACCTCCCGAAATTTTTTTCTTTTGCTCCTCCTACACCATTAACACACTGGCATTATCTACATATATAGCGTCTTTTATATACCAATTTTCTTTACGTAACTAAGTAATGTCAGACTTCCCTCCAAATTTGTCTATCAGACCATTAACGATAGAAGACCTTGGTAAATGTATTGCGCTAGAAAATAAAGGATTCAGTGAAGCAGAAAGATGTACGACAGAAAAGTTTACGTACAGATTAACAATATGTCCAGAATTATGTTCTGGGTTATTTATAAGAGATTACGAATATAAATATAATGCCATTAATTTGCCCGAAGTTGCAGAAAGGCAGCAAAGAGAGAAAGAGTCAGACCCTGAACCAAAGGATAGTGATAACGACGATCTTGATGAATTGCCAGTTAAGTCGTCCGTGACGAAAGAAACATTGATTGGACACATAATTGCAACGAAGATATACTCCAATAGAATTACCGAGTCATCGATGGAATTGCCATCACCTGAAGATCCAACTGCTGGCCATATTGAGAGTTCAAGATATATTGGCATACATTCATTGGTAATAGACCCAGCATGGCAAGGGAAGAACTTAGGTACTTTGTTAATGCACGACTACATTCAAAAGTTGTCGAATCAAGATTTAGGTGATAAAGTTGTCATTATAGCACATAAAGAGTTAATTCCTTTCTATGAGAAAATCGGCTTCAACAACATGGGCGAAAGTGAATGTAAATTTGCCGATACTACTTGGTATGATTTAACAATTGATTTAATTCCTGAGGAAGAAGATTAAACGTTAATAAATTTCTATATTAATGAATTTTTTGTTACTGACGATACAAGTGTATTGCTATATTCTGTAAAATTTGTTTATTTGATCCTATTTTTCTTGTTTTTGCTCTTTTTTAGTATTATTACTTCTTTATTATAATATTGTTATCTATATACATATATACTTACTATACCATACAATAGCTTTATTTATTTATTATACTAAATATATAAATACCTTGTGGCTCCAACCTATGTGCTCGCGACATTTCAATATATTTTAGTAGTAGAAGTTGAGCTATTATCCGAAGAAGAGCTATTTCACTCAGAGTAGTTACAAGAAGATGGTTAAAGTTCCAAAAACTATAGAGCAAATTTTTGACTCTTTTCCATTGAAAACGTATCCACCAATACCTAATTCTACACCTTCGACAGACCAATTGAGAGAACAAGACAGATATTTTTTTGAATCTTCATCGTGTAACGAAGATACAAATTTTACATTTGGAGTTCATAATATTATTGAATTGAAGAGCCATGATAAGATAAGGTATATTCCGTCGGATCCAATATCGTTAGGAAATTCGTTAATTTTATGTTTTAAAAATAAACTTAAAATGCCATCCTCTACAAATCAATTTAAATCAAAGAACTCAATTTTAACAATGTCATTTAATGCATCGCCAGACAACCATTTACCTATATTAATAGAGGATAACAAAGAAACAAGAAACATCAGGTCAGCAGCCTCAATACATAAGTCGGTTGCAAACAAAAGCTTTCAAAATGACTCTGAATGCCTAATGATAAATCAGTTAATTGATGACAAATTTTATGATGTATGGTTGTTATGTTTATTAAGTGAAAAGTTAGATATTGAAACTATGCATAAATTATTTAAATTTGATGATGAGATTAAATCAAACAAATTTATAAGCGATTTAACTTTATCTAATTTATTAATCGACATACAGCATTGGAATTCATTGAAGATTAAACATTCACATTTATTCGATATCTCATCCAAATTGGATTTGGCTACCAGGATCAAGAATCAGTCATTTTTAGATGTTTCCTCTTATTCAAATTCAACTTCAATTGAATCCTATTACCTTGATGAATTAGACCAATTCGAGGATAATGTAGATTTACTAGTTGATTTTACTAGAATGAATAATTCAATCGAATCAAAAATTATTGAACTAAAATTGGTTAGTTATTTTGTTATAATTGACTTATTACTAGGTAAGACTAAGTTAGGTGAAATAATTAGTCAATATCCAGACTATCTTAAATATGCCTATAAATTGATTGATGATAATTACTAAGATATAAATATATAATACTATATAGCCTTAAACATGTTCCCAAATTTGTATATAGCTTTGATCTAAAAACATTAGTTCATATTCACAGGATCTAATTTCTAAGTTTTTTATATTAATCCATCCATTATTCTCTTTCCGTAAATTGATTGACCATTGGTGTTTGTCATCATTATGATCTAATTCACTTCCTGAGATTAAATCATGTTTGATATTAGTCAATAGCTTATAATTTATAGGACCCTTTGAGCCTTTTGTATATGGAGACATATCTAACAAATCTGGAAATTTAACAACGGTCGGATTACCTCTTGAAGTTTCATCCTCCAAGTCTCTATCAATATGAAATACTAAATAGGGTGGTAATGGTGCTAATAACTGGTAAGTATTTAATTGATTTGAGGAGCTTTGAATCTTGGTTTCACCATCATACTTGCTTAATAAGCTAACTAGCGAAACTTCATGAATCTTTGATTCCTTTGAAAATATTGAATTGCTAGGTAAGTTCAATGTTAAAACCCAAAACTTCAGTTGGTTCTTTACTATCAAGTCTTCAGTGGTTACAAATTCAACTTTATTGTTAACCTCTTTTGTAATTATTGGAATTTGCGACACTTCAATTGATCCTTGTAATGTCTTTGTAAACACTGTTTTCGTTTTTTTGGTCGATTTAATTAGTTGTACATTCAATTGGTTTAACAACCAAATCATAAATTTTTTAGGAGATCTTTGATGAACTATGGAAAACTGTTTCTTCGACGAACTTGAAATAAACTGTAACAAATCATGAGGGGATATATGATTTTTAAATAAATATTTTGACCACATCTTTCTAATTAGTAAGCCAAATTTCGAATTTAATTCTGATTTTCTGGATATTCTTTCATTGAATTCGTCTTTATATGATAGCTCAAGATAAAAATCTTTAATTGGAGGTATATGGCTAAGTGCCTGAATTATAACATTTGAATAATCATTTGCTGCTATATTATTTAGCCCAATATAGCCTACATTATAAGGTTTATTATTTAAATCATAAGCAATAATTGGTAAATTGTGAATATCTTCCTCCATATACTTTGGATTAAGCAAGTTTCTGATATCTTGTAAAGATCGCAATAACTTAGGTGACTTCAATTCATAATTTTCTGGTAATATATAAAACTTTTCACTGTTTAAATTAAGAAATACGTGATGGTTCAAATTAATTGAATGATTATAGGCATGAGATGAAATTGAACGTCCTTGGAAATATTTACCACATACTAAACAACAATAAACATTAACATTTGATAGAGAAATTGAACATATCTTTTCAAAATCAAAGTCCAACAACTGTCTATTTATTGTATCAAGATAATAATTCTCATTATTATTTGCTTGTTTGTTATTTTCTGATTGTTTAAGATAATCCGGAAGATCTTCTTCCTCCGATGACTCTATATCTTCAAACTTTTGTTTCTTTAAAGGAGGACTATCATTTCCTTCTACCATGATATCACTGATAGATATAACGTTGAATATAATATTTAAATTTGGACGGGGCGATTTAAAGAAAATAAAAGAATCGTCAAATATTAACATAGATATCATATTTGTATTTGAGAAGTCTCAAAATTTTCAACTACACCATAGAATCAACTCTACATCCAATAACCTTTGAACGTTAAGATTACATATATATATATATATATTATTAATAAAATCTATTCAATATTGACACCTACTGAATTGCTAAACTATTAATATTACCTGTTAATAATGAGGTGATGTTTTCTTCAATTACTTTTTCTGTTGTGTCAGACAAATGTTTCTTCGGATCTTGTTTACCAACATACCTTGTCTTTAATTGTTCTTCCAGTAATTCTCTCTCTTCTTTAACACGTTGGTTATATAATTCTGAAATTTTAACCATTTTCTCGATGTTTTCTAAATTCTCATGTTCTTTATGATTGTAATCAACCATTTTTAATCCTGATTTCCAACTCTTTTTATGCAAGTTCAAAAGCATATTAGTTTCGTAAGAGGTTTTATGATAATCGATGTTTAAGGAGTAGTAGTGACGATTTAAACCGTGAATTAATGCTTGGATTGAAGGTTTGTTCAAATGACCAATATTGGACGTGGTTTGACGAGGTTCTTGACCCATCATTAATGTAGTAGTGTCAATAGTTCTAAAAGCATCAATAACAACCTTCCCCTTAACAGACTGAATTGGATCTATAACAACCGCCACTGCTCTTTTGTTCAATTGTTCAAATGATTGTTGAGTGTTGACATCCACTGATGACAACCAACAACCAAACCCAGGATGTGAGTGATACCAGCCAACAACCATCTGATCCCTACCTGTCTGCCTTAACATATCCATCATTTTAGTTTGAAATACATCATCAACCGCCTCAACTGAAACTCCTGTACCAGATTGTGGCATAGCGAACACGTCGATAACATGAATAGTGAACTCATCAACAAACTCTCCTAACATCAACCCCATAACTTCCATCGGAACACCTGCCCTTCCGTGCTTTAACATTTTCAATAACGCCAATGATGATATGTAAACCGTTTCTGCGTTATCTATGGCTGGTCCATCTGTCTGAGGTGGAGCTGCTCCTCCCAATCCAGCGCCTGATCCTAATAATCTCTGTAACCTTTCCATCTCTTCAGCTATATATGAGGTCTCGTACTTTGTGAATTAACAATCAATCGTTCAATTGTATCAAATTTTGATATAGCTGTTGGTGGCAATTGTTGATGTGATTTTGAACATTTCCATAATATATTGTATTATCTATATGCAGGATGTTAGGTACTGCATTTAAATTCTTTTATATAGATTCTATTTGGTTTTGTTTATACATGAAGAATTGTACTTATATCGATTATATCTTGAAGTATTGCTGTTTATGACCCTTTTAAGGACCGTTAAGGCGTTCAGTTATTACAAGTTGCAATTTTATCTTTTTAATTTTTTTTTTTTTGAATGTTGCCGTTTGTGAAACTGGCCTCTTCTACTATGTTTTCGAGCTCAGAACCGGTCAAGGACTATATCGATATCATCTTCAACCTTGATCAACAAATACCAACATTCTTCTTTGATTGTAACGATGACAAACGGTCCTGAATCATTGAAAGGGAAAAAATATCCTGCTAGAGAACATGCTAAAAGGGTGTATTCACATTTAGTCAAAAAAAATAGTTCAAAGTCAGAATGTGCTTTCTTCGTCTCGGGCGAAGATTTTGAATTATATCTTTATTGCGATCAAACCAAGCCAATTAGACAAAATCGCTATTTCTTTTATTTGACAGGATGCAACATTCCAGGGTCTCATGTTTTGTATGTTCCAAAAGAAGAAAAATTGACTTTATATTTGCCGGATATCGATTATGATGATGTTATGTGGTCGGGAATGCCAATGAGCTTAAAAGACGCATTAGACAAATATGATGTGGATGAAGTTAAGTACGCATCTGAAATTGCAAAAGATTTGGCCAAGTTAAGCGAAACCAAAGTCTACACAACAGATATTAATAAATTCAACAAAAAATATGCAGAAAGTTTGGCTGAAGGGGATAAGGATTTCTTTTATTCCTTGGACGAGGCAAGGTTGATTAAGGACTGGTATGAAATCAAACAAATGAAACATGCTGCAAAGATCACAGACAATTGTCACTACGCTGTTATGTCTGCGATACCAATTGAAACTAACGAAACCCATATTCATGCCGAATTCATGTATCACGCGTTACGACAAGGTTCGAAATACCAATCATATGATCCAATTTGTTGTAGTGGTACCAACTGTTCAACCTTGCATTATGTTAAAAAT
This sequence comes from Schwanniomyces occidentalis var. occidentalis, assembly GCA_031081865.1. Lineage (NCBI taxonomy): Eukaryota > Fungi > Ascomycota > Pichiomycetes > Serinales > Debaryomycetaceae > Schwanniomyces > Schwanniomyces occidentalis. The sequence continues at coordinate 91,501 of JARYTB010000005.1, forward strand.
GATGATGAAATTAGTCCAACCAGGAGATCGATTTTAATTGATGCAGGTGCTGAATGGGAATGCTATGCAAGCGATGTTACTAGATGTTTCCCAATTAATGGTGATTGGACAAAAGAGCATTTGGAAATTTATAATGCTGTATTGAAAATGCAAAAGGCAACCATGAGATTAATTAAACCAGGGGCTAGTTGGGATGAATTGCACTTAACTGCTCATAAAGTCTTAATTGATGAATTTTTAAAACTAGGTATTTTTAAATCTGAATACTTAAGAGAAGAAATTTTTCAATCAAAGATATCTGCTAGGTTTTTCCCCCACGGTTTAGGGCACTTATTAGGTATGGACACCCATGACGTTGGTGGATATGCAAACTATGAAGATCCTGATCCTTTATTGCAATATTTAAGGTTAAGAAGAAACTTGCAAAAAGGTATGGTTTTAACAGACGAGCCTGGAATTTATTTTTCTCCATTCTTAATGGAGGATATTTTGAAGGACGAAAACAAAAACAAGTATATTAATAAAGATGTTTTAGATAAGTACTGGTATGTTGGAGGTGTTAGAATTGAAGATGATCTATTGATTACTGAAGATGGTTATGAAAATTTGACTGGAATAACTTCTGATCCAGAGGAGATCTCAAAAATCGTTAAAGCTGGATTGTCCAAGGGTAAAAATGGCTTCCATAATATTGTCTAGTTGCCATATGGAATTATGTTTAAATGTAGCTATCAGCGTATTGACTCTAGAATAGTCATTTGTACTGATTACAGCTTTCTAACATTTTATAATAACTATTATTAAATAAATCTCTATACTCTATATATACGGATACCACTTTTTAACATACTTCTTTAGTAGAGATAGTTCCTGGTCACTCATATTTCGAGAAATGGGAAGTATATCGTTTGTAACGTTTTTGCAATTAGTAAGTTCTGTGTCCCCAAAGTAGTATTTAAGTGAGCTCCTCATACTCAATTTTCATATTGTTTCACTTTTAGCTTGGACCCATGGCTATTCCAGCCATATCATTTATATCCACTTCTGATACGCCTATAACTAACTGACCAATGTATATATAACTAGTACCATTGCAATGTGTTGTGTTTATTAGTATTGTCACGTGACATATTTGCTTCATCAAGCTTGAGCAATTCAGCCAAATTTAACAGTGTACAAAAGGGATGAATCAAAGATACAACCATATCGATTGATTCAATTTAATTTAATCAATTGCAAATTTAAGCTTAAATCAAGAAAATGGAAGAAAATTATGATGTTATTGTCTTAGGTACTGGTTTAACTGAGTGTATTCTTTCAGGTATTTTATCTGTTGAAGGTAAGAAAGTTTTACATATTGATCGTCAAGATTTTTACGGAGGGGAATCAGCTTCATTAAATTTATCTCAATTATACTCTAAGTTCAAACCATCAGCACAAAAGCCAGAATTTTTGAAAGGTAGGGATAGGGATTGGTGTGTTGATTTAATACCAAAATTTTTAATGGCCAACGGAGAATTGACTAATATTTTGGTTCATACTGATGTTACAAGGTACATAGAGTTTAAACAAATTGGTGGTAGTTATGTTTATCGAAATGGCAGAATTGCCAAGGTTCCATCAAATGAAATGGAGGCAGTCAGGTCATCGTTAATGGGTATTTTTGAGAAAAGAAGAATGAAAAGATTTTTGGAGTTTGTTGCAAAGTATGAAGACGAGGATCCATCGACTCACCAAGGATTAAACCTAGACACAAACACTATGAACGAGGTTTATAACCATTTCGGCTTAGAAAGTGGTACTAAAGATTTTATTGGACACGCGATGGCATTATGGTCAAATGACGATTATTTGAATGAAGTTGCACGTCCAACATACGAAAGAATCATGTTATATGTCCAGTCTGTTGCAAGGTATGGTAAATCCCCATATATTTATCCATTGTATGGTTTAGGTGAATTACCCCAAGGTTTTGCTAGATTATCTGCAATTTATGGTGGTACATACATGTTAGATACCCCAATTGATGAAGTCTTATATGATGAAAAGCGTTTTGCCGGTGTTGTTACTAAGGAAGGAACTGCAAAAGCGCCTATTGTTATAGCTGATCCAACTTATTTCCCTGACAGAGTTAAGAAAACCGGCCATAAAGTAATTAGAGCTATGTGCATTTTAGATCATCCAGTTCCAAATACACACGACTTAGACTCCGTTCAAATAGTTATTCCGCAAAATCAAGTCGGCAGAAAGAATGACATATATATTGCTGTATTATCTGACGTCCATTGCGTAGTGCCAAAAGGTTACTATTTAGCAATAGTCTCAACTATAATTGAAACCGAGACTCCTCATATCGAACTAGAACCCGCATTCAAGTTATTGGGTCCTAGATTGGACACTTTAATGGGTATTGCTGAATTATATGAACCGCTAGATGATGGTACAAACAATGGTATCTATTTAAGTAAAAGTTACGACGCCTCTTCTCATTTTGAATCTACCACCGACGACGTCAAAGATTTGTATTTCAGAATCATGGGTAAACCTTTAGTTCTTAAGAAAAGATTAAATGCTGAAGAAGAGGAAGAACAAGCATTAAATGGACTTTAGTCGTGTATTAGATTGACTGTATTCTTCGTTTGTCTTTAATGATTATATTTTTCTGTTTTTGTTGGTTATATCTTTTACTTCTTTTTAATACATCAACGAGCCGATATTTTTCTTTTCTGCTGTAAGTCCTGATAAACTAATAATGCCTATCTGATAAGTGTATTTTATGAGTGTTGAGAGGAAAGTAGAGACTTTTGAAACAAGATCTCCGTCGTTAGCCGACTCTAACCATACTCGTGTTAGCGAACAATATATATTACTAATTACTAATATAAAATATACAACCACACACATATTAAGACTTTGAACGATTGATACTAAAACATGACAGTATCACATCTCTTTGACATACGTCCAATGGCTGTCTATATAATTAAATTAAATGTTATTGAACCTAGAATTGACATTGGCAAGTTTGGCCTTCCGTCCACACCTTATCTATTTGACCCGTCTCTGTCTTCCCGTAGGTGGCTCGGAAAAATGTGCGGCTTCATAGATACGGACCAGGTATAAATACTATCCAACTTCCTCGTCTAGATACATCAAGTTGTACCTCCAATAAAAAATAGACCTCATATTAGTTCTTCTAGTAGCTTTATTAGATTTATTACTTACTTAATAATATAAGAATGACACAAACCAAATTTTCCCCAGTTAAGCTTGTCCAGCAATTCAGTACTAAGTCAGGCCAACCCATAACTCTTGGTACTGGTACTGGAACAAAATGGCAATGGTTAAAAAAAGGAAGGCCAGAAGATCAAAAGAATGCTTTGACCAAAGAATTGGTTGACCAGCTATTATTGGCTTTGAATAATGGGTATAATCATATTGATACAGCAGAAGTTTATACTACTCATCCTGAAGTTGCGGAAGCTGTAAAACAAAGCGGAAAAAGAAGGGAAGATGTATGGATCACTACGAAATATTCAACAGGGTTCCATAGTTTCAAGGCCACCTCTAAAAGTCCAGCTGAGTTTATTGATAGGGCGTTGAACGAATTGCAGACTGGATATATTGATTTATTTTTGATCCATTCTCCTTTCTTTGGTGAAGATATCTCCTTCGGCCAGACTATTGAAAGTGCATGGAAAGATCTAATTGAGGCCAAAAAGGCTGGCAAGGTTAGATATATTGGTGTTTCGAATTTTGCTGTCCCCCATTTGGAAAAGACTTTTAAGGTTTCCGAATCCTCTGAGTACTATCCAGTTGTTAATCAAATTGAATTTCACCCATACTTGCAGAACCAGAGTAAAGGTATTCTTCAATTTTGTGAGGAAAACAATATTTTAATCGAAGCGTATGGCCCATTGACTCCCTTATTCAGAATTACAAAAGATAAAATTGAGATTGACGATCATCCATTAAAGTCACTATTACCAATATTGAGTGAAAAATATGGCAAAACAGATGCTCAAATTTTGTTAAGATATACTTTGCAAAAAGGTATCTTACCAATCACTACTTCATCGAAGGAAGAGAGAATTAAGCAGTCTTTAGAGGTATATCAATTTGAGTTGGACGACGACGATGTAAAAAATATTGATGAAGTAGGTGCTAAATTTCCATTCAGAGGATTCTTTGACAAGGAATTTGTAAATTTGTAATAAATCTTTATGGTTAGTTATTTATTTGGATTTTAGTAAGCTAAGTGATTGTAAAGTTAAATTAACCAAGATATATATTAATAAAAGTATTCGGTTGTACTAAAATCTCATAGTTTGTTAACTCGCCACACTATGATAGGGCCGCAATTAACTTTATCGAGTAGAAATATATCCGGGAGCATAGTCGATACAATATGACCATTATACGATATTGAACAACAATTAATGAGTCAGGTTGAAAAGCTTGAATTAACTCCTTCTTTAACCTCTAAATCCGGAAAGCCTTTATTAATTGGTTCTGGATCAGGTACAAAATGGAAAGCTCTTAAAAGAAGTGATCCAAGTAATTCTGATAATGCAAATGCAATTATTCACCAATTAAAAAAATCGATTAAGTTAGGCTTTTATCATATTGATGCTGCTGAAGCTTATACAACACATCCTGAAGTTGGTGAAGCTATTAAGCAAAGTGGCTTAGCTAGAGGAGACATATTTCTAACAACTAAATATTCACCAGGCTCTTTATTGTTTGAAAAAAGGAGCAAGGGCCCAGAAGATTTTATCAATATTGCACTACGTGAATTGCAAACCGATTATGTTGACTTATTACTAATTCATCATCCATTCTTTAAAGAAGAATTATCAAATGGTTATACCTTAGAATCTGCATGGAAAGAACTTATCGAGATTAAAAAGTCAGGGAAAACTAGATATATTGGAGTATCAAATTCATCAGTTGAACATCTCAAAACGATCATTAAAATAAGTGAACAGGAAGGTACAGATTATCTTCCAATCGTAAATCAAATTGAATTTCATCCTTATTTGCAAAATCAATCTCCAGGCATCGTTAAGTTTTCGAGAGAGAATAATATATTGGTTGAAGCTTATGGTCCACTAACCCCATTATTTAGAATTGTTGCTGAAAATGGTGACGAAATCGTGAATCATCCATTAAAGTCACTATTACCAATATTGAGTGAAAAATATGGCAAAACAGATGCTCAAATTTTGTTAAGATATACTTTGCAAAAAGGTATCTTACCAATCACTACTTCATCGAAGGAAGAGAGAATTAAGCAGTCTTTAGAGGTATATCAATTTGAGTTGGACGACGACGATGTAAAAAATATTGATGAAGTAGGTGCTACATTCCCTTATAGGTCTTTTTTTAAAAATAATTTTAATTCATAAAATATACATATTGAAATATACATCTATTGGAATAATAATGAAGCAGCTAGCTCAACATTACCATTGGTTTGTTGTAATGCAAGGATGGCTTCTTGTCTTGAAAACCCTAAGTTAATTAATTGCTTAATATCTTCCTCTTTAAAGGAGGAACTTTCTGTATCTAATTGACCAGTATTTTGCCTTTTTGAAGCAGCCTCACCAGCAGCATTACTTGCCGGTTTTCTGCCTGATTTCGGGGTTGGGGTTGAATTAGCTGGCATAACATCATTAGCATCACTGAATATATTACCACCGAAACTGGAACTACTTGATTTTGGATTATTAGAAAATGCAGTATTCTTAATTTCTGATTCATGTAAAAACTTAGTCTCAATATTACCGCCCACAATCAAAGCATCTTTGTCTAAATCGATGACACATTTGTGTCTTCTAAGCATATCTAAACCAAATAATAAATCAACTTGGGTATCGATAACCATAAATGAGCAAGGAATTTCAACTTTTGAGTCACCAATGCTAATTGGTACACTATGAATCTTACCTTCAATTCTTTGCGATCCGACTCCTCTTGCTTCACCTTGAAATCTTCTATCAATTAATCTTGATATTCCAATTTCATCTGCTAGTTTTGGTGAAATAATCGTAGTTTGAGCACCGGAATCGACAAATGCTTGAACTTTATGACCATTTACAACAATATCAATGTACAACATATTAACATAGGCAAAACTCTCAGGTGTTATTTCATATGCTAATTTCATATTTTCCTCAATCTGTTCTTGCCTAATCATTTCCAAAATCTTAGCTTGGGACTCAGGATCATCAGGATTTTCTTGCAATCTTCTTAGTTCTTGCTGTTGTTCAGGTGAAATGACATGTGGCGAGTAGCCGTTTTGAAACTGCTGTAGTTGATCCAACATGGCATTTTTAAATTCAGTTGGGTTATTTAAAATTGAATGCAAGTGTGGGTTCGATAAACGTAATTGACTGTTAGCTTGTGGATTGTTTAAGAATTGTTGTCTCATGAACTCAATTTGAGCCTCGCTTTGACTAGGTGACGAACCAGTAGTTGGATTACTTGACGCCTTGTTCAGTAATACTATCAAATCATCCTCTTTGATACCTAATTCTTGCAATGTTTTGTCTAAATCGACCAAGGTTTTACCGTCAAGTTTTATAATTTGTTTGTTTGGTTCAATATCGGTTTCTGCTTGTAAATAAGCTTTGAAATCTTCTAGAGTTAAAGATCCAGGTATATCAACAGCTATAATTTGAGCACTTGATTCAATAGATATAGTTAACTTCATATTTGTTTCTTTCTGTTAGGAATACTTTCGATGGCAAAAACCAAAAATAGGGATGCAATCGGGAATTTATAGTTCTCAGTGGCGGTCTTTATAGTGAAAAATATGGACACACATTTTTGAACATTCATCCAAAGATGTTATAACTGTAGCTAAATCTTGCTAATATTCTTTTGTATTCTATGTATTACTTGATTAATAATGACTTTCTTAAAAAAAAAGAGAAGGGCTATAATATACACGAAGAAGTTTACATAAACTTTCATTTATATAAATAATAGACTTAATATGAATTGTCTAGATTAGACATTGACAATCAGATTGATCATAACAGGTCAAAACGCTGTTGTCTGCCATTGAATAAATTCTAACACCATTAACAGATCTACTGAAGGCTAGGAACAATCATAGCAACATGGCTACCGTTTAACAACATTTTTTTAATAATTTTAGCATTTTTACCCTCATTGTCAATTTCTTCGACATTTTCTAAAACCATGTTAACATAGTCATCAAATCCGATTAATGTACCTTTGTATTCTTTTTCGTTGGTTAATAATACGTGAATCTTACTTCCAATAGACTTATCAATTATTTCTAAGGGTAAGATTGTTTGTATTGGAGATGCTTCCTGTTGTGACCGTTGAACTTCCGATTCTTCTGACATTATTGAACCTATCTAAATACTAACTACCTCTAGCTAAGTAGATGGCACTATATTGTCATTTATTGTTAGTGGTTCAAAAATTTTGACCTTCAAATGTTGGTAATGTCACGACCACATAACGAAGTTGATCAATCTATTTCTAATACTTCCAAATACTCTTTGTAAATGATTAAAGTATGAACCTGTATTAGGAAAGAATATAGGATACTAATAGGCTGGTTATATGACTTGAGCTTGAGCTGATTTTAAAATAACAATTTTTAATCGAATACGATCATATACCTTTACTGCAAAATCAATAACTTACATTTTGACCAAGGTCATATACATAGAAACATCTTCTGACACTTTACGATACTACTAAAGAATATTATACAATATACAATGGTTATGACCTAAGTAGCATTATAAATATATTATGCAATAACAATATTTAATTAATATCCTTTTGGCTAGATCTGACTAATTTTTGATTATTTGATAATATCGCACTAGAAGTGGCCTTATCACTCTTTGGATTCATAAAAATTGTATTACTAGAACTATATTGAAGGGTATCTGATGGTCTTCTGGTCTTCCAGCCATCAAAATCAATTAATGCTTGCATACAACCCCACTCAGTGATTTTGTTTTGCAACCAAACCAAGTTTACTGGCTTTGTCAAAAAATCGTTACAACCAGCCATTAAGGCATTCTTTTTGTCAACCGAAGAATTTGACGATGCAGTCAAGGCCACAATGATAACTGGAGATCTAAATACATTTAAATCTAATTTTTCATCTCCCTTCAATTCAATTGGAATCTTGTAGTGACTGTTGGTCAATTTGTTTTGGGCAAACACACCGATCTCATTAACCTTCTCAAGACGACGAATCTCTTTTGTGGCTTCTATACCTGATTTAACTGGTAATTGGATGTCCATCAATACTAAATGAAATCCTCCTTTTCTCCATTTATCTATAGCCTCCTGACCATTTTTAGCAATTTGATAATGGATTTTATGCTTTCTTAAAAACGCACCTAAAATTGCTTGATTAATTGCATTATCTTCGACAACTAATACTGAAATTGATGGTAAAACCTTCTCAGTGGTTGTCTTAGACAGTTTTATGACTTTCTTCTTATTTTTCGATGGATCGATTGTCGATTTAATTCCACTTTTGTCGTGTAATTTTTCACCAGTTTCTTTATTCTGTAAAATACCGTCTATCCCCATATTTTCCTTAGGAATATCTGGGCTACCTTGAGCAGGAGGTACTAGTCCTTGAGTTTCAACAGTAGGTGATTGAGAAGCTGATAATCTATCCCTTTGGCTAACCGCAGAATCTATTAGGCTATTCTCAGGACCACTGGTAGTTATAGTTGAAGAACTGTCAATGCTTGATTCATTGTTAGACTCACCACTTGACCCTTTTGAAACATCTAGTCTTGGTAAATTTGAACTTGTTTGATTGACAGATATTGGGTATGGAGTAGGATGAGAATCAGTATTTGATACATTAATACCAATACCAATATTAGTTAAATTACTACTGAGAATCAGAGATGACTTCAATGAATTAGTATTATTGCTATTATTGGATACCAAATTTTCATCCAATGATAATCTCTTTTTATCCTGTTGAAAATTACTCATCGAATTACTACCAGCTGCTAACGAAAAATTTTTAGGTAACAATAAAATTGCTTGCGAATTACTATTATTGGCTGATACAGGTGAATGTGAAGGATTTGAATAGGATCTTCTATGATAATTTACACCAGATGGAACTGGAGACAGCTTTGTAAGATTACTTGATGGTGAAATTGATCTATCCTTAGGAAAACTTAAATAATTGTTCCCAAATGAATTATGATTGCAGAAGTATTGGGGTTTAGGCTGATGATAATATGGTTGATTATTAGCAGATACAGGCGTAGTTGATGGATTTGATTGTTGTAGCTGTGATTGTTGATTTGTCTGTTGTACTTGTGATTGATTTTGTTGCTGTGTAGGTGGTAAATTTGAATGTGCTAACTGAGACCCTTGAGTGGTATTGTCGGTGTTAGTATAGCTTGATCCATTGAAACACTGTCTTGGGTTTATATGTAAACTATTAGCATTACTATTTGCATCAGCTTGAGTTGGTGGACGTTGATCTATTACTGGTGTTTCAATAATCAACGCTTCTTGCATTCCCATTCCATTTGGATAATATAAGTCAAGAATAGACCAAACATTTTGATCAGGTTCTAAATTAATATAATTATAAGCGCTTGATGGATTAAGAGGAGAAAGTGGGCATTTAGTTTGATCTGGTGAGGTTGATAAAGTTTGATTGTTTGCTTTCTTCTTCTTAGGAAAAATTATTGTAGCATTTGAACTATTGACGTTAGTTGAGTGTCTCGACAGCAAATCCATCTTAATTAATAAATCAGCAGGATCAAACACTCTCGCCAAAGAATTTGGAAATTTGTTAATAATTTCCTGTTTTAGATCGTCGATTATATCATTTTGATGTACAATTAAAGTTGTTGGAATACTGTTTTGTTTTTTAACCCAAACCCTACGATATGAAAATATATTTGGGGAAAACGGACTTGCGTTTGCTAAATGATTGTAGTTATTCGTTGATATATTGGACCCTGCTCGACTGTTAGCCGAATTCTTCATGCTGGAACTATTAAGGGCTTTGTCAGCGGTATCAATAAGATGCGTCGAATCACTGACTATAGGTGTATTTTTTAAGCTAAAGGGATTAGTGGATCTATTTTTAACTGTGCTGTTACTTATTCTTGAATTGGCTGGAGAGTGTTGAGTTCGTGAAAAAGGAAAGTTAAAACTACTGTTCATTCAAGGAGAAAAAAACTGTTGGTCAAACTTTATCACTTGATATTTGTCACTTTATAAATTTCTGTAGTGAAAGTTGATTGATATATGGCCAGAAATTATTCCGAGTTTACGATTATTATATTGTATATAAATGAAAATAGAATTGATCAAGTAAATTGAACAAACAACGCCTTAACCACGAGTCTGAATATAAAGCTGTATGAGGGTACGAGAAAAGTCTAAGAACTTTTGAACCTAAATGAAATAGCAATTTAATTATAAAGGATTTTGTACATCAATTATACCAATTGGTGGCTTCGTTAAAATTAATTATTCCTAAAACTCTATATACCGTTGTATTCTTATAATTACTCTATCCCAGTTTTACCTTTTTGGAAATACAAGAAATCTCAAAATTTCCTAAAATTTCCAAATCACATGGTTGATCTATATTGTTGATATTGAAAATCAAAGAATATAACTACAATTTAATACACTACTAATCTGATCTTTGATTATATATTCGTGAAAAATATAAGACAGTGACTAATATAATGCGAATTATTCCCAATCGTCGTCTTCGTCGTCCTCATCCGTTTTTGGTTTCCTATCATCAACAAGTGCTTCTTTAGCAACATCGACAACGTCTTCGTCGTCTTCATCTTCATCGTCCCAGATGAAGGCATCCTCCTCTTCGTCTTCATCGCCATTGGCATTATTAGATTTTTCTTTCCTTTCTAATAGCTTCTTTCTTTTTTGCTCTGATTCCTTTATCTTGAGATCGTTCAAGAAATATCTATACCAAAATAACTTGTATGAGATTTTGACAGGCACCATTTCATTCATCAATTTTGTCAATGTGGAGGGATAAGAGTCTAACAATTTTGAAATCTCGTCTGTTTTGGAATCCGCGTTAAATTTTGCTAGCTCGTCTGGGTTGTCTAGTTCGTCTGATATATAAAATGAAGATGTGGTATGTAATTTGTATAAATCGTTGTCATAACGAGAAGTACCGTAGTTTTCATGATCATTTAAAGGAGAAGTGAATAAGGTCTCCTTTCTCTCTGCCTGCGTTTGCTGTTCAGCGCTTGGATTGATGGATACGATATTGGAAAAAAAAGATGCAAACTGGGAAACATACTTACCCGCCTGTTTTTCAACTTGCTCTAGAGTTGCATCTAACGAGTCCAAGGCGGTGTTGGCATGGCCTTGTAAGTTCATTAAATCAATATCAGGAATGTGTAACTTCTTCAATTGCTCCTCAATCTGAGATAAGTTCTCAGTAAACTTAGCTTTATTATTTATGTTTTCTTTCGCAGCATTCAATTGGTTAATTAATTGTGTCCTGTGCTCTTCTAATTTGTAGTCCTCTTTCAAATTGTTTGCATTTTCGGATGCACTTTGCCATAAATCCTGAAACTTATTTTCAACTGTTGTATAGACTTTATCAATCTCATTTTCTAATTTGAGAACCGTTTCTTCTGTTTTATTTTCGTCATTAGCTGAATTCGTTTTAGGTAACTCTTCTTGCGCTACAACGGGATCATAGAACTCCATGTTTATCTGTTATCATTAGCCGGCTTTTACTATTAGATTTGGTTCTCACGTTTTGTGTTTTTATCCCTTTCTGAAGAGAATAAAAAATCATGTACTTGCGTACTGCATATTAAGAAATACTTATACCAGCTTATATGGCTGTCAAATACTATAAATAGGTATAAGGAGGTTAGATAGGCTGTAATTAATGAAAATTAATTTTATGTGTATTGAGCTACTTATCTAAGTCTATTGGTTACTATTTTTCTGTTTTGTGGTTATTTGAACTCATGAAAGTTGTAAATGCAGTTAAATAGATAAAAATGCTTAAAACAGTAAAAAAGGATTTAAATATTAAAATAAAGCAGTACTCAAGGATCATAAGATTGCAGTCACTCAAGCATATAGAAGGAAAAATTTTCAACTTGAATTGTTTGAAGAAGAAAGCATAGAAAAAGAACTATGGTTAACGGTTGATTGCAAAATTTGATAATGCTGATCAGGTGCTGTGGGAGTTCAAGTGTGATGCGTTGCTGGGAGCATAGCATTGTATCATCGCTAGGATATTAGATAAGAGAGGATGTCGTTGTCATATAAACTACTTGGATAACTATACCTAAGTAGTAGAATGTAGTGTTGGAATTCAATTCTTCATTGACTGTGAAAGTCAAATGCAAAAATGCACCAATTTTGTGTGACAATATGATTATACGTTCAAGTAAATCGACTAGTATACTACTAATTCTACTAAAATTCTACTAGTATAGTCAAGCAAATTAAAATATGAAATCTACCAGAATTTACCAATACTAGATTTTACTAGATTACCAAGTTCCAATTCCTTTACAAATTTCTCCCTGTTGCAAAGACCCAAAGGAACTTATTGATAGCGTAAGCAATCGCTTAAGATAATCATTAAGGTATTGGCCAGATTAATTCTGAAAAAATTCGAGTTAGTACGAAGCAATATTGAGTGTAATACTGGTACTTGATGTAATGGGAATAATTATCTTTACCACGGCGTTAATGATATGCACGTCGCATTTAACTACATTTGTTCACAGAGTTGCGAATCCATTGTAGGTAGTATTAATATAGGAATTGTTAAAGGAAATACTAATACTGAATTTATTAAGGGTAATAGCACGATGGCTGACCTAAGATAATTTTTTTACCTAATGATACGTTCTATCTAGCTCAAAATCATTTTGATTACTTGAGTACTATGAACAGCTTACTATAAACATTGTAAGTGAACTGCTTCATTATTGAAACTTATAGAACTTTTCCCACGATTAGTAATATATGAAATGGAGGTTAGTCTTTTTACGGTTTTTTGTATTCTGTGACGGGTATAATAGTAATCGATATATTTTATATATTTCGTTATTATTTAAGATGGACTTGGCCCTTCAAACTATTGGGTATCCCAGACTGGCTTCTTTTTTTTTTCATTTTACAATTAACTGGCCGGGGCGGTTTATCAGATAATGATACCTTAGGAAGTTCGATATGTAGTTTGTCTTATTCTAGGATGTATAGTCTTCACAACCATAAAGTTTGCAATAATCCTCCGTTTAGCCGTCAAATCGGATCGTAATCGGACACGAGATAAAACGGCCGAGTACGTCTGGATCAACTATGTATATAAAAGATCACTATCTTCTGTTTAAAATTCAACACCATATATCTATCATGACTCAAACTAAAAGAATACTAACGGAGTCTGAACAATGCATAATTAGATTAAAGGATTCATTGTTCAGAAGAGATTCTAAGGTAAAGAGTCATGTCTTTCCCAAACCAATTGAATATTTTGAAATTTATAAGCCGAATACCACAGGTAAGCCATCGTATTGGTCAATAGTTGGCTCATGGAAATCACAATTCTTAAATATAATTTCTGGGAAATATATTCCATATCCCCCATTGTCAAGGACTTATCCATTTATTTCAAAGAACTTTAAATATGATAAAATCCAATTTCTTAATTTTAAAGAAAATTCTGGGTTGGATAAAGTTCATTTATCAGCAAGGTACGAAACTTTTTCATATAAAGGGAAGCTAGAAATGTCAGACGATGTTAATTCAGTTAGAAATTATATAACAGGAGCAAATAATTATAATAGTGATTTGTCAGGTTTGAATCCAGAGTATGCTGAAAAATTGATGGAATTGTTCAAATTAAGTCATTTGTCAAACAAATGGATTAATTCGTTAAGTAACGGCCAATTGAGAAGAGCAAGGTTAGCCAAGTCGCTAATTAGCCAACCGAGTTTATTAGTCATTGATGATCCATTTCTAGGATTAGATCCAGATGCAACTAAATTGGTATCAAGTTCGCTCAAGAAAGTTAGTAAGGACCTTAAAATTAGTATTGTATTAGGATTAAGAGCTCAAGACGATATTCCAGAATGGATTGAAAATGTTGGATATGTTAATGACGAAGGTTTAGTTTTGTCTGGAAAAAAGAAGGAAGTTCTTCCCTTGATTCAGGACGAGTTGAGATTAGTTACTAGTTTACATAAAAAGCATGAAGATCACTTGAAACACCAAAACCCAGATGAAATTTCAAATAAGTCGTTGATTGGATCAAAACCTGCTCATATTGAGTTCTTAAATGCTTCAGTTGTCTATAAAGATTTGCCTGTATTAAAAGATTTCAACTGGAGAATTCCAAGAGGCTCAAAATGGAGAATCTTAGGTAATAATGGTACCGGGAAAACTACTATATTATCATTGATTACTGCAGATCATCCACAGTCCTGGAAGTCTGTACTTTCAATCGACGGGAAATTAAGAAAAACAGGCAACGGAAGTTCGTTCTTCGATATTAACAATAAAATCGGAATTTCCTCACCTGAGCTACACGCTTTGGTCCCTAATAATAAGACAATGAAAGAAGTCATACTAACTGGCCTAGTTAACGACGTTGGTAACTCAAATTTCATGTTTGTGGCCAAAGAAGATGCACTTTGCGACTTCGGTAGACAAATCTTGAACAGGTTTGATGATCGCTTGACTTTATACGGAAGCACAAATTTCTTTGAGTTATCGCTTACTGACCAAAAGTTGTCATTATTTTTAAGAGCTATTATTAAACAACCTGAATTGCTAATCTTAGACGAGGCTTTCTCGTGTATGGAGGATGAAGAGGTCATGATCAGATGCCACAACATAATAGAAAATGAAATACAAAATACTACTGTTTTAACTATCGGCCATATTGACTGGGAAGTCCCAAGGTGCGATTACTTACTAAAATTATATGGCGGTGAAAACAGAACTTATAAATTGTTCAAGTATTAATGCTGTCAGAAAAACTATTGTCTGAACCGAATTTAACAGCCATTGTCCAGTCTTAAGTACCCCTATAACCCTAACTTTATAAATACAAAAGATATTTAAAATTTGAAAGATGAACTGTAGCACTACAATGTATAGTAGCCCCTCAGACGCCCATATGATAGGAAAACACCCATAACCTAGCTCTCCTCTCTTTTTTATTACAATCTCTAAAGCAATAACCTCGCCGAATTGAACTTCTATAACGCGCAATTTTGTGTAACATTATTTGTTTTAAAGAACGCTAAAATTTTCCTAGAACTCTAAATACAAATAATAGACAATAAGTTGTATGAGTTTACCAATATTGAGTTTACAAAGATTATAGTTATTTAATTAAGGCTCTTATCTTTCAATTAATACACTCTTTTACTTAGGACGCATTATTTCTCATTTGTATATATTCAATCTTGTTATCTGGCCCTTTTTTGCCCAACCAAAACATTCGTTCATTCAGTGCTAAGATCATATTTTCAGATTATATTTTTATTAGTGTTGTCGTTTAAATAGAATCACTTTATAAAATATGACAAGAGATATAAGTAAAAGTTTGTCTACCGAGATTCCGAATGCTCCTCCGGATGATAGAGCTGAAGAAATTCTTGCCGAGTTGGAGTATGGTAAGTTAACATCGAAGGAATATTTATATGTTTCTAAACATCCAGTTGGAGAGCCATTGCCAACACCAATTGATGATGAGCCACCATATATAATTTATATTGCTACCTATATCAGTTACCTCATCTTGATTATTATAGGTCATATAAGGGATTTTTTTGGTAAGATTTTCAGACCAAAGGAGTATGAAGATTTGGTTGAAAAAGATGGATATGCCCCATGGTATGATGGGTTTGAGAATTTTTATGTTCGTCGTTTAAAGGCAAGAATTGATGACTGCTTTGCTAGACCAATTCACGGCGCTCCAGGACGTTACATCAAGTGTTTTAATCGTGTGAGACAGGGCAAAACTGACTTTCTATACGATGGTACCTCCAATGAATGTTTGAATTTATCTTCATATAACTACTTGGGTTTTGGTCAATCGCATGGTGTTTGCACTGATTTTTCTTTAAATACTGTTGATAACTACGGTACTTCTGGGTGTTCTCCAAGACTGTATGTGGGTACAACCGATTTGCATAAGGAATGTGAAAAAGTTATTGCTGATTTCGTTGGAAAAGAAGATTCTATTATTGTTTCTCAAGGTTATGGTACTAATGCTAATATATTCGCTTCGTTAGCTGATTCCAAAACATTAGTTATATCAGATGAATTAAACCATGCTTCTATTAGATTTGGTATCAGATTATCTGGTGCTTCAGTCAAAGTTTTTAAGCATAACGATATGAACGATTTAGAAAAGCTAGTTAGAAATCAAATTGCTCAGGGTCAGCCTAAGACTCATCGTCCATGGAAAAAAATCATCATTGCAGTTGAAGGTTTATATTCCATGGAAGGGAACATGTGTAATTTGCCTAAGATAGTTGAAATTAAAGAAAAATATAAATGCTATCTTTTTGTTGATGAAGCTCATTCAATCGGTGCTTTAGGTCCTGGTGGTAGAGGTATTTGTGATTACTTTTCAGTCTCTCCTTCTAGAATTGACCTTTTAATGGGTACTTTGACTAAATCATTCGGAGCTACTGGTGGTTACATTGCTGGTAATAAAGAATTGATTGATAAGTTTAGACTCAATTATATTACTAATTCTTATTCTGAAGGTGTCCCACCTCCAGTTTTAGGTCAGATTATTTCTTCCTTAAATGTTATCAAAGGTACTTTAAGTCCAGGTGAAGGTAAAGAAAGGTTACAAAGAATTGCTTTTAATTCTCGTTATTTGAGATTAGGTTTAAAGAAACTAGGATTCATTGTTTATGGTGCAGATGATTCACCAGTTATTCCTTTGCTATTATTCTTACCAGCTAAGATGCCTGCCCTTTCAAGAATGTTATATTCCATGAAAATTGCAGTTGTTATTGTTAGTTATCCAGCCACTCCATTAATTAGTGCAAGAGCTAGATTATGTGTTAGTTCCGCTTTAACAAAAGAAGACTTAGACTATGTGTTAACTAAATTCAGCGAAATAGGTGATTTAATCTATTTGAAATTCAGTAGCGGTATTGCTGGCGGTTCAAAAATCCCAGGTCAACCACCAAGATGGTCAATTGAGGATGTTCTTGCTACCAATGTCGAAGATTGTAAGAAATCAAAATTACTTTAATTGTCACGAAGTCAATAGAATAGACTAAAGACACCTTAAAACTGTTTCAAATAATAAATCTACAAAAAAGTCAATAACAAGCTTAAAGTCGAATATGATTTCCAGTCATCTTCTTCATATATTTATTTTTGCTCCATTCCAACGTAATTATATAAACTGTCGATATTCTTTTTTTGTACACATCTGATTTAATTCGTTATAACTTTTCACTTGATTATACTTAGTTATGTTCTATAGTTTTACTTAATAATATACAATTACTTAGAAATTTTTATGGAGCAATACTTTTGATTATGTAATCGAGATCCATATTGTATTTGATGTTAATACTATTAAGCCAAGATATCCTTTGGTAATATATGCAATTAAATAGGATAGTATAGGATATTTTGAAGTTGGTAATGGATTTCCAAGTTCCTGATCCATTAACTCCACCATTAAAATTTAGTACGGTTCAGACGAATCTTTATAGAGGAGCCTATCCAAGGGAGATTAATTTCCCATTTTTGAAAACGTTACAGCTAAAGACCGTTGTGTCATTGGCACCCGATCCCATTACGCCTGAAACTGACATTAAGCTATTTGAATTTGCTAAGAATAATAATATTAATCTAGTGCATTTAGAATGTGCACAGAGTGGTAAGGGTAAAAAGAGAGGTGTGCCGCTTGGCTATTCAACTATATTAGATGCGTTAAATTTAATGATTCATAAACAATATTCGCCAATTTACATTCATTGTTCGAATGGGGGTCAAGTTACAAGTTTAGTTATTGCATGTTTGAGGAAACTACAATTTTGGTCTTCCATTACCATATTTAATGAGTTTATTAATTTTACTACCAACATTACGGTTAATGATAGAAATTTTGTTGAAGGGTTTAAAGGCCAGATTAATGTTAATACTAATGATAAAGTTGATTGGTTATGGGCTGGCATGAGTAGAGGTGTTGTAGGGAATCATCCAAATATAAGAGTAACTGAGCTCTTGAATGAGCAAAAAAATGAACAGTCAATTCATACAAACGGTAATGACAAAACTGACAACATTAAAATAATAAAGACTTCTTAAAACGAACGAAGAGTTTGTATATTAAAAATATTTTACTTTTCTATATCTATTCTATCTATATACGCTGATAAAATAAACAGTATGCATTTTTATTCATGACTTCACTTTCTTTGCAGTCGTACGTGATTTTTGCATCATCAAAATAACACCAACCTTTTGTCTTTCTGGAATCGCTAGCTTTATAAACATATGATGTATAATGGCCAGTCGATAAGTTACCAAAATGATTGGCTACACCGTATAGTCTATATCTAAACGGAGGTTGTTGGTTTCTAGTGGGCAAGGTGGACAAAATATGTAGTTCTTTTTCTTTTGAAATAATATCACTCTCCTTTATATTTGAATTAGCAAATGTTCCCACTTCTGGCCAATATGAAGTTAGGTCCAATATTTCGCTAACTGGATACGTAATAAACGTATCTAATTTATTTATATAACCATTTGAATTAACTTTAAATCTTTTAAAATGAATAATCAATACTTGGGGTAATCTAGTTATAGATATTCTTTTAGTCAGTTTAGTAAACCTTTTACACCTTGGACAGTGCCATTTATTATTTTCATCTAATAATTCAGTTGTAACAAATTCTTGTAAGCAATCATCTAACAGAATTTTCTGGAACAGTCCTAGCTTCTCTGGGATCGGTAATGATAATATCGAAAACGCGTTGTACGTTGTTGAAGTTAATCCACATTTTAAACATTTTAATTGTGATAAATATTGCCCTTGAAAATAGTCAACGATAATTGAAAAGTTCAATTTTAAATATCTTTCCCATTCAATAGTTGAAGCTAATCTTACTGGTAGAATTTCTCTAGTTTTTTCTTGTTCAGGTGTCAATTCCATAATTGCTTTCTTTTCTTCTGGGTTAGGAATAAACATTTGATTCAAGTCTTCATGTAACCCATCTAAAATAAAGTTCAAAAATTCAATGCAATCTTGTTGGTCAAAAGTTGCAAAGTGTTGGCCAGATGATAATGATCCAACAACTTTTTTGAAATTAGTTGGTGCAAAATACTTACCAGCATTATTAAACATATTCATCAACAATGATACGAAATTTGTTGTTAATATTCCTTTTGAGCCTAATTTATTATTTACATTTATATGCTGGCGATACGATTGTAATGATGAAGCTGTTGGAGTTGATGAACTAGATATACTTGGAAAGAAAAATCTGGTCAATTGAGGAGTTGCCCCTAAACATTGTAGGATACAATTCATGTAACATGAATTACCTAGATTTGTAAGACCTGTAGTGTACTGTTCAAGAAACTTAACAGGATTAACACTTTCATTATTGTTGGAACTATTTGATGTGGATGTAATGGTAACTGAGTTACTTGATTTGCTAACCGAGGAACTACTTCTCCTTGGAGTCAAATGAGGTTTTTGCTGCTGAGGTGGTGGCATATGAGCACTATCTGAAGAATTAGATAACGAGACAATAGAAGATGACGACCTGCGTCCCTTATAATCAGAAATTGAAGTTGAAGCTGAATTACTTAGCTGTGGCAAGAATGAATTTGAAACTGGAGTTTCTGAAGATGACTTGGCAGTAGACAAGTATTCTCCAAAATTTTTTAAATAAGGGGAAGATTGTCGTTGTGGCACATCCAATGTGTCACCATTAGTGGCATAACTATTACTTCTTGGAGACTGCGATGAACTACTTCCTTTTGATAAACTACTTCCTTTTGATAAACTAGCTTCTGGTTTTGTTAAAATTTGTGTTGGCACAGTTCTAACAATCGATGTATCACCAAAGATTTGATGCCAACCGTATACTCCACCAGATAAATAACAAGGGTAACGTTTTAATTTCGAACTAATGTATTTCGTTTTAAACATCATCAAATTGATTAGTTTATTGAATGGGTTACTTGAAGGAA
Organism: Schwanniomyces occidentalis var. occidentalis; assembly: GCA_031081865.1. NCBI lineage: Eukaryota > Fungi > Ascomycota > Pichiomycetes > Serinales > Debaryomycetaceae > Schwanniomyces > Schwanniomyces occidentalis. The sequence continues at coordinate 111,757 of JARYTB010000005.1, forward strand.
TGCCATTGATATCATCGTTAATAAGCAGAATTTTAAGATTGTCAAATCTTTCAGTAGTTTTTCCCGGATATCCATAACGCAAGTTATAAATCACAACTAAATCATATTTATATCTATTTTGAAACCTTTCGTATTGATCTTGTGGTAAATGTAATTTTAACCTTTCTTCCAAGTCTTGATCTTTAATATTATCCTTATGATCAAACAACGAACTTATATGTGAAGGTTCGATGTTAACAATATGCTTATAATTTATATGATTGTGATTAAAATCTTTTGATGCTCTATAATCGATTAGCAATACTTTATTAGGAGATGGAGATGTTGGATACAATAACCTATGAAGCTCAACCGGGCTAATCATTTCTTTATATTTAAACTTATCAATGTTGACTTCTTCTTCATCTATCTTCGCATTGATCTTGGTATCTCCGTTAGACATGGTTTTGACGTCGTTGGATGAAAGAGCTTTTAGACTATTAAATCTTGTCAATAATGGGTCAACATCCATGCTTCCCTTCGATACATTCTTTTTAGAAGTGCTATTCTCTAGAAACTCTTTCATAGATTCAAAACCTTTCTTTTTCTTTAAGATAGTATCATTGATAGTTATCATGAAATCTTTAGCTTTTTCCGTCTTCAATTTTTCAGACTTGGAATATAACGCCACTGTAATCATATAGCTTACGTATCCCAACTCATAATCGCAATAACCTAACTCATCTAATTTCTTCAATTCATGATTAAGTATTTCTAACAATGTAATTTGATAATTCAATAGCTTTGATATGTTGGTTGTACTTGACAGCAAGTCATTTGTAATTGAATTGGATAAGGAACTTAGCTCATTAATTGTTTTGAAATCCACATTTTCAGCTATCATTTTCGGATTTAATGATATTAAAATGCCTGAATACTCTATACAGATAAGTACTAATGATATATTTAATGCCACTTAATGCAATAACTCTAATCAAAAGAAGTAAAATATATCAAATTTATAAAATGTATATTAGCCTTGCAAGAGTTGATTTTAGATTTCTATTTAGATTTCTAATATGAGGGTCAGTTTTTATTTCCTATTACGGGCCTTGGTTGTGGAAAAAATATATATTAAAAAATATATATTAACAACTATTCCTAAACTCAATTAAACCTGCATCATAACCTTGTTCCCATTCCCATAAATGCTTCAGCAGACCTCTTGCATTAATATGTTCTTGTAGCCTTGCCATTTTCCAAGCCTCAACCCTACCTAAGATAGAACCATTAAATTTTGCAAACTCTTTAGCATCAGCCCAAGATGTAACGAAACCTTCTTTATATCTGCTATGTTCATATTTTTCATTGGGATTCTGGCTATTCCAGTAGTTCACATGTTGTTTGTAAACTGTATTTAACTTTTCTTCGAATATTGATTTATCTGGTAGATTTTTACCTTTAAGTGAAAATGGGGGGCATATGGCGCCTTTATTGGTCATCATTTTGAAATCCCACTCACCACCATTGCCTGATTCAAACTTATAGGTCCAGAAATATGAACCAAACGTAGCCCTTTTAGATAAAAGGTCGATTTGACATTTACCAAAATCTATCACATGTTGGTCTCTTTTAGCATTTGAATTTTCTTTGTTCCACGAAGATTCATCAAGGACACATGAAAATTCGCCAACCATGAAATCAACACCTCTGCTATCATTGGTGAGGTTAGTTAGTAAGTCATTTTCCAAATCACTAACAATTTGTTGCGGCGATTTCTTCCTATCATCATCCGAAAAACACCTGTAGCAATGGTGATCAATAACAACACCAATTGATTTATTAGCAGATTGATGAGTTTGCACCCATCTGACCCATTGATCTGGCCACCAGCCGTCGGAAATTATGATTGGAACTCCTTTATCTTCCTCTCGAATCAGATTAATTGCGGCAGCATAGTACCTTGACTGTTTCTTAGCGAGTTCATCCGCAAATTCAGATTCGTTAACTATTTGAATTCCAGCGATATTTTCATAATTCTTCAAGTCCTTAGCGATAAAAGCTAACATATCACAAGTTAATAGCTGTGCTTCTTCATTATCCCAAAACTCCGCTCTACCACCAGACTTTTCACCACTATGATCAGAGCCATTTGCACCGAATGGCAAGCCATGAATATCAACCAAAACAGAAATATAATAGCACTTTGCCTTTTCAATAAACTCCTTCTTAAAAATTGACCATGAATTGGTATAGACATTGCTATATTTCTCAAATTTAGTTCCTTTGGTGAACTTACCACCGCCGACCTCCCAGTATCCTAATGGAACTCTAATAGAAGTAACATCATGCTCCTGTAGCCATTTCCAGTCATCATCATTTAAAAACTTAGTCCAATGTTTTTCGAACTGCCCCCTTGTTGCATCCACACCGTTATCCTTAACCAATCTTTTTGTTACATCCAATTCACATTCAGCACCTTCTGGAAACATGCCATGAAATATCCATTTTTCTAGAACAAAACAAGCACCAATGTTGACTCCATAATTTTGCCTTGATTGATAAATTTGTTTATGTGATGGTGGTCGACCTGGAGTCGCTGATGGTGACGATGGTGAAACTTTGGTAGCTTTTGATTTAAGTTTTAATTTATCAAACATATTTCTATCAACAAAGAATATACTATATAATGTCCAGTTGCCTAGTGACGTAGACAGGATAAATTATTAAGAGAATTCGAATTTCTTTACTTAATATAACCTTTAGCAGAACATTAAAAGTTGGGTAACCTGATAGAATTGCTGCTCCTTGTCATAAAAACAATAAACTTCTATGTCGTGAATTCCATAAAAACTGACAAATCGAGTAACATTTAGAAGGTAATTCTTTCACATTTAGTCATCGAACAATCAAGAAGAATATTAATGAATGATAGCTTAAATATAGATACTAATGGATGGCCCAAATCAGTCCTTCGATTATTTAAAATCTTCACACAGATCAACACCCATTTGACCTTCTTGTCTTCCCATGCGAGATCAACAATCCCCACCTTTGAATTAATCCAAAAGCTTAATCCATCTATTTCAAAATTAGATTTAACAATAATTGCCAATTTACTACCTCATGGTGATGCTATATTTGAATATGTTGATGAAAATCAGATAATGCTTTCCTTTGCTGAGAAAGTCCAGTTCGATTGGTCTACAGGTTATAAACAATCGAAAGCAAGTGTGCTAGATGCTGCCTATGAAGAGGCTGCTAAATTGGCAGAATCAAATTCAAGATCAAACCAATTATTGATATTTGATTTTAGGGATACTACAATTGATGGCATTAAAGCTGTTTTTAAAGATAAGAAAAGAAGGAAAGTTGAAATAGGCGACCAGGAGAGACAAGAGTTTTTTTTATCAGGTAAAGAGCTAAAGTTACAAAAATTATCACATAGCCAACTAATGCAAATGATTAAATCCAGAAATCAAAAATTTAAATTAATCTTAAATGATTATTTAAAGGGTTTCAGTGAAAAAGAATTGGAAGAAGACATTACAATTAAAAAATTAATAGAAATGAACAGAGATAAGATACCCATTCCTCCTGTCTTAACTGACCCAGTAGATCTTCTTAAAGAGAAGGACTCAAAAGTGATAGACACATTAGAGAAGCCTGATCTAAACCAAATGATAAATACTCTTAAATGTAAACCATTTTATAAAGACCAAATTGTTACTATTGAGACTTTAACGCCTTCCAAAGAAGCTAAGTACATGCAGTTACTGAAGGAAACTAATGTGATACATCCTGAATTAAAAGACGCATTATTGAGTTATAAAAATATTTCATTGGATGGAGGGTTGTACACACATCAAGCAAATGCTTTAAAAGCGTTGATGTCTGATGATGATTCCAAAAATCACGTTATAGTTAGTACGTCAACGAGCTCAGGCAAATCATTGATATATCAATTGCCTATAATAAATGATATACTATGGGACATCACAAATGGTTTAACCAAGAGATCAACCACTGCGCTCTTTATCTTTCCTACAAAAGCTCTAGCACAAGACCAGAAAAGGCACTTACAAGATTTAATTAACCACTTATCTACAAATAATAAAAGAAAAATAATAGTTGAAACTTACGATGGCGATACTCCACAAAAGTCAAAAAATTATATAAGATCATATGCTGATATAATATTTACAAACCCAGATACAATTCATGCATCGATCTTACCAAATCATGATAAAAGTTATTCAAATGATTTAGATTGGCATTGCTTTTTAAGCAATCTAAAATATGTTGTAATGGATGAACTACATGTTTACAAAGGAACATTTGGTATGCATGTCAGTTATGTCATGTGTAGATTAATGAGATTAACTTCCAGGTTTAATAATGAATGTAATAACATTCAGTTTATTTCATGTTCAGCAACGATTCTGAATCCAATGTCTCATTTTAGGGTAATTTGTTCAATCCCTTCGGATGAAAACATAGTACATATATCTGACGATGGAAGTCCTTGTTCTGAGAAAAAATTGGTTGTTTGGAACCCCCCACCATTAATGAATAAAAAAGGACAGACACAACAAACACCATCATTATCATCTAAATTAAAAAATCCTATAAATTCGTCATTTATCCCAAGAGAATCAATTATTTCTGAGCTGGCGAAACTTTTGTTGCAACTTCTAAGTCATCTACCAAACATTAAAGTTATTGTGTTTTGCCCAATTAGAAAGGTTTGTGAACTAATGATGAAAGAAATTAGAAGCATATTGAAGAGTAATGGGTTTAACAATATAACTGCGTTGAAAGATAATGACATAATGTCTTATAGAGGAGGTTATTCTAAATCAGATAGAAGAATAATTGAACAAAAAATGTTCTCTGGTCAATTAAGGGCAATCATTGCTACAAATGCATTAGAGTTAGGAATTGATTTATCTGATTTAGATGTAGTTATAACATGTGGATTTCCAATGCTGAAGCTGAACTTACATCAACAATTTGGTAGGGCAGGTAGAAGTAATAAGTCAAAAGGAAGCTTGGCTATTTATGTTGGAGGATCAAATCCAATTGACCAACATTATTTAAAGCATCCATTAGAATTATGTGATAAGAATACATATGAAGATTTATGTGTTGAAGGACTACTTGATTTTGGGCCAAATCAATTAATTATGGAAATGCATTTACAATGCTCAGCATTTGAGTATCCAATTGATATATCAAATGACCTAAGGTGGTTTGTTCCTGATAATACAATAGTTAAAAACAATGCTTTTATTAAATTATGCCAACAGAAGCTCTATAAGGATAAGAATGGTAGATTTAGAACTAATCCGAAATTCTTACCTTGGCCAGTTGAGCATGTTTCGATTAGAGCGATAGAGGAAACTAATTACGCAGTTGTTGATATCACAAATGATAGAAACATAGTAATAGAAGAAGTTGAAGCATCAAGGACAAGTTTTACATTATATGAAGGAGCCATATTTCTTCACCAAGGTTATCCATATTTAGTTAAGGAGTTCAATTCTGACGACCGTTATGCAAAGGTGGAAAGAGTTAACGTAGATTGGATTACCCAGCAAAGGGACTTTACAGATATAGATCCAATTGAAACGGAATTAATCAAACAATTGCACCCGCCTTGTGTAGGTAGAGCAAGTGATATACCAGTGTTCTTCGGTAAGATACAAACTGAAATAATTGTATTTGGTTATTTCAAAGTTAATAGGCGAGGTGAAATTTTGGAAGCGGTAGAGGTCAAAAATCCTCCAGTGATATTACATTCAAAAGGATTTTGGATTGATATACCAACAACTGCGTTAAATTTAATTAAAGATAAACATTTATCAGCTGCAGGCGGAATTCATGCAGCTCAACATGCAATAATGAATATTGTGCCATTATTCTTAAATGGAGGAGCAACTACTAATCTAAACGCAAAATTTAGTTCTATCGTGGGTGAAGTTGAATTAATAACGGAATGTAAAGCACCAGAAAAGGAATTTGCACAAAGACAAACAAAACGTATAAGGCCAGCAAGATTAATATTCCTTGATTCAAAAGGTGGTGAACAAGGTTCTGGAGTATCTGCCAAAACATTTGAATACATTGACGATATTTTGCATACTACCTTCTTAAGAGTAAAAGATTGTGAATGTGAATGGGGCTGCCCCCAATGTGTAACAGCAAGCTTTTGTAAAGAAATGCTGCTAGTTATGTCAAAACCTGCTGCCATAATTATATTGGCTGCTTTATTAGGTTTGAATCTTGAAGAAATTAAACAAGAAATTGTTGATGGACCAGAGCCAAATATGCCTGAATTAAAAGTTGAAACTATTCAACAAGTAGGCGCTCCTATTAAATTTTCAAAAGATGTAGAGATCATTGAAGTTAGGAAAGCTCGTAAATCATTATCCCCAATTATTAAAATTGAAGATGCTAATGAGAATCATAAATTTAGTCGAACTAATGAAGAGGAGACTTAAATTAGAATGTTAGAAACTACTTTAGAGTAAATTGAAATTTAAAAATTTAAATATCTATTTATTTATCTATAGATATGTAATAATTCAAAGAACTATCTATGTCAAAAAAGGTTCTCTCAAATTTACAAGTATTTATTATTTTTTCTAGTAAGCAAAGAAGCTTTTCTACTTATTCTTCTAACCAAGCTGCTATTCTTTGGAGTTGAAGATTCTTCGTTACCGGAGAATCCAGAGTCAAATGATTTTTGCCTTAAAATACTTGAGTGTCTATTTGACGATCGAGATGAGTTATTTCTTTTCACAGTCAACATATTGTCTGACGACATTGAATTAGCTGCCTGAGCTAATGGACGCTGTTGATGACTAATACTGTTTAAATGATCATTTGGTGTGTTCGCTGAGTTTGGGGGAGTTGGTAATGGTTTTTCTTGTAATGCCGGACTATATGGTAAATGCCTACGTTTAGCCGTACGGAACACATGTTGAATAGGTTTTAAATAGATCGAAGCTAAAGTACCGATATTTAATTCTAATTCTTCTAATATTGATGGATCTATATTATCACTATCGGTACTTATTATAGGGTTTGCATTCAAAATAATATTTTTAGTATTCTCTTGGAATGATCCATTGATGTCATGAGCATTCTCGGATGATATTAATCTCCAATACATAAAACCCCTTTCTCGAATATCAGGATTATCCACTTCTTCAGTAGCCCGTTTTAACACTTTTATAACGAAAGGTTCACCGTTTGACGGAACTTTTAAATAAAACTTTGTAACAGCAGTTAAAGTAGCATACTGGACTTCAATAGGATCATCTTTAAAAGTTGAAACAAAATCTTCAAAAATATTCTCAACGTCTTCAATGATCTCACAATATTGACCCAAAATCCAAATAATCGAAGTTTTTGCATCTGGCTCGTCAATTAAAGTATAATGTGTAAGTAGTTCCTCGATTGCAAAATTAAACCTGCCAGGGTATTTTCGCAAAATATTCTTCATAACAATTGCTGATTCTTGAACAATATATGAAATACCGTTTGAGACCAAATCACATAATATATTGACGCATTCATCACTAGCATTTGATAGTTTGACTGCTAAGTTACCAAAAGCCCTAATTGCTTTTCTAGCCATTGCAACGTCCACTTCAGTTGCATATTCCTCTAATTCTCGCAAGACAACCAGCACATTTTGTTCATTTGCCAATAGATAAATAATTTCTAATTTTGTATCTTTTACATAAATTGGATCATCATACTTACAGAAAAACATTTCAACTTCAAAATTAACTAATTCCTTTTTTCCTAACAATAGTAATATAACATTTCTAAGAACTAAAAATTGTATTTCTGGTGGTTTTGAAAGTAAAGAAGCTAAAGATGAACCTAACCTCTTAGGTAAGGAAGGCAAAACTAATTCTGGATTCTTTACATAATTACTATAATAAACAATCACCTTGATTGCATTTAATACGACAGCAGAATTTTCATGTTGTATAGAAGGAATACTGGCCTCAATTAAATCTAACGCCTCTTCGGTAGTTCGAGGGACATAAGACATTAAAGAATTTAAAATGTAAACTTGACACCACTCATTAGTTTTACTTAGATAAGAAATTAATGTCATGGAGTGATTTTTATCAATTGTCAAAGTAAGTGACTTACCTTGCTCTGTAATATAACTCAAGGCCGCTAAAGCATTTGCAACTACCATTTGATTCGAATCATACAATAGCTCGTTTAAATCATCTATCAAGTTCTCTTGTATGGTTGTCTGCCGATCATGTTGGTACAATCTCGAAACCGCAAAGGCAGCGGACTTTCTAACATAAGGGTCTGAATCCTTCAATAATCTTCTAATCGATTTGAAACCCAAATCAACAAACTCCTTATTTGAAATTGACGAGATAGTCCTAATTGCTAATGCTCTCATTATTGGCGATGAATCATCATTAAACCTTTTCAAAAATGGTAACGCGTCACTGGCCGCTACGGGATTTAGATGGCCATAACTAATAAGATAATGGAAGCACATCTTTCTAATTTCTAAATCATCAATCTTCATTAACTTAGTAACATCTGGCATCAAATTAACTAACTCATTATTATTCAAAATTATATTTGATATTATCTTTTTAAGAACAATTTTAACTCTATTATGAGGTTTTGACTTTTTGAATGCTTGCTCTAACTCGGCCCTTAGTTCAGCCGATTTTGATCTAGAGAATAATTTTCCATCACTCATTAGTAATAGATTAGCTTACTTAAAGAGTTTGATTATAGTAGACCCAGAGTATGCTCTTGATAAGGTATTCAGGTCGTAAGAAAAGCCTCCCATCACATCCGTCTTGTCAAATTTATATACAGGGGCTTGTATTATAATTCATGAAGACAATTTAGAGAGCCAGCCATATATGAAAAAGTGAATACAGTGAAGATTGTTAATTAGACGACTCCATAAATTCAAACATGTATTAGTGGCTACTTAAAAAAAAGGAGAAAATTAAAAAAAATGAAACCTGAACCAAAAAAGTGCCAAAAAAAACCTGAAACCCAAAATCTTAAACCTCTCATCTCATAACTTAACATAACCAGAAGCATAGGAAACACTACTATCATAGTATTTAAAGACATGATTGCTTTGTGAATAGCCAATCCACCTAAACATAGCATCGTCAGAAAGATGGCCGCTGTCTTTTTTGAACTCTTGTAACAACTTCAAGACAATCCCGATAGGCCTTTGGCCACAAATGGTGTTACCAGTAATTGAAATATACTGCTTCCAATGTCCGTAGGAACCCAGACTAGCAACTTGCATTGCTGCTTTATCTAGAAATTCGATTGACTTGTAGATTGGAAGCTCGTTTGATTTAATCTTGGAACTAGAATGTAATGTAACCAAATCGTTTTCTTTGAAATCGCTATTTGAGGGCTCATTTGGTAAGTACTCAGTATAACCGAACCTTGAGCCCCAATGGCAGAAATCTGAGCTTACGATGAAATGGTTTTCTTCGTTCTTCAAAAATGGTAATAATGATTCCACTAAGTCATCAGCCAACCTATCATCCATTCCACTGATTAAAATTGGAATGATACTTGGCAACCCTTGAGGCAAATCTTTTGACCGGTAATATATAAACGGAGTGTGCATTTCGAATGAGTGTTCGTCCTCGTCGATCTCCTCGCTCATGTATTTGAATATGGAGCTCTTGGAACCAGATTTGGATTTCAATTTGATAAGCTGTTCAGTAGTTTCAGTGTCCACAGGTAAATTACCAAACGGAGTCTCATAATACTTATATCTTGATAGCAAAGCATGATTCCTAAAGTACACATGGTGCGAAGGCCCCAACAAGAATATACGTCTAACATTTGTATTATCCCAGACATTAAAAGTTTCTGCTAATCTTTCTCCAGAGTACGCATAACCAGCATGGGGCCCTACTAAAATTCTTGCCCCTTTGATTGCTTCCTGTATGTTCTCATCACTTAAACTAGTCTTTAATTGTTTGGCTTTCTGAAAGCAGTTCTCAAGCTGGCTTGCAAGCTTGCTAGGATTGTTGGAGTACCATGTTCCTCCATGTGTAGCAGGACGAATATACAGCATTATCAATTAAAGCTTAAACTTGTTTATCAGCTTTTAACTGAATAGAAACGTATTTATAAAAACAGGATTGATTAATAAGTACACAGAATAGAGTAACAAGGATTACAGCCAACTTGAATTTAAATGAGGACTTTTTCTAAACCTGGCAACCGCACTTTTAGTAAGGAGAGTTTCAACTCTGTTCCACTGGCTCAGGCAAATATCGATATTGATAGTTCAATTTCAGCAACCAATCGTCGACAGGGCACTATTGCACAGTAATTGATTAAAAGTTTTCTAAACTATATAGCTTCTAAGACAAATTAGCCGCCTAGTCCAACCCTTCGTCATCGTCTACATAGCCTATCAGTTGAATGAGGTTAAAAGAATTTAGTTGATCTCGGAATTCAATTTGAGACTATTGCTTACATAATAAAATGACCAATGTAGGAAATATCATCTTTTGCAATCAAAGGTTTTACAAATTAGTACATAACGGAATAAATATATTGGCCATAAAATATAAAGTCCCTCATTAATAGATAAAGGAGATGCAGAAAAACATGCTAATATTAGCCTTCATTACTTACTTTTTTAATTCTTTTTAGTAATTTCTAAAGACCATTGTACTGTCATTAATTCTTCGTCACCAGTATAGTAAGTAGAAGTAGCAGGGTAAGCGCCTCTGATCAAGAATCCACCTGGAGTGACATCTTCGGGAAATTTCTGAGAATAAATAGTGTCTTCGGATGGCTCATAAACTGGCCCAATCTCTAAGTCCCTTTGTCTAATGGTAAAGCCGTGCTTCTTAACTACTTGTTTATACTTCAAATCTTTCAAAGTCCTATTCTTGACTTTAAAATAGACTGTCATATAATACTTAGAGCTTTCTGGAATCTTAAACTCAATCTTATCGCTTCCTTCAACTTGAACAACCAAAGGGTCTTGGTCCTCAATGTAAATTTCGAACTTAATGATTTCTAAATCTGGATGGATTGGAAGGGGCATGGTTCACTACAGCTGAAATTTTTGAGTAAAATTCTTAATAAATGAATATTTGTAGGGTGAAATATGAAAAACTATTCCAATTGATATACATCTATCCACTTATTTATACTGGTTTAAATTGCTAAACCTCGGCATATATAACCCTATGTGGGGTGTAACACGACGCACTTGGTTCCATACTAGAATTCCAAATAATTACGGTTTGATATAACAGACATTATCCTGCATACATTTTCGCAACTTCACATGCCATAGAACACAATCTTACATGCTCGGATACATAAAACAGTATACAATGACGCCGTACTAGAGATGCAAAGTTGGGGTTCTGTTTAGAAAAGTCTCTGGTCATTTCTATAATTACGTCAATTAGCTGAAGCTCTGCTATACTTTGTATTTAAAACTTTTATATTTATCACATGCTAAGAACAGATAAACTAGTTCCCCGGAAATTTTAAAATAGATATTCAGATGAGAGTACCCCACTAAGGAAAACTTTATGCCCTAAATAGTTGTACCTAAACGCTCGTTTTTGAATGCTTGAACTTCCCCATGGAGTAAATGCTTCAACTCAATCATCGAAGTTGCAGAATTTTCAAAACTGAAGTCAAAAACTTTTTCACATTCCGGTTCATATTCTGGATCACGAACCTTTTCTAGGTATCTGTGCGAAAGCGTTTGATGAACATCAAATCTTTCAATTGGATCCCAATTTAGTAAGTTTCTTAATAGATCCAAAGCATCTTCCGATGCAAATGGATAGATATGATTAAACGGAATTCCACGATACTGAGATCTCGGTGGGGTTGCAAATCTCCATTGTAATTTTCTTATAACGTCTATGGTTGGAGTACCTAAGACTCTGAAAATTTCGTGAAGTTGATCCATTTGATCCTTACCCATAAATAATGGCCGCCTGCCGTAGAGCTCCGCTAAGATACATCCCATTGCCCACAAATCTACAGATTTCGTATACATTTTATTACTTAGCATTAGTTCTGGAGCTCTGTACCAACGAGTAGCAACATAATTGGTAATTGGAGTGGATTTTGGTTCAAAAAATTCTGGATTGACACCCCTAGCCAAACCAAAGTCACATATCTTAAGGGTTCCCTGAATTGTAACTAGAATGTTGCCCGGTTTTAAATCTCTATGAATAACATCTGCCGAGTGAATGTATTTCAATCCACACAATATTTGGTATATGAAACTTTGGATATGAAACTCGGAAAATTGAATACCCGAATAGATCACTTTTGCCAAATCATAATCCACTAGTTCTTGAAAACAGTACAACCCTTCATATGGTTGAATGTAGACGATATCCAAATCGATTAAATTCACTATCTATCCCTAATGTCAGTACTTGTGTTAACCAATTGAATGAATTCTAGGGTATATAATTACATTTCTGTGGCCCTTAAAATGTCTCATCAATTTTAGCTCCCTAACTGCTCTTTTCAATAGAACTTGCTTGTCGAAAATGTTCGATACTTTTTTGATAGCTATGCGGATCCCCTCGATATCTGTATTGCCATTCTTTGTATCAATCGCTGAGCAAACTGTACCATACGATCCTTTACCTAGTATCTCTTTGATCTGATATCTTGAGTCAATCGAAAAATTAGCTTCTTCCACACTTATTTGCGTTTTCTTAGAAGAGAGTGCTTCACGAGACCTAATATCCTTTTGGATCTTAACTGATGTATTAGACTTAGCCTGTGTACTCATCGGTTTTATTGCATCAAGAATGAGTCTGGTTGGTTGTAAACTTTAGCCGCCGTTAAAACAACTGGATTGCACTATCCGCTTTTGTGTCGTTTTCCAGAATCCCTGCTTTTGTGGCTCTAAAGAGTCTTATCATCACATGATACTTCACATGAATTTATATTACGTAACATTAACTGCGACGCTTACGTAATTGGCTAACTTCAAATTTTTCGTGTGAAAAATGAAAAAAATTATGATTCTATTACCATCTCTTACAACAAAAAGGAAGATACTTTATTTCTCTCTATTTCGTATTATTAACAGGTTGAAGCATCATATAATTATAAATATAATCCTAATCCATTAGAAAAATAACAAATATGAGCTCTTCCAACTGCAGATTCTACGAAAACAAATATCCAGAAGTGGATGAAGTTGTGATGGTTAACGTTCAAGAAATTGCCGAAATGGGAGCATATGTTAAATTATTGGAATATGACAATATTGAAGGGATGGTTTTGTTGTCTGAGTTATCGAGAAGACGTATTCGTTCTATTCAAAAGTTGATCCGTGTAGGTAAGAATGAGGTTGCCGTTGTGTTGAGAGTGGACAAAGAAAAAGGTTATATTGATTTGTCAAAAAGAAGGGTTTCAGCTGAAGATATTGTAAAGTGTGATGAAAGATATAATAAGTCCAAAGCTGTTCACTCCATTTTGAGACATTGTGCTGAAAAGTTCAACATGCCATTAGAAACATTATATCAGACCATTGGCTGGCCCTTAAGTAGAAAATATGGACATGCTTATGATGCATTCAAATTGTCGATTACCGACCCAAGTATTTTTGAAGAGGTTGAAGCTCCTTCAACCGACGTTTTGGAAGAATTAAAATTATATATTTCCAGAAGATTGACTCCACAGGCTATCAAAATAAGAGCAGACGTTGAAGTTTCATGCTTTAGTTATGAAGGTATTGATGCTATTAAAAAAGCTTTAAAGGCTGCTGAAGATGAATCAACTGAGCAGATGCAAGTTAAAGTCAAATTAGTTGCTGCTCCTTTATATGTTCTTTCTTGTCAAGCTTTAGAGAAAAGTCAGGGAATTGCTTTATTGGACAATGCTATTCAGAAGATAGTCGAATCGATTGAAGAGGATGGTGGTGTTTGCAAGGTTACTATGTCTCCAAAGGCTGTCACTGCTACTGAGGATGCTGAATTACAAGCTTTGTTGGAAAGAAAAGAGGCTGAGGATAAAGATTCTTCTGATGAAGAAGACGAAGAATAGATATATTTATAAAGCTTTTTTTATTGTATTATTTTCATATATAATATATAGTTCCTTCTTTCATGTTCTTCTCATCTCATATCTTTAATTTATGTTCAATGGTTTAACAAACATTTGGGAGAGAAACTTTTTAATTAAGTCTTAGATATCGTACATAAACTACAACTATAAACTATGTAACAGGGAAATAAAAACAAAAGACTCGTTAATAAGGAGCCGATTTACTTATAATTAATTGTTTCCTATTTGCTCTTTCAACAATATAAGCTGGTATATTGTTACTCAATTGAGACGGAATCCTTAAATCATTGACTGATTCAGGTATCAATAAATGATCAATATTCGTTAATTCTTGGTTACCACTCAAATCTAAAGTCTTTAAATGAGGTCCAAATCTAATGTTTCTAATAATTCTCAATTCATTATATGCTAAGCTCAATACTTGCAAGTTATATGGAAATTCGATTGACTCGAGACTTTTAATTGAATGGTATCCTAATTTCAAGACTCTCAAGTTTGAAGGGAAAATTACATCCTTCAAAGTGGTAATATGTTTGTCATTGTCATCTATATCTGGGTCCATTTCCAAATCTAATAATTCTAATCCGGAAGGGAATTGAACATTTTTCAATGTAGTAATTAAATTATTACCCAAATATAGCTCTTTTAACGATGTTGGGAACTGGACTTTATTAAGTGTCTTAATGTTATTATTATTTAAATATAATTTTTCAATACTATTTGGTAATTTTAATGGATTAATACTATTAACCCCATTATCACCTAAATTAACCTCTCTTAGAAAGGGCGGCAATTTTAATCCTCTAGTATTGGTCATTGATTCTTGCAAATTTAACGAGATCAATGAATCGGGAAATTTAACACCTGTCATTGATTCATTTGGTATGCATGAAAGATCCAAGTACTCCAATCCTTCGGGAAACTTTGCTCCTTTTATACATTCAATTGGATTTAATGCTAGAGATAATGACTTTAAATTCCTTGGAAAATTAACACCTCTTAAACTATCTACTCTATTCTGAGATACATCAAGATTTTCCAATTTTGGAGGGAATTCAACGTAATTTAAGAAATAAATTTTATTTTCATTTAATTCCAATCTTTCTAGAGTTTGTGGGAAACTAACATTATCGATATTAGATATAGATCCGTGACATGCAATTAAAATCCGTAATTTAGGTGGCATTTTGAATCCAGCTAATGTTTCTAGTGAATATCCTCCGGCAATATTTAAAATCTCTAACGAATCCGGAAATTTGACTCCAGGGAAAAACCTTATACAATTTTCACCATAATCTAATGTTTTTAAATTCTTCCAATACGAAATATCTTCTTGAATTTCTTGTCCTAGCTTAGCCAAATCATTCCTCTCAGTTAAATAAACTGTATTAATTTCATACTTGTTAATAACAGAACATTGAACTACTTGGTCTCCCGCAGTTTTGTTTAATACTGACAAAAATCTCTTATACGCTTGTTTTTCATAATCTTTATAGTCTTCTTGCCATTTCTTATGAGCATCGAATTGGAAATGATATGCAATTTCAGGAATTGCTTGGATCTTGGCAGGATTGTCTTCGATAAACTCTACCAACTTTTTTAAATTATTCTCAAATTCATCGTTGTATTCAATACATATATTCAAATTATCGAATGACTTTTTAGATAATTCTGGAACAGATATTAAGTTGTTTATTGAATTAAGTTCAACTATTGTTATTGTTTCATTTTCAAGTTTCTTAAGTTCTTCCAATTGTAATTTCATATGCGAATAACGGGGCTTATCATATAATAGTATTAGTCTATTCTTCTTAGAATTCACTTTGACAGGGAGTGGAGAAGCAATGGCAGCCGTAATGGTAGAGGTAGATCCTGATGGAAATGGTTTGGCAGTCGTCGTTGACACGTTCGAAATCGGCGATGGAACATTGATCTGAGCACTAGTATAGGGCACTTGCATGTTTGGATTACCAGAAGTAGGTAACGTAACGGGTATAGTTGAAGCACTTGAAGTATTTATATTAGTTGTGCTCTTCGACGTTACATTGGAGCTAGCCGGCACTGGGTTAGGTTTTGTTAATGTTGTATTAAAGTAGTTTGAACTACTTGAATCAATGCTACCTGGTGTGGTAGCAGAAGAAGAAATATTAGCAGCAGTTGCTGTGGTGGGTGACATAGAATTACCTGGTATCACTGTTGTTAGCTCTGATGATTCTGCCGGACGCGGACTTACTCTATCTGAGGAAGCAGATATATCATTCGATGGAGCTGTTAAGGCATCCACTTTTGAAGTCTCTGCCTTTTTAGGTGCTGTGTTGCAAAGTGCTATATCAATCTCCATTTTACTTTCTGCAGTTTGAGTTTTACTAGTAGCGTCATTACTCCAACTGTCTATACTTGATTGATTTTTATTATTCGTTTCTTCAATCTTGATCCTTTTTTGAACCGGTTCATCTTCTATAACCTCAATAACCTCATCTTTAATAATATTCATATCATTTTGAGCAACTAGGTTGTTAGTAGATGGTACTGATGAAGTCATTGGGGATGTGGATAAGGTAATGTTATCTATTGATTGTCCCTCCAATTTAACTGACTCTACTGATTGATCTTGCAGTCTTTCTAGCGCCGTCGTATTAGTTACATTATACTCCTCTGTTGATGACTTATTTGGTATGTTTACCATCATAACACATCTATTATGTTAATGTTGCTTATTGTAGGTTATCAGCTAGATTTTTTAGGTTGAAGTTTTAAGCAAATCTTATTTTTTTATTTTTTCACTACTAATTTTTTACATTCAGCGCACCCATACAAATTTCGTTCATGGTTCATAGAAAAATATGATTTTAAATAGCATATTTACGTATATAGATGAATGTATATGTTGTTTATTCTTGGAGCATAATTAAGCCCTTTTCTTGGTCCATTTAAAACAACTAGATAACGCTAGCAAAAATGGAACTTGAACATCTAAGTGGGCCCCTTGATCAGAGTCAACATCTTCATCAACTAACGAATCACGGGCTAAGATATAACCTCTCAATACTAGCAAAGTTAAAGAACAAATTAAAAATGCAATACCAGTAAAGATAGAACAATGCAAGTACTGGGTTGGATCAACTAAATTACCATCACCAGCTATCAATTTAACGCCTATGACAGGTGAAAATATACCTGCGACACCTACAAATATCCATGTCATGCAAAAAGTGACGTTTAACTTAGCTAGTCCAACTAATCTTGCAACAGTTGGGGCAAAAGTACTAAAGATAGTACCCATTAGGGCACCCATAAGTATGGCAAAGACTATAACAGTAGCGTAATTTCTGGCTGGGATCCACATTGCCAAACATAAGATAGCTGAGACTAGATAAGCAGCGAAAGACATGGTAATAGGACCAAATTTATCTGATGCCATTCCAATAGCTGGACGACCGAAACATATGCCAACACTTACCATTGCAGCGACAATAGAACCTTGGTGTTCACTATAACCTAATGAGGTGGTAAAATTAGCTAAAGTGTATAATACAATGACATAACCAAGCATACAACTAACAATGTAGAATGTTAATATCCAGAAACCAGCACATCTTAAGCACTGCATATCTATTATAGTAAACTCGATTTTATGTGTTTTGGCTTTATCTCTAATAAGAGCAATAGAGATCCAAACTAAACCAAATGCAATAATACTCTGGCACCTAAGAGCCCAAAAAACCGAACGAGTTGCTATGACGCTTTGCATCCCCAAATTAAAGCAAATACCGCCAACGCCAGAACCTGCCGCTGCAATACTTGTCGCTAAAGTCCTCTTTTTCTTAAAATATTGCGGTAATATTGTTAATGCAGGTAATGAAATAAACGCCAAACCAAAACTTTGTAAAAGGCCTTGAGTTAAGTATAATTGCCACAACTTTCTTGACCATGAAGCTAACATTAAAGCTGTGAATTGTATACAATTACCAACTATTATAGTTCGTCTGGTGCCTAATAATCCTTGGGTAAAGTTAATAATAGGTGAACAACAAATCCCAACACCAAAAGCAATCCCTCCAATAAAACTGTAGTCTATCTTAGTTGCCCCTTCAAATGTATTATTATTCAAGTAATATGAAAAATAGATAGCAAACCCGGAATTCATACCCCAAGTGTTAAAATTAATTAAAAAGGCTGCAATAATAATGACATACCCATATCCACCATCAACGTCTGGGTCTCTTTCTGCTTCTTGTTTCTCAATATCAGAAGGCTCATCTTGGCTTTGAGATACCCTACTGCAACCGTCCTCAAATCCTGCTGAATCATAACCTTCAAAAATCATACCATTTTCTTCTATATCTGCTTCCTTCTTCTCTTGCGGCAATCTGTTCGAATATTCAGAACTGTTTCCCTCTGTAGAAGAAATCATCGTCAAAATGCTATTACTATATGTAGCTCTCAATCGCAAGATCTAATGAGTGAGGGCTATACTCTTAGCATGAATATAGATGCATGGGAAGGTATACGAATCCAGATGCCTTTTATATTAACTGAAGTCTAATCAATTGAAAATTTGTCAACATTATATTAGTCAGTATAAAGAATAATAGAGGAATAAATTCGGTCCGAGAAATTTCCGAAGTTGAAAATTTATTTCGGTATCAGCCTCAGAAATAAAGAACGACTAGAGGAATCGATCTCCGCTGTTAACGACTAAAGAGGTGCAACACTTTTAGGTTAACAAAACTGCCTATTTGGTTACTACAAATGAAATGTTTCAGTTTAATTTACAGATTTCCAAGAGTATCTGCAAAATAATTTTTAATATTGCTAAGCTTAAAAGGCAAAGATGCAGTTTGGAATTCGATTCAAAATTATACATTTTTGTACACTGGAAATATTAATAAATAGGACAAGTAGGTAACACTTTTAATTTTGTTATAGCAGCCCTCAAAAACTCGTAAATGGAACAGACGTGCTGCATGAAACTGAATAGCGGTTACCCGGCGCAAAGAATATATGTTAGAATGAAAGATGAATTTTTCTTTTTGTGTCGCATAAAAAATTACATCCTACACACACCCATACACCACTGCAACATTTGTTCGCAAGTTACAGTAATATTGTAACTGAGGTATGTCGTTAGCTGGTCTCCTCATACATTAAATAATCTGGGTAATTTTATCATTTTCTCAAATTTTCTTCAGCCCTTTGATTGAGCGAACTAGGCAAGATACTTCCTATTTTTAATGCTATTATTGAATGCCAACGGGATAACGGTAATGATCTGTATAAAAAAATGTGTATTTTTTTTCAAAATATGCATTATGGGGCAAGCCGGGACTCGAACCCGGGAACCTCTCGCAGGTTAGCCCTAAGCGAGAATCATACCTCTAGACCACATGCCCCGACTGTACCTTGTCAGTACAAGAAATTGAACTACACTTTGATTTTTGAGTACTTTATCTGAAAGAAAGCCTATGTAGTATAAAATGATAAAAAAGCTAATGAATATACCCAGATAGACGAACAAAGAGAATCAGAATCATTCCAAGGTATTAATAGCATAACTGATAGTCATAATTGTCTTTTTTCATACTTACACATTGTAGATGATGTAGATGTAGATGCTACAGATGTAGCTGTTACCTAGCCTCCTGCAGAATCTAACTCATTTATATTAGATCACTCAATTGTCTTATCCTATTTAAAAGGGCCATTTCAAAGGCTTCTTAAATAATTGCGACTAATGTATAGAATGAATATAAACTGATGGAAAACGTTTGGATGCCATCTTTCATCATTCAACATGAATGGATGAAATGATCTCTTAATATCGCGATATACAAAAAGTAGGGTCAAAATTTTCAGGTTACTTACATTGTTAAGAAAATAGATCTTACTACCGCCCGTATGTTTAGACCATCCATAATATTAGGGACGGTTTTAAAATGTGCTCCTTCAATTAGAACTTCTACCAGGTCTTTTTGTAAGTCTGAGTTCAAATTTGATGAGAATAAATTGAACTTGGTGCCTATCAACAGAACCAGAAACATCGGTATAATTGCCCATATTGATGCTGGTAAAACTACGACCACTGAAAGAATGTTATATTATAGTGGTAAAACCAACCGTATTGGTAATGTTGATGAAGGTGATACTGTTACTGATTTCTTACCGTCAGAAAGAGAGCGTGGTATAACAATTCAACTGGCAGCTATTACAATTCCTTGGAACAATAATAAAATCAATATCATAGACACTCCTGGGCATGCAGATTTTACGTTTGAAGTTACTAGGTCGCTAAGAGTCTTAGATGGTGTTGTAACTATATTAGATGGTGTCGCAGGTGTTGAAGCACAAACGGAGAAGGTTTGGAAACAAGCTACTGCATTAGGCATCCCAAAGATTGCTTATGTTAACAAAATGGATAGGGATGGTGCAGGTTTTAGTAGAACTGTTAAAGAAATCATTCAAAAGTTACAGACCAGGGTTGTATTATGTAACATACCATATTTTGAAACTTCTTCAGATAATGAGCCAAGGTTCAAAGGTGTCATTGACGTTTTGCATAAGACATTATTAAAATGGAATTCAGATATTGATTCAAATGGTAAACAAATCACAGTTACTGACTTACAGAAAGAAAAAGATAAATTTCCTCAATTATATGAAATGGTTGTTAGGAGTAGAGAATCCATGGTTGAAACTTTAGGTGAATATGATGAAGCAATTATCGATTCCTTTTTAGAAAATGATGAAGATTACATGAAAATACCAGTACCTCTTTTAAATGAAGCAATTAAAAAGGCAACTATTGACAATTATATTACGCCAGTTCTCTGTGGTTCATCATTTAAGAATATCGGTGTTCAGCCATTAATGGACGCGGTAGTTAACTATTTGCCATCGCCTTTACAAATTAACGTTCCAGAAATTACATCTGCTGGTTCTAAATTATCCAAAATGAAAAAAAAGAAGAGGACGAGTGAAGTTTCAGAAGTTCCACTCAGTTTGGATTCAAAACGTGGTTTGATTATCAACAAGAACCCAAATTTAACAGTTGCCTTAGCATTCAAAGTAATGACACATCCAACTAGAGGTGTTATGACTTTCTTTAGGGTTTATAGTGGTAAGTTATCCTCTAATACTACTGTTATTAATACTAGGACTGGCAAGAAATTAAGTATTAGAAAGCTATTATTAATGCATGGTGATAAACCAGAGGATGTGCCGTATATCAGCTCTGGGAATATTGGGGTTATAACTGGTACAGATGACGATATTATTACGGGTGATACCATTGTGTCTCATGGACCGACTAATAAGTCTTTTAATGATTTGGAGTCAAATTTAAAGTTGTTGCCAATTGAGATTCCCCCTCCTCTTTTCAATTCATGTATTGAGCCGTTAACTGCTGGTGATGAAAGACACATGAATTCTTGTATTACAACTTTATTAAGAGAAGACCCATCATTAAAAGTTAGTGTTGATGATGATTTGGGACAAACTATTTTAAGTGGAATGGGTGAATTGCATCTAGAAATTATTAAAGAAAGATTGGTAAAAGATATGAAGGCTAACGTTAGATTAAGAGATGTTGCGGTTTCATATAAAGAAACCCTTGCGAAGCCAAATCACAGAGCAGTTAGTCAATCAAATGATGAAGGAAATATATCTGTTGATATTGAATTAGAATCATTTCAAGGTAAAGCTGAAGAATCAATCCTCGCTGAAGAAGAAGGCGCGATTATTTTAGAACAAGAAAACAATATCATTATAATTGAACCGACTGCAACTCCTTCATCTATGTATCAAGCACTTGAGGAAAGACGTTGGAAGTCTGATCACTCTTTAGAAGATCTCCAAGAAACGTTGATTCAAGGTTGTTTCACAGCATTGCAAATTGGTGGTCCAATATTTGGATTACCATTACATTCTGCAGTTGTTCGTATTAAAAAATGGAACTTTCCAATTGATGATAAAAGTTACCATTCATCCTCCTTATTAGAGCTTAGTAGAAAGGCTGTGTCGAAGAATATTAATGTACTAGGTAAAAACGCATTTTCCGTTTTAGAACCAATTATGAAAACTAGAGTTTATGTCACTTCTGACGTCTTAGGTGAAGTTGTTCATGATTTAACTCATAAATGTCACGCAGTTATTACTTCTATTGACGATGAGTCGTCCGAGAACTTAGATGCGTTAACATGGGCAAATGATGAGTCAGAACGAATCTATTTACCCCCTGATTATACAATGAGAGCGAAGAATGCTACAATTGACATTAAGAATAAAAAAATTATTGTAGCGGAGACACCTTTAAGAGAAATGATTGGTTATTTATCAAGATTAAGGTCGATTACTCAAGGCAGAGGCGTTTTTGATATGACCTATTTAGGTATGAGAAGAACGATACAATCAAGATTGGCTGCTATTTCTAACGAATTTAACTTTATGTAACGACACTTGTATATATTTTACAATTTTACGACTTTTTGGTTTTTTGAACTGTAAGTGCTGTGTTCCATAAAATGATTATGGTACTTTTAGAAATACTTGTTGTGCCAATAATTTCCTTCAAACAATTTTGACATATTCAACATCCGATGTGGATGAATACAATATTAAAACAGAAATTTATCAGTGAGAATCTAATAGAACTTCTGTCATTAGCATATGGGTGTTCGGATAGCTTCAACTGTATATTCAACTTAATAACTACCTTTTCTCATTTTAATAATCCTAAGCAACCATATCGATTAGCCTCGTTATCTTGAATTTTGCACTTAATAATTAGGGGTATGTTCTTAATTACCTTGTTCCGAGTCTCTTTCGCATCCATAGAACGTGAAACCTGTTAATGCAATGGCTAATACTTATTAGTTTGTGGTAGGCAACCTAAATGATTATTTCTTCGTTGAGAGAAAAGTACACATCCAATATGGATAAAATAAGCGCTTTAACTTCTCGTAAAGATAATCAATGACTATCATTCAATGAGAGCCCTAGTAAGATCTTGTTCTATGGATGCGTCTAGTAGATAAAATCATTTACAATACTATACAATTGGGTCTATTCGATATTAACACAATCAAAACAGTACTCCATTTACTGTTTCAACAATTATCTTTCTTCTTTTTTTTATTTTAGATAAATTAAAGCCATCATATTGCGAAACTCGCTATATCTATTAGGATATTTCGTATTTTTTGCTCTAACTTAAAAGTACAACAATTCTTTATGAAAAAGCCAATTGCTTAATTTCAAAACTCAAGATATTCCAAAGCTATCAAACATATCAAACCAAGCTTTAACGAAAGCACCGTATAGGTTGTTTTCATAAGATAAAAAGATAAAATGTGTGGCCGTGCGATGTCACAGTCCACAAGCACTATTGATATCCTTATACTCTCATCTAACGATACCACTTCGAGCCTCATTCTTTGAAAAACACCAAAATAAGAAAAATAATAAAGATTAACCATTCATATAATTTTCATAGAATGGTGATAATAGATTATTTAGTGAAAGATGAATGGCTGCTAATGGCTCATCGCTGATCTTGTTTGAGTAAGGCTCAACCACTTAATGATCTACCATGCTAGACAATCAAAAAAAACAATCCCACACCTAGCCTTTACTAGTTTAGTATGTCTTAACTTAGAATTACAGATTATTGTATGACTTAGACTTGAATGTATCAAAGAACTGATCTAGTAGTTGAAACTATATGGTGTATATTTTTCACGTGCATTATATTGTCTTTTTGTCCTACACAAATTTTAGAGCTTGTTTGTTTCAAATGCTCCAGAGAATGTTTGTTTACTAGATTATAGTATTCAAATCTGCCAATCTAACAAAATATATTGAAAAAAACAGAATGAACTCTGTCACGGATAATAAAAGTCCTTTAGAGCTAGATAGAGAGAGGGTGACATGTCTTTTGCTTATAAATACGCAGCTTATGAAGAAGGCGGTTAATATTTATCATAATATATTAAGTAACCAGCAATCATTACAACAGTTACCCCAACAATCAAGACAAAGTATAATAGATCTGTATCAAAACTGTACTAGAAGAATACATTGCAATCTTTCGGTTTTGTCACATCTTCACGAAAAATACCATAATGATCCTTCACAACAGCCGCCATTGCAGAACAAAGCTACATTTCCTATTATTATGTCGGCACCACAAGATATGCCAGAGCTAACTCAGATATATACTAAATTGCAAGAGTTGTATCCAGAAGCGTTACAATTCTTGAAATTAAAGATCCAACAGATGAGAAAACAAGCACAGTTTCAACAGCAACAACAACAACCTAGCACACAATCTCCACTGGTAACTAACCAGCAGCAATTACTACAACAATCGGTGAATAATATGCAGCAATTTCCTATAATAATGAACCAGTCTCCTATGGTCAAGGGCCCTACTATGGTGAACCAATCCTCAATGATCAATACACCGGGTAGTAACCCTAATAATACGCCAAATTTGAATCAAGAAAATCCAGCCGATTTCCTACAACCACTAAATTTTGCAAACACTTTTAACCCCCAGAACTCTAATAATTATGATAATAATGTAAATAATCTTCAAACTCAACAGGTCCAGCAACAACAACAATCACAAATGCAAGCTCAAGCTCTTTCTCCACAACAAATTTTACAACAAATGAACACAGGCGCCTCATCCAATAATATGAATAATAATGCCCGTATGATGGATTTTTTTTAATTACCAAACAGATTAACCTAGTATATATTTATTATGTAGTATAGCTTGTAATTTTGATTTCTTATAGTTCAGAATGTTAAAGTAGATTAGATTAAAATAATATATAGAGACCTATAATCGAGCCAAAGAAGAGAAAATAGATACATTGAATATATCTATAAAAACAGCAGAAGGATATTGACCAACCCATTAAATACATAAAAAGACTATTATACATAAAGAAAAAAAAACAGACACTAATTTATTCTTCCATCATCATATCCTGGAATTCTTGATTAATTATATCGCTGTACGCGCCAGATGGAATAGAAGATAAAGCATTTGCCGGATGAGAACCACCATATATATTAGAACTTAGATTGGAAGTATTAAGAGTACTTCTAATAGCTGCATTACTTTGTAAATGTGGACGTTGACGTTCATGAGGAGGCTGAGGTGTATGATTCTCCGAATTATGATGTGAATTGGGTCCAGAATTATGTTGAGAGTTATGAGGTGAATTATGTGAGGACTTCTTAAAGAAATCACTTTGATGAATATTTGTTGAAGGAGGTTGATTAGGATTCCCGCCCGCTACGTTTAACCAGACAGCATCATTCGTGATTTCATTCCATAATTTTTGTTCTTCATCCAAGTATGTTAGACCTTCTATCCCAGCCAAATCTGAATTAGTATAAACATCACCAACACCATTCATATTTGGTGATTCTGTTATATTAAGTTTAAACGAGTCATTAATTAAATGAGATGTGGATGATTGTGAATAAGACGTTTGCGAATTAGTACTATTATTGGAATTTGGATTAGGAAAATGTAAGAACTCTAAAGCTGAATTACCTAAAGACTGAGTATTATTTAAGACTCCATTCAATTCACTATCTAACAGATTTAAATGATCATCACGAATATTTGAATTCGGAATTTCGCTTACTTCATTATCTTGATTATCAATCCTATTTTTAATAGCTACTGATTCATCTAAGTCCTCAAAATCTTTCTTTTCATCATCATGCCTCACTAGTAAATCATTCATGACTCCATTAAAATCTAAAACCTTAATCAACTTTAATAGCTGTGCTCTTCTTAATGCTGCTGGATAATTTCCTAGTTTTTTCATTCGAGTGAAAATGATTAATGCATGATCCAAATGATCTTTAGTGGCTTCATGAACCCCAAATGATGCATTAAACAAAATTAATGTCGAGGCAGAAGTGAATAAGTATTCTCTATCCATCCAACCAAATAATGCAACCATATTATCAGGCATCAAGGCCCAAATAGACTTTATTGTATTGATTGAAGCTTGGAATGAAGCATTCAATAACGTCAAAACGTTCTTAGAATATTTAGTTAAATCAACATACTTATTTGCCATATTTTGACTCTGTAGTTCCTTTAACTTTCTTGTTGCAAAATGAAAGAGTAATGGACGAACAGCTAAATTTATACCTTGGAAGTATTCAGTCATTAAATTAACTATCAATCTGGAAACATGCAAATTTTCTGCAGAAAAATCAACTTTTAAGAAATCAGGTAATGAATTTCTCCAATTCATCAATTTGTGAACTAAGTCAGAGACAACGGGTAAAATGTTAACAGTTGGTTGTTTTGTGTATAATGATGATAATATAATTGCATTAATTTGAGTAATGGTAACACAGTTATTAATATATTCTGCCGAAGGGAATATATAATAGCTTTTGACATCATTCTCGTCCCTTGGAAAATCATCTAGACTTATATCAAAATCAACTGGCAATTCAGTTGAAACACTGTCATCTGCAAAACTTAGTGGCAACCCTGCTTTAGATGACAACATTCTTTCATACATATAAACAGTCCACCAAATTCTTCTTCTATGTTCCAATTCAAATCTGTCTAGATTTTCTTTATCCGCATCGACATGCCATCCTAATATTAATGTTGATCTTAGTGCTAAACCAAAGTAAAAATATGATGCAATAGTGCAATCAGCCACTTGTAGGTAAAAAGCATACAATAATATGACTTCAATACCACCATCTTTAGTAGTGTTATCAATTGCTCCCGAAGCAAATAGACCAGTAAACAATTCAGATGCTTGATAGAAAAATCTTGAGCCTGGTAGAGTATTCTTCTTATCTTTGTTGTCCTTATTTTTATTCTTGTTCTTTTTCGATTCCAAGTTAGCTTTTTCAAAAGTTTTCAGTTTCTTGATATGTATATCTGACTCAGTCCCTAGGTACATTTCACCTATAGCAAATATTAATAATATTTTACAAAACCAAATTGTCTCAAGAATTGTATCATCATCGGTATCTTTCTTAATTGTGTTTTCGTCCATTGCTGGGCCCTTGTTTAAGGATGTATTTCTTTTTAATATTTTCTTATTTTCAATAGCCTTACCTGAATATAGATTCATTAGAAATCTTTTAACCAAGCCTTCATTAAAGAAATAAAAGCACCCATCATTGTAATTTATAAAGGTATCAACAAGTAACATCGCATAAGAATACGAAGGTAATGCGAAATTAATACATAAGCCTGGCCTGGTATTAGTTTTAGCTAAAGTGATCTTATAAGCATTACCTTCCTTCTCCAAAATCTCTGTTTCTCTTTTATGATGATTACGAACAGAAGTTTCTGTTTGAGCTGGTTTTGGCGTTGTAGCACCTTGACTACCCGGCGATGTTGAAGGAGAAGTCAGGCTTGAATTTAAAAAGAGTGAAGAAGAGACATAGGATGGAACCATATTTTGTATCTCTAAACCAAATAACGTCATCGATGATGAGCCAACATAGACCTTTTCTCCCGTTCTCGACTGTATTAACCTTCCATACTTGTCCAATGATGGCTGTATAATTTCACTACTTGCACCACCACTTGAATTACCATGAGCAACACTACTATTAGATCCGCTTGTCGCTTGGTTAATAGTACTCATGCCACCACTAAATTGAAGTTGCACAGACGCATTATATCTAGTATTTAGAGAAAACGTATTGTGATGTGGCTGAGACTGTAACACAGGGTTAGCACTTATTCGTTTATTTTCTTCTTCCTTCAAATTGTTCCTTAACATGGCGTTATCTTTCTTTAGCCTAGCAATATCGTCATGTAGCTTGCTCAAGTACTTCATCGAAACAACTATTTTCTTATCCCCCTCAACATATTCACATTTTGTCTTAGCTAACTGGCATTTCTTGCATGGGTCTCCTCCAGGACATCTAATATGACGGGTACGGCACCTTATACATGCTAATGAAGTCCTTTTAGACTTTGTCTTTTTTGACGTTGTGTTTGCACTTTTCCCTGAATCCATCACTGTTGAAGCTCCTGATGTTACATCCTCTTTACTTTTCGTTAATTTGCTGGGTCCTTTAACCTCATCACCAGAAGTTGGGCCTTGGCCACTCATTTCGATTTATTCGATAGATTCCCAATATACAAGCACTATATATTAAACTGAGGTTTTGGTTATCTGAAGTAACTATCAACAAGTTGAAAAAAAAATGTATAAGGTCAATCCTGTATATGGCATTCTATACTAATACCCCATTATCAATATATAGCTATAAATAGACAACAAATTAACCTTGAAGCACTAGTAAGAAGAAGGAAAATGGCTGGAGGACAGGGAAATATACGGGTTTTACCAGCAGAGATAATATACTGGATATTTTCGCTTATTTCGCCGAATGAAATTTATGAAAAGTTTATTGAGCCTTACTCTTTGAAGAGGTTTACATATATTCAGGATATAGCATATAGCAGGATCATCACGGCAGTATGTGTAATACGAAGCTATGATCCAAGAAAGGAATTTGATTCAATCGATATTTTTTATTCGGAGAAGCAATTGAAGTCGTCGTTTGTTTTGATTGGGTTCAAGAAGGCTTATGATGCTTTGAGAAATCAGATATACTATTTCATGGAGAACAAGAAGTACGTATTTCCTGAGGAAATTGGACTTTTCTTTAATTTTGGATGTGATCCAATCAATGACTATTTACATGACGAGATTGAGTATTTTATTAAGTTTTTAGAGGTCCTAGCGATATATCTCTACTACATCGATGCTAATCCTAAGATCAATGTTCAGGTTTCCTATGATACTATGCCATGTGGTGAAATCGTTATCAAGAGTAATAAAATCACGGAAAAACTTACAAATTTGTCGACCATGATCAATAAGTTTATGGTTCACAATAAGTTTTCCTCTGAAGAGCCAGTTACCAATTTACATCTATTGTATCCTTCCAATTTTGAAAATTTGGAAGAGGTTCACCTTTGGAATAATGGTTTAAACAATTATTTGATAAAACCCTATTTAAAATCCGCTGTTACAAATTTAAAAATTATTGATTTAAGGGCAAATAATATTACATGTATACAAGATTTGGTTATACCGCCTATGTTAGAACAGCTTATTATAATTGCAAACAATTTAATTTCATTAAAGGGTCCAAACTATGCCGAAGCTACAAACTTATATTTGCTTGATGCATCAATCAATGCAATTTCAGATATCGATCATATTGAGTTTCCGCCAAATTTAAAAAGCTTGAAAATATCTTATAATTCGATTCTGAAAATTGACAATTTCCACATTCCCCAAAATTTGGAAGTTTTAGCATTATCTAAAAATACCATTAAAGATCTTGACGACGTTATATTACCGGTAACTTTAAGAGAGTTTCATTTAAGTGCTAATGGTCTTAAATGTCTTAGTGAAGGCTTCTTCTTTTCAACACCCAACTTAATAGTATTGGATCTTTCAGATAATATAATTGATGATTTGGATGATCTAGGTATATTACCTAATTCCTTAAGTGAGCTAATTTTAGACAACAATGAAATTGATTATAGTAATTTATCGAATATTCTTACAACTAATTTAACTAAACTCTCAATGGTTTCAACTGGCTTGATTTCACTAACAAATATACAATTTCCTGACAAACTAAAAGAATTAAACTTATCGAAAAATGAAATAAGTGAAATTATTGATGTTACATTTGGTTCCGATAGTTTTACTAATTTAAATTTAAGTAATAATAAATTGTGCCAATTTAATCTACCCGGAGACAATATCAATTTACCAGATACTTTGAAATTTCTTGATTTGAGTAATAATTTATTCGATGGATTTGAAAGTTTTAGATTACCACATAATTTAACTAGTTTGTTATTGAATGGGCTCAATTTGGGTCTCATTAATAATAAAATAGTTAACCAATTCCCTAGATCATTGAAAGAATTACAGTTAAATAATACTAATAAAAGTAAGAAACCAACAGAATTAAATGTGGACTTTTCGACTTTAGAAAACTTAGAAATCTTGTCATTAGACAGAAATAATATATGCCTGATTAATCAAGTAAAATATCCAAAAAGTTTAAGAAATTTGTCATATGAATATAATAGTATACAAACAATAGACTTTTTAAAGATAACAACAGGTATTAAAGTATTAAAGTTTAACCATAACTTAATCTGTGACTTCTAATCGCTATTCTATTTTCCTGACATTGAGTTGTGATATAAATGGTAATCTAAATGAATTAATGAAATTGAATATTAACTATGGAATAATTGGAAATAGATGTTGAGATTTATTTATTCGATCCAGGATTCTCTAATAAACTATTTAGAAAAATGTATATAGATACTTAAAAGTAGATAATAGAAAGCTAAATAATATAATTAAACCATAAGAAACACCTTGACCATTTCCGAAACCAAATATTTTACAATAATTAACCCGAGAGAATATTTAATTTACCTTCACCAACAACGTTACCAGCTGGATCATAAGAACAAATAATATATTTACCCCAGTTTTCCGCGGAACAGTCTTTATAAGCGCACCCTAATTTGGTTGTACCTTTCCAAACAACTTGAGTAAAATGATCAAAAGATGAAGCTGAGGAATAGTCATAGTTTGCACCTTCATCATACCAAGCTTCTAATGCTGAATTACCAGCAGCAAATCCAACAGCTAAATTTTCACCGTACTGACCACCTGAATGTGTTAATGAACCTGAGCAATCATACTTGTCTGCATATGCTTGAGCATATTCATATACATCCTTATCCCACGACAAATCGCCAACCCCATGTAAGGCTCTCTTTTGATTATGTGCATCTAAAATTGTTTTCGAAAAATCTTTATCAATACCTGCTGATTTGTCTATGTCAGCATAACTTGAAGAACCAGATGATGAAGTTGAGCTTGCTGAAGAAGTAGTTTTAGTCAGTAAAGTAGTAGGCTGGACACTAGATGTTAATGAAGTTGACGAAGAGGTAGTATCTGCATCTACGTCATTAGTGCTGACAACTTGAGTCAAATTGATCACCTCATCGGTATCTATAGCAGTAGATTCTGAAGCTTGTTCTGAACTTTCACTTATATTCACAGTTGATATTAAAGCTTCGGAGGGAACAACAGTTTCAATGCTTTTTGCAGTTCCAGCATCACCGCCATAAACAGTACTAATATGTGTTCGAGTGACATATACAGTTTTTGAATAAACAACTGACAAGATAGATAAAGAAGTAGCTAATGACAAAAATTTCATTGTTTATAAAGGAATGTGCAATAATTGGAGTTGGAATTTAATGAAAGACAGCAAATATTCTTAAAACGACAGAAGTCTTTAACACAGAAGGAACGTATAACTTTAAATAGTTAGGTATTCTTAAATGAGAAATTATGAATTGATGATTGAAACAGAGTTTTAATTGAGATCTTTACCAAAAAGAACTAGAACTAAATTTATCGAAATCGTCACAGACTTTAAGAGGAATATTTCCATAGAATTAAGCTGTATAGGCAACATTCTACTTTTAAATAGGCTAAGGTGAATAAATAGCGGCTTGGTGAGTATTTCTTGGAACCTTGCAAATAGTACCTCAGTATTTGTGTTTTTCTCATGGCGTCGATACGCGTTCTATGCATATCGGCTTATGCATATAGGTTTGTAACAAATCGCATCAACAAGTAATCTAAGCTAATTATCGACCCAGTAGCTTGAGTATTCATTTATTGGTTATAGTATTCGAAGAAGCACAATTTATTAAGGCTAGGCAACAGATCAACCTAGCTTAATTTTGAGAATAACGGTTCACCTTTGCATTGTTAAAGCAGAAAGTTAACCAAATATGCCTCTTGTTAACAACTTTTTCTGATATTGTATCAGAACAATTCACAAGTCAATCTCCCACTTTTCTTCCACTTGAACTAAGAAGACTATTATTTTTAACAATGAAATTGAGTTTGCAAACAGTGTAAGTATGATGAGAAAATTTAAATTTTCGCGTCTGACGTTTTGTTGATTCCTCTAAAACAGGGGTATGAAACATCAACAAAATATGCGTACACGATTCTATTGATAGAATGCCAAATTTAGAAACATAATAATACTCTAATATGGTATCAGAATGTAATGTGACATAATATAGGAGATGTAGTCAGCTAAACAAACTCCTTGCCGTCTCCTTTGAATTCGATAACTCTACTTCAGTAATCTCCTAAATCAGGGTATCTGATTTCAAATTCTTCTACAACAAAGTTCGACCAATCGGCTAGGTACTTAATACCGCTTTGATTCATCAATTCTAGATCTCCAATAACGCATAATTGACGCTTTGGCCTGGTCATAGCCACATTTAATCTTCTTTTGTCTTTCAAAAATCCAACGTCTCTATTATCATTGGATCTAACCAATGAGACTATTATAACTTCTTTTTCACGACCTTGAAATCCATCAACAGTCGAAATTTCTACTTGATCAATATCTTCAGATTGTAGCATTTTCTTTAATAAAAAAACTTGTGCATTATAAGGGGAAATAATACCGATTGCATTATTTGGTACCCCTGCTTTCAACAATTTTTTTAAATGCTGATGAACTAGTAGAACTTCCATTTCATTATATGTCGATCCAGTATTATCCATTAAAAAGGTATTATTATCATCCGTTGATTTTTCTGGAAAATCACCCCCTTGAGTATCATACCAGATACAAGCTACACTTGTGTCATCATTATTCTCGACGTTGGGCAAATTAATTAACGAAATTCTTGAAACAGATTCATGAGCTAGTAATTCCCCTTGGTATAATTCAATTGAAGGGAATCTCATGATTGATTCGTTCATTCTATATTGAGTGTCTAATAATTTCTTAAATAGGTTGCCATCATGATGCATAACTAGTCTATCAAATAAAGTTGTTTCCAAATTAGCAACCTTATGATCTTTGAGATCTAATTTTGATATTAAAGTTTCAATATGATCCTTTGACTTAATTGTTGGTGGCAATTGCATATTATCACCTGCAATAACTAACCTTTTGAAACCCAAATGATTTATTAATGGTATCCAACATTGTGGTTCCAAAGATTGTGAAACTTCATCAATTATTATAGTATC
Source organism: Schwanniomyces occidentalis var. occidentalis (assembly GCA_031081865.1). Taxonomy (NCBI): domain Eukaryota; kingdom Fungi; phylum Ascomycota; class Pichiomycetes; order Serinales; family Debaryomycetaceae; genus Schwanniomyces; species Schwanniomyces occidentalis. Next base: position 144,999 of record JARYTB010000005.1, read on the forward strand.
AAAGAATGGAATTTCTGCACTGTAATTTAATGAGCTTTCCTTATATATTGAAGATAGTTCATATGATCCAGCACCATGTAGTGTTGACAAGATAACATCAGCTCCTACTAACAAATCTTGAACAATTTTACGCTCTCTGACTCTTAATTCCTTCTTAAACATTTTCAAGTCTGACCACAATATTTTTCTTTCTGAATACCTTTTACATTTTTTTATTTTCCCTAAAGTTTCGGATATGTCCTGTTCAATATCCTTAAGAATTTCCTTATTATCATTTGATCCTACATTATAATTAGCCTTTGATAATATATCTAACGAATGCTTTAAATTGCTTGTTAGCAATCTAGCAGGATGACCTATTCTGATTAATTTTTCAGGATTCTTACTCGAAGACAAATAAGATTGTTTAGTAGATCTTCTAGATTTTTTCTTTTCCATATTTGATGATTCTTCACCGCTAAAATCTGGTGATAATCTTTCTAAAATGGTGTCAACTGAAATGTTTGAAGGACCACAAACTAAAACTTTTTCATTATGATTGAAAGTTAATTGTTTAATTAATTCAATTAAAGTATATGTTTTACCAGTACCAGGAGGGCCATGAATAATTGTAATAGGAGACTCGTTAATTGCAAAATTGATTGCTTCTTTCTGAGATTTATTTAAGTCGGGATTAAAAAAATCTTTATCTTTCATCTTCCTGGATGAACTACTTGCATTATACTTAGTTTCGCCTAATAATAGTTGAATAATATAGGTTTTCTCGTTCTCTTTTAGCTCTTTTAACTTATTCATCGTTGAAATCATTCGTTTATACGTTATAGAATTTGATAATTTGACAATCCACATTCTAGCGTTTTCATTTGAAGTATTATTATAAAAATTCAAAATTTTTTCATCTGAACTGTCTTCTTCGACTGAAACGGTAACAGACTTTGAGCTAATTTTAATGATAACGGCATCCAATGATTCATTGTTTTGTTTAGAATCTACAATTTTTTCTTTCTTTGATGAATTTTCTTGAGCTTTTTTAATTTTGATAGTCTCTGAAGAGTTTGAATTACTCATTCTATCTAATTTGATAACATCACCAACTCTTAATGTGCCTAACTGGATTCCATCGTCTTCTCCCTTTAAAGAAGGATCCAATTCCAATTCGATCAAAGTTCTGCCACCTAGACCTGTCTTAACATTACTAATTATTAAATTAATTATTGCCAATCCCAACTGACATAATTGTTTAGGTGAATATGGTTCTAAATAAGAATTGGTTAATAGTACATCCGATTCTTGCTCTACTTTAATAGCGTTCTTAAATGATTCAGCTAAGTTCAATTGTAATGATTCATTGTTTTCCATATTCTGTCAATTGTTAGTAACTATTGTTCATCTATGTATGTATCCGTTTTTCATGAATTAGATGTTGGCTAAAGATCTATTCAATGCATCTTGATACATTTCTTTGATATTTGATCTCACTTATTGATCATCATTAACGACAATGACAATCATTTGGCAAGATCATTAAACAATTGACATACTTCTAGTTATCAAGCAATTTAGTTAAAGCTGTAGATATGTTTAAATATCTTGTAGATCATCATATAAAATTTGGAATCTCAAAGTTTTCTTGATGGTTATTCAAGGTCCACGTCATATCCAAAAACAAGTACTTAGAGTAATTAACCATATAGTATAACTTATATATTAAAGAATTAATGATCGAATGAATCAAGCTAATTGAAACAAATAAAAAAAAGATGATAAGAACTAAACTATGTAAATACAATTACTTAACCAGTGAACTCTAACCTGATATTTGTATTAAAGCTTCGAAAAGCAGACAAAATGAAACAGTAAAGCATGATTTACTCTTTCTTTGGTAGTTCGTCTAAATCTCTACCCGTTTGTTCTTTTAAAATTTTATTAGCTTCTCTAGAAACATAATCATACACCAAGTTTCTTTGTTTGAAATAGCCACTCATTTTCAAGATAGATACAGTTGAATCATAGCATCTTTCACCGATAGCTAAATATTTGCCAAACCATCTACGAACATCAATTGATGAAAAGTGTGAAGTATCAAATACCAATCCAGTATTTCTATGAATTCCTGCTAAGATTATTGAGATCAAAATTAAATCAAACGAATAATGAGCTAATTTGCCGAACTTATTCATGAGTTAATAAGTTGTCCTTTCTTCATATAGCACAATTACTATACTTACTCCCATGATTGAGTATATTCTACCTCTTCAATAAGAAATATTTAAATGGGTGAAAGTTGTTTATTTTCATTTTTCGACTTCGACTTCCTCTAATTGAATCGAAATTTCGTGTTGATATTTTAACAACTTAACAATGGTGTTTATAAGAAATTATATCACAAACATGTCAAATATGTTTGTAGTAAGGTAAATGTGTATTTGTTCAAGTTGAAGTATAACGCTTCTGATTTTTTGTATCTATTCACTAAATAAGATTGTGACCAACATTGCAATATTGTATAGATAAGCTACGATGTATCTAATCATGCTATGATAATTTCAATATCTTTCTCATTAAACATCTATTAAAATTCAGCATACATCTAAAATACTACTGAAATCCTTTATTGATTATCTAATATACAATATAATATCTATGCATTATGAAATCTCTTTACATAATTTGGTAGATCGTCGTTGGTCCACTCTCTAAGTCTTTTATTTGAACCAACGCTAATACCAAACCTGATTGAAAGTTTATCTAGGTTCAACTTTAATTGTTCATTGATTAATTGGTTCTTCTTATCGATTGGTTCACGGTTGATCTTTTGTAACGACTGTTCAAGGTCGGTTAAAATAGCAAACCTTGTAATCAATACGTCCGATCCTTGATCAATATTTTGAATGATGAATAAAAATTCTAGAATCAAGGATTTAATCTTCATAGTCAAAAAAGGCGAATTCATTAAATTTAATATCCATTCAATAACGCCTTTCAACTTTAACAGGAGTAAGTCTTCGATGCTTTTAGTACCATCAACTAAATTCTGTATAAGCCAAATAACTTGCTTATAATAAGACTCATCATTTTCTGATTCTGGATCGCTTGTCTTTGACATTATAATGGTGGAATAAAGAGGTATATCATTGTGTCTTATAAGTGGGTTCGATAAGATATAGCGAAATGTCTTTTCATACAAGAAATGACCTGGGTTTGATAATATTGGTATCAAATTTGAGTAGCTAAACCAAACCAAGGAAGGAATCTCTTTTTCTGATGTTTTTAAAGTAAATAATATATTGGAAAGGTAAACTTTATAGATATTCTTGTCTTTAAAATTTTCGAGATAATCAATTGATTTTAATATACCGAATATTAATATTTTTGCAATTTGCTTAATTGATTCCAGATTATTGGACAAGTTATATACAATAAATTGTAATAAATTGGAATCAATTAATTTTTTGATATCAAAACTTGGTTTATTTTTTTCACTTTCTTCATTTTCTTTCTTTTCAAATTTAACCAATTCTTCATTATGAATAATTAACATTAACAAAAATTCAGGGTCATATATAGTTTTTTGGTAGCTTTGTTCAATGAAAGTTGCATTGGTGTCATAAAATAATTGAATTTGTTCCCAGCATTCTTCAAATTTTATCGTCTTAGAATAAAAATCAATTAAATTCCTTGGCAATTCTAACCTTTGATCCCCTCTATTATCTTTAGTAAGAGAATTTTTAATAAAGTTTTTATTTAATGAAATGACGAAAGATGATTTATCCTTCAAGATTAACCTTTCTTCACCAACTAATTCAATATCCTTGTTCGTCAATTCTTCCGAGAATTCCCAGTTTGAAACTTGAGATACCCAAGATTTGGATAAGTTCGCTTCAAGCTTAATAAGGACTGATTTAATTAGCAAGTCTTCGGACCTAATTGAACCTAGATATAACAAGATTAATTTTTCTAATAAAATTGAATTTGAGTTCCTAGAAGGGTCAATGTTGAACAAATTATAAATAAGTAATGCTGATTCAAATCTAGAACGGCTATTAGAACTAGATGGTAGTTCCTTTAGTATGTTTGAATCATTGTTAATAAATATCTGTAGTAATCTTTCGAATTTGATTATATTTTTCAGACCTTCCATAATGACACAATTCGCAAATTGTAAATAAATTGATTTTAATATCCAGCGTTTATGATTCAATAAAACCTCTAACTGAGTATTAATAATTGAAGCTGGAACTAGTTTCCAAATTGACGACGAAATCGATGGTAAAAATCTAATAGTATTTTTGACTTCATGTAGAAATGAATTAAATTTATCTGAAAGTTCTAACGATTCAGCAAATTTCTTAGTGATATATAACATGGCCTTATGAATCCATGACGTTATATCCTCGGATAAATTAATAGATGATCTAATTAATTGGTAAACCAAATTTGCAAACTCAGGAATAAAACTTTGTTTAATACCTTTAATATTAACGTATCTAAAGATTAGATCGCTCACTTCTAATTTAACCTCCTCAGAAAACGAACCATAATTAAATCCGTTACTTAAAACAGTTAATAGTTGATCCCAAGTTAATTTAGTTTCAAAATCACCATCCTTTAAAAAGTTCAACGATATTTTAGTGAGCTTATCAAAAAACTTAATGATATTATCGTCTTTCGAAGTTTCTGATGATAATGAAATTGAATAACCAATAAAACATAACAAATAATCATCTTTAATAAAACTGGAGGACTTATTAACCAAGTAATGAATAATTTCATTTCTTTTTGAATCTTTTATATTAATGAAGCTTTTCAATAAATAATGATTTGAAGTATTACATAAAATTTTATCAATTTGGCAAAATAATTCTTGATTAGTAAGATTGACTAATTTATTTTCAATTAACTTAGATAAGACAGATCTTTTTTCAGCTTCAATTGATTCAACAGTACAGTAATTGACTACCTTATCGAATATTTCCGCTTTTATAGATATTGACCTCTCAATTGCAATTTCCATCAATTTAATAGTTAAATATTGGTTTTCAAAATTTGAGCGATCGATTAAATCCATTATTTGGTCATTTAATAATATCCAATTAAACTTAGAAATAAATCTTTGATTTTCTAAGGGTAATATTTGATCAATTTGAAAAAGTTCAAATATCAATGAATTAAATTCATTATATTTCAAGAATTTTTCACCAAATATTTCTTTTGGTAACTGTTGAAAAATTTCATTAATTAAGCCACCAACTAAAAAATTCTTAGACAGCAAAGCCTTATTGGCTAAATAGTCTTTGCTGATAATTAACTCTTCCCAAAAGTTCTTTGAAAGCATAAACTCAACAATTTGTAGATCGTCCGGTACTAATGTCAATAAGAAGTTTCCTAATTTTGACATTAGCTCGATAATTACATTATCTCCTGTAGTGATGTTATGATCATTAATAAATAACTTAAATCTTAACAATAAACCAGCAAAATCAAGTTTTGAAATAGGTATTTTTTTTGCTAATGAACCATAGCGCTTAATTAAATCAAGATTTGAAGTATTTATAATGAACTCTAAAAATGATTCCTCTTTTTCTTCATTAGATAAAGTTTGATTAAATTCTAAAAAGTCCAATAAATTATTCTGTGAAACGATTTCCTTGAATTTTGCTTCACTGAACAAATAATCATTTAATAAACCAATAATGCTTTTTTTGGATTCACCAATAACAATCAAGTATTTTAAGAGATTGAAAAACCATTTAATAATATGGTTTAAAGTTTCATTATCGTCATTCTTTAAGACAAATCTAAATTGTTCGAAAAATACAATAACAAATAAACTTACGTCATTATATTTCTTATGAGATAAATCAAGGAACCTATAAGGTGATCTGATTGACCTTGAAATAACTTCATCTAGCAAGTTCCAAATTGTTTCACTTATCTCTGTAGCGCCTTTAAAAGAATGAACCAAAGATAAAATAGGGGAAACAACTAATTTTTTATTAAAAATTAATTTATTATCAGTCAATCTGGTTAATAAATTGTAAATCTTCCAAACCAACGAACCATCAATTTTATCACTAATTGATAACTTAATTAAGCAAGTGAAGAATGAGTTACTGTTATTAGACTTATTCCACCATTTTAGGTCCTGTTCTTGTTCTTGTTGAGATTGTATTGATAAATAAATATCTAATAAAGCCACTTCAAAACCGGAACAATTACTTAAATCGTTCTTTATAATTTCATTAACACCATTGTTAGATATCTTGGCTAGAGATAAAGTCGATGATGTGTTCTTGGGATATAAGATCTCATACTGATTTAAGACCAGGACTAATGTCAATTTAATTAATTTCATATCATCCTTGGATGGATATTCTTTATAAATATTATTAAATAATTGAATCAAATTTGATAAATCTGGTAGATTGTTGAACACTAACTCAATTAATTCTTGTTTATTGTCAATGATATTAAGCGAAAGAAATTTATTCAATTTTTGTAAAATAAACATAATTAATTGTAATGATAATTGCCTTATTAAATAATGCTTTGATTCGATACATTTAGTTAATGAAGATTTAGATAAAGGTGCTAAAGAAATATTCTCCAGTATTAATTTGTTATCGAATATAATAAATTGACTTAAAATTTCATTATTTGTTTGATTTAATATGATCTCCGGAATAGGCAATTGGATGATATGAGAGAGCAATAAAGTATGGCCGATCCACCATGAGGATAATGATGGATCATGATAGCCACCACCATGTTGAACGCTCCAATTCATATATGGGGGGATTAACTCAGGATTTTCTTTTAAAATATTAATGGTCAATTGTAATTGACTATGAGACTCCCAAGGCTTTAAAGCAGTTAATAAAGTATAGATCAATTTATTATTAACCTTAAAAGTTTTATTGTTGATACTCACAGAAACTCCATTCAAATTTGAATCTTGCCATAATTTATCATTTGTGTAAACTAAACCAAATTTTGAATTAGTTGAAATTTTATTCATGAAATCAATGAACCTTCTATTAAAAATTTCAGTATCAGAACCTAATCTATTAAAAATTAACTGAATTTTGAACATGAAATTTTCATTTAAGACTTTGCATTTAGTTGATCTTTTAAAATTAATTTCATTCAAGACTTTATTGTCAATAAATTCAACAATTAAAGTAATAGTTGAAATTGAATCAGATTCATACATATATTTCCATAAATTATTCATTATCTTATAATTATTAATCAATAAATCTTTTCGAATATAATTTGTAACTTTTGAATTCAAAGCTATCCAAAATTTAATAAAATTGAATCTGATTGATAAATGATTTTTTGAAGGATCCTTTGACTTGCTTTCTAACTCAAGTTTAGTTGGAACTAATAATTTTGGCAATATATTTAAATTCAAATCAAATGAATTTAAAAACTCATTAGCTAAAGAAGAATCATAATTAATTAAATTAGTTAAAATTCTTAAATTTGGGTTTGTTAACGACGCCTTATTATTGTTCAAAGCTCTATATATCACCTTTAGGTTATTATGCAACAAGTCCTTATAAAATTCTATTATGTGAGGTTTTAATTCTAGTATCGCTAATTGTTCGGTTAAAGTGGATGGATCCTCCACTTCACTGTTATTATATATTCCACTTAAGACGTTAATCAGGTTAGTTATTTTCGATAATTTTACCGATAAATCGATAAATTGAGAATGATTATTAACGGAAGCAAAATATGACCAATTACTTAAAACTTTTATTAAGAAGCCATTTTCAATGAAGGCTATTAAATCTGAATGATAGTTAGATGTGTTGGAAACTATTGATGATAATTTTTCTAGAATTGGTGTGTCAATATTAGATGACTGTTGACTTGAACGGTGACCCTTATTCTTTTTTAGCTTATCATCGATCATATTATTTTGAATCATCTGACTACTATTAAATCAAGCACAATCTGATAATAAGTTATGCCTATAAAACTCTTCTTGTTATATAACTTTTATTACATTTCATGAAGATATCTACTATAAAAAAAAATTGAGATGGAGATGAAAATTACACAAAATCAAAGATCTTCTTCCATGAAACATTTTCATAATTACTATAACCAGAGAAAAGTTAAGTATATAAGAACTACCACAAGTTCATATTGACATTAATCTTAACCCAGATATATTGAAATCAGATTTTTTTTATTATTTCAATGAAGCATGGGGGACCTCGTAGCTGTCGCAAATGTTTTATAAGACAACCGATGATAAACAATCAAACTGGTATTAATCAATATACAAAAAAACTATATGAATCCCCTTTACCAGAAACTATATCGATAGCTATTAAGGGAGAGAGTTGATAAGTTTTTATAACCTAAGATCATATAAAAACTATAAAAGATCACATTTTTGTATTCGCTGCGTATTCCTTCACTACTCACAGAGTTGCACTGTTTTATGCTTCAATTTGAAGCTTTTTATTGTTTAGATTATGATTATATATTCTATATATGACATAAATACTTATTTTATTAAAGTAAGGATTATAGAGTCCTTTTACTCTTATGAAGCGAGATAACCTTATGGCTGCAAAAATGACAACTTATGGACGTAGTAGAGTAATTGATAGCCACAGGGTTTGTTAATCAAAGATAGTTCAATATATTTTTCAGAAGGTAATTCTAATAGATATTGGTAAATAACTATTTGTTGTCCTGACGTGTCGCCTAGGATTTATTAATTTGTAATCTGTAATAGAAATCTATAGAACCGCAAATTATAACACATGCAGATTTCAAAAGAGAAACAACCTTTTCTACTTTTAGCTTTTTAATTATTATCGTAAGGTAATTATGAAGAACATTACTATAGTGCTCGATATAAGACATTACGGCTCTACCTTATTCTCGGGTACATATTTTTTTAAAATGATAACTATTGCGGGTCATAACATTCCTTGGCATATAATTGAAATATTTACTGTGTCCAATTGCTTACATTTTATATGCTTCTCTCCCTCTATTGCCTACATTTTGTAGGTATGACCCCTCCCCCAACACAAATGATCTAAATGCTTTGATGGGAACGACACACCCGCAGGAAGGCTTAATATTAAATTAGATATCCTTTTGAACTTTTTTTCATTGGTTGCACATTGGGTGAAGTGCTTATATCAAACTAGCCATAATCATCATACGTTGGTGGACTAAAATAAGGGATTGGTATGAAATAAATCAATTGCAGCATTTATCTTCGCATCATTATAAGGGAATACATGAAATTCAATCCTACTATTAGCTCTAGTTGTAGCTGAAACAACTAGCAAAATTGAAAATTTGAAGAATGGGATTATACGCTTTTCTATAGGATCAGCCAAGTCAGCCAGTATTCTAATTGGTAACAATATTACTTAAAGATGAAAGGTTAAGCGTTCGACATTGTGTTCGTTTCTAAAATTTCTTTCCTTTCTGTATTATTATCACTTCATCGAAACACACACTCTCAGATTTCAAAAGGACAAAATTATGATCCTTGAACGCTCCTTGCTTAAAGTAGACTTCATCTTAACTTATATTACGAAAGTAAGCAGCCAGAAATCCAATTAGAGATGGTCCGGGATAATCGTTAAGGGTTCCGAACGAGCCACCACTTATATGTTCAAGAACTATCTATCAGGGGACAGTTATAACCATTTTTAGGTTGGATGGTTACTTTTCTTGTAACGGTCAGAAAATTTCAAAGTGACAAGATACATATTGTTAAATTACTGCTCAAAATTGACTCTAAAAAAGTAACGCACACATTCAAGATCAATGGCCAACACAGCAAACCTTACATCAACAATAAAGCTAACGCTACTAGATGAAGTTAGATGAATCAAGTGTGTTTTGCTTAATTAAGTACAAGAGAAGAAAATAATATACTTCAACCACTTCAACTATCCAGGTTTCATGAAACTGAAGTACATGAGTGCCATATCTATTTGGTGCAATAAATCATATTCAAACATTCGAATATGACGCGAAAATAATTACTTGCTTTTGCATTAGCCAAGCAATCTAGTAGAAAATGGCTTGTTGGTAGAAGAGGTGCATAAACTAATTGATACAATGAATAGTTTACTTAGATAAGTTCTAACAGTCGACCCATTATTATGAAAAATCCTACAATTATTTTGACCTGCAATTATTTGCTTTACCATTGCCAAGAAGTCAAAAGTACTTGTAGAAACAATAATACTGTCTATCCATCCACATTATTCAGTAATTACAGCAGCTAACTTAACTTCTTGTCTTTGTTAAATAACTGCAATATTATTATTTTTCTTAGAATAGACTCATTTCTCATTATAGTATCCACATTTCAATACCTTTGTAAGCCAGATTAGTCGTTTAGGATTATTCCCCAACTAAAGTTAGTAATGATCAACTGTAGAACAGTGATATTAAAGTTTGTTCTGGCCAGTCACTATCCAACACTACAAGGAACTTGTGAAATTGTAAAGGCTTAGTTGCGAGCAGCATACCAAAACGGTATAAGAAGAAATTGAAGCAAACCACTGTAAACCCTCCTAGACACCAGAGGGAAAAGAGGTTGATGTTTTAACATTATGTTATATTCTACTTATTAATTAATAGTCCAAGGTTTTGAAAAGTTCCTGGATGAATTGCTGGAAAATAAATTTGCCCTAACCGTTGTATACTGGGAGCGATCATTGCATAGCGCTAGATAATAGAGGAAGCTTAATCCTATCTACTCAGTCCTTTACACCCTGTAAACCACACAGCCCCATGATCATGTTACCTACTTCCAACTATATCATTAAAATAGAATACGTTTACAAGTCTTCATCTTCCAATTGAAGATGTTTCAACAACCATTTTAGATTTCTCCCAGTAGTTCTGAATCATTTGTAGAACCTGTCTATTCTTTTCTCTCATATTATACTAATGGCATATATAACCTACTGTCAAAATCTATTCAATTTATAATATACTTCGGGTATGCAGTATTGGTATATCTAATACGCTCCCTATGATCAAAGGGCCCTTCATGATGGATAAAACCTCTGTATACTACATCATCCCGTTTACACATCTTCAGCCATCAATGCAGATGAACAGTTATAGGTTAAGCTAGTCCACTAGCCATACCTTCATTATGTCTGCTTTCTTTAGGACACGCATAACGCCATTATCTCTTTGCATACACCTCTTAGTCCTTCCTCTTCCTGTTAAAGATTATTTCTCTCGTACTTCAACTGGAATCTCGATTATTTTTAACGATATAATATGGAGTACATATCAAGTTGCTTTTGCACAAACAAATTATAACTGCTACATTCTAAGCAAACCAACACCCATACCCATGATCACCTCATGTTGAGATAAAAACTAGAACTACAGGATACTGCTGGTAGTTTTCTACCTTATATAACGTTGTGGATACTAAGGAATCTGTTATATGTTTTATGACGTCATTTTGGACCACCCATAACACCCATAAAACAAAAGTCAAACGATACCCCTCTTCGCTATATTGTCTCCCCTGAAGAAGTATATAAACAATAAAAATCTTCTAAATTTACAGCAAAAGTTCCTATAGCTTGTGATAGGCTATAATAGTTTATAATGACCCTAATACAGGTATGTATATGATGATAATAAGAGGAAAACGTAGAGGATATGACTAACAAAAATATAAGAATTTTAAAAAGCTCTTTAGGTCCGAGTCTGGTAATGCCATACAAGGATGTAAACAGGCTAAGAAAGATGATGTATCTGTTAAATCTCCATTGTATACGCAACTGGTGTCATCCAGAGTGACATCAGAACAGTCGTCAATTAATGCTAGGAAGTTTTCGTTGAACACCCCTAACGACTTGTATCCGGATCTTCCATCCAAATACAAATTGTTGACTGTGTTAGGAGAGGGCGCATTTTCTATTGTTTACAAGGCTATTGATTTGGATAGCAATATGACGGTTGCAATCAAGGTCATTAACAAGACAAATCTAACGTCGAAACAATTGACGAATATCAAAAATGAGATTAGTGTAATGAAAAAGGCGAAGGGACATCCGAATGTGTTGAAGTTGATCAGTTATTTTGACAGCTTGTATGACTGTTTCTTGATACTCGAGTACTGTAATGGAGGTGAGATCTTCAATAAGATTATTGAATACACGTATTTGAGCGAAGATCTTTCAAGGCACATTTTCAAACAATTGTTGTCGGCCGTTGATTATTTGCACAACAAAATTAATATTGTTCACCGAGACATTAAATCAGAAAATTTGATTTTCAATAAGATTCCTTATTTTGAGAGACTGGAAGAAGAGTTCAAAAAGTCCTTGAGAGCATCTGACGATGATACTAAGGTCGACGAAGGTGAGTTTAAGGAGGGCATTGGTGGCGGAACCATAGGGATTATAAAGCTAGCTGATTTTGGTCTAGCCAAACAATTGAAAACTGAGACAACTAGCTTGAACTCCAATTTAAAAACACCTTGCGGTACAGCTGGTTATACTGCTCCAGAAGTTATCACTTGCAATGATAAATCTGCAAATCGTCAACTTAAAAAATTTTCTAATACTATGTCCAAAAAAAATTATTATTCAAAATCGGTGGACATCTGGTCTTTGGGTTGTTTTTTGTACACCATACTATGCGGATTCCCACCATTTTATGATGATGATCCTGATAGACTAACACTAAAAATTTTGAAAGGGGAATATGTATTTTTAAAGCCCTGGTGGGATGAAATCAGCCCAGAAGTAAAGGATTTAATTACAAAAATGTTAAATACCAATCCAGAATTAAGAATACCAATTGAAGAAATATGGCAACATCCTTGGGTTAAAGGTGAAACTTTTGATCATATTAAATCGGAGTCATCTGAAAAAATATCTGACAATTATTTCCCTGAAAAGAGGTATGAAGTCCATAATATGGAATCAGCTAAACACTCCACTCACCATATTGAATTTTCTGATACTTTATTACCTCCAACTGCACCGAAGAACAGTGATCCCTTGTCGTCACCAAGAGCGAATGCCATTAAAATGGTTTTCAATAATCCGGCTATGACAAATAATGATGCTTCTATATCAAAAAATCTTAATAATTCATCATCCTCGGTTCATTTCATTGAAGACGTAAATGAAACAAATGTTACGTCAGATGTAAATATTTCATCTACCATAAATACTACTCATAAGCGTGATTATCCAAAAACACCAAGTTTAGCGAAAGATGATATAAAAACATTAAATTTTAAAGATGTGTTTAGAAATAATAGAATTGAGGATGATTTTGGATCAGAAAATGAAGATGAATTGGCAAGTCTAGACCAGGGTTTTCACAACATTAAAAGAAGAAATTCTTCTCAGAAATCATCGCTTTTAATGGAATCATCAGGTGAGGATGAAGATTCAGATTATCAAACTAGGGCATCGTCAATAATTTCAGGAATTAATGGTGAATTTAAATTTACTTTGAATTTAAATGACTCCAATATATTAGCAAGAAGAAGATCATCAACTTTAAAATCTTTAGCTAAACAGAACTCAAATACTTCGGGTTCTTTAGTTAAGGATAATTTTTTAACAACTGGGACAGTAAATTAGGTCTTTTGAATTTCATTTATTGTGTTCATGATTTTCTTGTTTGAGATCCCTTTTACTTTTTATGTTTAGGTAATTTATTTGATATTATTCACTTCTAGTCCATTTCGGTTTAAGGATGTCTTTTATTGGGTTCTTTTTATTATTTCTGGTTTCCATTATATCATGGATATTTGCTGCATGACATTTTCTTTCCTTGTTTAATCTTTCCTCATTTATTAAAAGACAAATTGTTAAATTTTGACATTGTTTAGTTATATGTATATAGTCTAAACTTGAGGTATTTCAAGTTATATATATTTGTATGGTGCCCGTCATTGAAGAGTAAACCTATAGTAAAATCTTTCATGTTGCTCTCAAGCATAATCTTAAGATAAATGTATAGAATTTTACAAATACAAATATCTCTTCTATTAGAATTAGTTGTTCCTTAATCAGGATAATAATCTGTATACCAAATTTTCTGAATTTAAACTATAGAATATTTACAGTAAATAATATAAGAGAATCCAAAAATGAATACAGTATTCAGGATCTATTGTTTGGCTTAATGTTTGCTGATTTAGGTTCTGTTTCTGTTTCTTCTTCAGGAACTAAACAATCATTCGCTTCCAATAACTCGGCCAATTCACCGCTCTGGGCCATGGACATAACAATGTCACAGCCTCCAACAAATTCCTTGTTCACGTATAATTGAGGAATAGTTGGCCATGAGCTATATTCCTTAATTCCTTCTCTTAATTCAGGATCTTCTAATACGTTGTAAGCAGCAAACTTTTCTGGATCTACACCTTGTTGTCCTAACATTTGTATAGTGGCTCTTGAAAATCCACATTGTGGGAACTCTGGTGTACCTTTCATAAATAATACAACCTTTGATGATTCAACCGCCTTATCTATTGCATCCTTGACTTCTGTAGAAAGAAATCTGATTTGTTGAGTTAATTGTTGTCTCCTAAATATTGGTTGAGCCTAATTTAAATGTTAGTAAAATTAAACTTGAATTTCATCGCCACGTTTCCAATACTTACAAATCTAGCGCCGTTGAACAACCCTCTTCTAAACATATTTTTAATTTATTGTCTCTTTCTTGTTTCACTTAGATATCGACATGAAGCCTTTTTATTTTGCTTACTCACTCTGAAAAGACCAACTCTAACTGGGTCGTTATATGCACACCATCGGTTGCTAAGAATGAATACGATGTTGGTTTATATTACAACATATTATACTCCTTAATAGCTAAGAATAAGATACACTGAAGTGGTTTAAAATGCACAAGTTAAGGATGATATAGGATATGATTTTTTTTTGTCTTTTGAAAGTGCTGAAAATAGAGAGGACTGTCCATTTGTGATTTCCAAAATTTTGCAATCCACAATACCGACTTGTTTGCTGATACTCTTTAAACTGAGAGCCCAAGCTCATGAGATCATCATTATTTCCAGGACTAGAATGAAAAACAGTTCAAAGTTAAGTATGTTTGGAAGAAACATCCTTTTGAGTATTTTTTTCTTTAATTTGTTATCGACTACCTTCTCTATCTATATACCTGAATCCAATGAGGATTGGACGAAGTTAAAGCCAAAGAGCAGACCGTTAGCGGGAAGTTACAATTCATTTCCGTTTAGGTTTGGAGTTGTTGTGAAACCATATAACCTCAATAATGAAGTCGTCTATAAGGAATCAGAAAGTAAAAGTTGTACTAGACTGATCACCGATACGCCTACTGCTGTAGTTGCCAGCGTGCCAAAAGCAACAAAAACTGCTGATGTTGTTATCCAAATTCAAGATGGTCAGATTCAGAGGCAAAAGCCAGCTACGTATGTTGAAGTCCTTCCTATTGATCTTTACGGTAGTGACGAAGAGGTTGAAAAAGAAGCTAATGACAGTAATAAAGGTGAGGACAAAGAAGACTGGGATGAAAAAGAAGTAGACAAGGACACTATGGTTCAAAAGAGAAAATTAGGGGACGAAGGAGAAGACATAGAGCTATCAGGTAATGGCTTTGATGATGGGGTTAAAGTATTTGAATCTGAAGCAAGCGATGATGTATGTATCGATGACGAATGTAGCGATGAAGACTTCAAAGGTGAAGTCTTTGTTGACGAATGTGATAAAGAAAGTACAGAAGGTGGTTTTGATAAGGGAAAAGAAAATGGCAGGTTTATTTCTCAAATAAACACCGTTTCTTGCGTCGCTAATACTACGTTATCCATGACATTAAAAGATTCCATTCTAAGAGATGCAAGTAATAGAATTGGTAGTATTGTCAGTGGAAGACAATTTCAGTTTGATGGTCCAGTACCTCAGTATGGCACTGTCTATGCATCTGGTTGGTCAATTACTGATGGGGGACAACTAGCTCTAGGCAATTCAACAAAATTCTACCAATGTGCATCGGGGGATTTCTTCAATATTTATGATCAACCAATAGCTTATCAATGCAATCCTGTAAGCCTTGATGTCGTGGAACTCATTGAATGTTAACATTTTAATTATAAAAGTTCTGGTTTTAGACCAATAAATTTTTGATTCCTAAATGGTATTTATATAACATGCTCTTTTCGATTGGATGAATAGTTTTATCAGAGGTGTAATGACTCTTAAATAATAACTTTATGAATTTAATAATGACTATACTCATAATACTATTTTGCTGTGAAGCACCTATTATTACAGCAAGAAGCAAGGATGGTCTATTTTCCAGAAACCTATTTTTATTTCTTTAGTAAATTAGAATTAAATATTAATTGCAGTTATCACCTTCGTCTTTGAGATTTCATACGAATGGGCCCCATTTTCTCTTATCTACTGAAAATTAATAATCAAAAACACATTCTATTTACATTTTCAATTATTAAAGTAATTCGGCTCTTTTCTGTTTGTTGTAGAGTGCAAATGAATATCCAATTTTATCAGACTAAATGGTGCATGTATGTTATTATATACAACTTTCTCTATCAGAAAGAAATTTCAGCCTCATACCTACCTCTTCAAAGGTATCAACTTATTTAGGTCCTTTATAAGTTCCATAACCTAACATTGAAAAAGATTATTTTACTTTATTTTAGAGTTTGTTCATGTAAGGTTTTATGAACATCTCTTGTAAATTCCTTTCCAGGAATGCTGAAAATTATTATATAATTATTAAAAAATTTATAAGAATATAATGGAATGACTGGTATCCTTTTCTACGATATTACTAATTTACCTATTTTAACAAACATAAATCTCTGAACTAAGTGCCAAGCGAAAGTTACTTTTGAAAATGAAACAAATATAGCTTTGGGAATATTTTTAGGTGCTTTAGGAATTTGCACCCACAGAGATAAGCGATTCCAAAATCTCGTCATGACATTGGTTGATAAAAATGTTCCGAAACCATATATCTTCATATTTAGTGGATGATGAAGCAGCTTTTTTCCCTTGCTTTTACACAGTTTTACCATAAAATTTTGTTACTATAACCTTAAGATTTTTATCAAATTGTTCTCTCACGTTTTATATTAGCACAGTAACCTTATTTTAACAAAATCTTAAATAAACCTTACTAGAAATAACTAAAACTGAATTTAAGAGAAGAGAACACACTATAACAAAATTTTAAGAATTGCATCAAGGGTTTTGGGATTCGTTCCAATTATTTAGTTATAAGAAGTCATAGTCTGCTGATTCAATTATGGATTCTTAGTAACAGAAGTTATTTTGTAGAGTTGATTTTAGAAAGTACGTTAATGACTATATAAGGTAGAATTTACTGTTTCATTTGTTAATAGCTTATGAATTGAATGATTTTTAGAGTTTTCTAAAAAATTAGCGATTTCGCAGTAATTTGTTCGAAACTTCCAGCAGTTTTATTTTTATTTTTAGAGCTATGTTAATTATACTAGTTAGCATTATCAGATAATTATACCTTCCAGATTTAGAAATATCTCATAGTAATCATATTCATGCTGATATCTGAAAACGATTGAAAAACTTTTAGTGTATAAGCGTAATTATTAAATCCAATTCATGCTTGAGGGGGGGAATTGCCTTATAGGTCAATTCTAACTTCTACTACAGCCATAAAATAAAAATAACTACTAATAAATAAGGTACTATGAATGCACTATATATTACTATAGAAACTCTATCTTATGATAAAGGATCAAAAAAGTTTTGGAACATTGAATTTTTAAAGATTCTCATACCAGCGGTACTACCATTTTTAAAATCTAGCCTTAATCTTGATTTAATAAACGTTTCATCAGTTTTATTTAAGCCGTTTTTCCATTTCTTTATGAAGGAGAAAACGAATATTGAATATACTAACCCCATCAATAAGTCAAATCTCCAATGATGGTCTAAATACAATGACGACCACCATTGTACAAATAAATAAAATATTGCTAATATTTTGAAACTTGTCCATCTGGAATAATAACTCACAAAGAAAAAAGTTAACGCAGCCATTGATGAATGGATTGAAGGCATAGTGGCAAACTTGTTTGGTGTAGCATAATAAACTGATTTATAGATCCTTGAACCAAACTTCATATCTTGCCTTGTGATACCATCAGTGTAAATCATATCATATGTTGGCTGTTTATTTTCCCCATACAATCTGACATATAATGGAGGTGCATTTGGGAAGATAAGATGGGTTAGAACAATCAAAATGTTTTGTAAACCAACACTTAATGAATACAATTTTAAGGCTCCTGGTGCTTGAAACAAATGCAACCAAATTCCAGTACCAATTGGAACTAAAAAATGCAATATGACATAAAAGATCCATGCAATGATATTTTTCGCCTTGTTGATTGGAAATTTAAGACTGAATAAAGTATTAAGAATAAACCAGGAACATGCCAATAAAATCGGAGGTGCTAAATTCCAACAATTATAAGGTCTATAGCAATTGCTCTCATTCAAATAACCAATTACTCTTTCAGTATTCAACATTTCATTATTGAAATATGGTAAACCTTGATTATCCAATGGCCCATACTTAGTTATTCGATTGTTATGGTGATAGACTTTAGAATAAAATTTAAAATATAGTAACCAGCTACCCGATAACAAACAAAATAAACATGTCACTGGACCAATCCATGAATAGGTGATATCGAACAAGTACATATCAAACCTTAATAATAATTTAAGAAATATATGCTTTGGTCTTGGTAAATATGCAAACAAGATATTTAAAACCATCCATACAATTACCAAACTTGAACAAGCTAAAAACTTTCCAACACGCCTTATACTTGATTTATCCTTTAGCTTGGAATAATTAAATTTATTTGTTATGAATAAAACAGATTTCATACTTTATAATATATCAGTGACGTATGAAGTTATTAACTAACAATAAAGGTTCTATAAATATTCAGTCTTCTTCCTAAGTTGTATTGTGTAGATAGCATAGGCAACAAAAAATTGGTGATAGATGTTGATGAGATGGCTCAATTTTTGGACTAGAGGTATGGTTGGAGATAAGAAGGAGTTTTTTTAATGCTGAACCAAGATATTCTGATTTATTAATGAGTAGAAGAATACAATAAATATGTATATATCTGTTAGGGACTATAAAGTATAATAGTTGTATCGTTGTTAGTTGTATCAAGAGAGTTGCCATCCGAGAAGTTCAGAAACTTTGGTTATTATTTTCTGGCTCACCACAATAGAGGAATGTCAATACAGTGAAGATTAAATATACAGTAGAAAGTGAATAGTATAGACACAGTAGTTGTAATTGAATTAGATACAGCAGCTATATAATTAACATCTACGGCTTATTGATGATAATTATACGCAAAAACCTATTTTGAACTATTTCTTCAGAGTGAACTTAGAATTGAGGTAGTTTCAGTAGTAACAAACATCAACAATAACAACTGATGAATTAATGAAGACTAAACCCTTATATAATTTTGTCAAGTTCCCTAACTACCACTTGAAAATTCTGTTGAATGGAGATTTATCGATCAATTTGTTGAATGAATCTTGTCATTACTTATTCAATAATCTTAAATTAAAGAAACAATTTTTTACGTCAATGTCATCAAATGATCTAGTTATATTCAATTGTGGATTGGAAAAATTTGAATACTTGCCAAATGCTAGATTAATTAATAATTTAAATACATTTGAAGATTTATTGAACAATTTAGAAAATTTATTAGGTTGTTCGTTAATTGATTATTCGCTAAGTAATCTAATTATTGACAATCTTTCAGTGTATTATTGGGATCTTAAAATATTGAATAGGTCAAACTATAAATCACTAGATTATTCGAATCCGTCACCGACCAATTATTATCAGAAACTAAATGAAATGGTAGAAATAATCAAAGATAAGTTCAAATGCAATGTGATAATTACTTCATGGGATATTAATTTTGATAAAGGTTATAATTACAATTGGAGACCTGTTGATGACTTGAGTTCCCTAAGTAGTTTAAGTTACTTACCATCAAATTATTTATTGTGCTTTGACTACATATTGCATATCGATGGTTCAAGTAAAAAATATTTCAATAAGTTGGAGAATAAATGGGTTATAATTGGGAAGGAATAGGTTAGGAAGAGAGACAAAGCTGTTTGCTTAATATAGGGTTTCGGTTTCTATTATTTGGAAGAAGTTGGTTGTAGGATTAGTCCTGTTTCAGAGATACGTAAGATTAACTGTGACGTCTGCGATTATCGTTTCAGCCAAGTGCTGGTTACAAGACAATATTAGTTAGTAGTTCAATCTTCAAAGCACTATCATCAGGTAGCTGACCTATAACAGGCTTTTAAATAAAGATTCGGAAAAGTAGCTTTGAGAGTAAAACTTCTAACATATCCCTTCCGACAAAGTACAAAACAGATATTCTAAACTCTTAACCTGATGGGCAATTATCTGAATCGCTTTATCGATCGAATAGGAGTAATTTACAGTAATTTATCTATATTCTAATCGTATATTGAAAAATATTCTCGTATAATTGAAATATGAAAATAAATATTTGTTTTCTATTTTTATAGGAAATATAAATTTTGAGGCATAAAGGACTATAATGTATCTTACATAACAGTTAAATCACCAAATTTTTCTTTGTAACCTGGAACGTTCCATTTACCGTTCTTAACCATATAGGTAACCTTTTCATCCAAATCTGGTCTGGCTTTAGCAACATCTTCAATAGTTAATTGGTCAAATGGTCTGGCACTTTCGATGTCTTTAAGGGTTTCTTGTAACTGTTTAATTTCTTCCAAAACTGATTTTTCGGTTAATTTGGCGTTTTCAATGGCTTTTTCTTCAAAAATGTCAATAGTCTTCAAAGTCTTGGAAACATCGTAAGTAACTGGCTTGAATGATGCAACAGCTTTTTCAATTTCGTCAATAACTTTAGTGTTCTTTAAAACCGATCTGTAATGGTTGAAATCAACTTCGCTTGTTTGTTGTGATAATGCTAAGTGTTCCTTCTTAGCTTCATCATTTCTCTTTTTGAAAGCAGTTAATGAACCAGCTGTAGATCCAGTTAATCCTAAAGTGGAAATAACCTTAGCCCAATCTAATTTGGTAGCGACAGTTTTAGCAACAGATGACATTGTAACCCTTCAATAAATAGTAGATCTAATTGAATTTATCAATTTATTGAATAATATAGGTTGGTTAATATCCTTTACTAGTCAGATTGACCAACCAGTGGCCTTAGCCAATTAAATTTTAAAGGAAAAATTGGACAAAGGACACGACCACCAAACCAAGTTACACAAAATTATAAATTACACAAAATTGCAACCATGTATATAGATAGATTTAGAGTAGATTTCACTATATATAACTACTACTGGGTTGAATAGAGTTGGAAACGCTAACAGAGTAGATCGGATTAATGCAGTAGAACCATGTCACCTCAGATGAAAGGACTAACTCAATTTATTATGGATTTAAGGAATTCCAAAGATATGGAGGAAGAGAATAAACGTATTAATCTTGAGATCAACAATATCCAAACCAAGTTTAGTTCTAGTTTGAACGGATATCAAAAGAAAAAGTATATTTGTAAACTAATATACATCTACTTGTTGGGATACACGGAGATGGTTGATTTTGGGCTAAAAGAATCGATCCAATTGATAAATTCGAATAACTATAGTGAGAAACAGTTGGGATACTTATCTGTTTCCATATTAGTCAATTACAAGTCAAACCAGTCGACAAAAGAGTATTTGAGTAATTTGTTGGATGCGATTCATGGCTGTTTAATTAAGGATTTGCAATCGAATGATGAGGACTTCAACTGTTTAGCGATTCAATTTGTTTCATCAAACTTTAACTTGATCGGAGATAGCAAAGTTCAAATTGTGGAATCGGACGACGATTCTAGTAAGTGGTTGGAATTAATTGATATAATGTACTCCTTTTGCACTTCCCCAATCCCAAAGCCGCTTGTGAAGAAAAAGTCCTCGTTGGCGTTGTTACCGTTACTCAAATTATATCCTCAGGTCATTCTATCAAACAGCCATTGGATTCCAAGATTGTTAACGTTGATTGATGAAAAGGACTTGGGTGTAGTGACATCAAGTGTTCCTATAATTCAGTTTATAGTTAATCTAAAGCCCCAGTTTATTAGATCCATTATGCCATCAATTGCCAATAGGTTACATTCACTAATCATTGAACAAAAATGCCCAGAGGACTATTTCTATTACGGTACACCTGCACCTTGGTTAATAGTCAAATTATTGCAATTGATAGAATATTGTTTCCTATTGGCTGATGGTCAAGGTCCAGTCGTATTGGTAAGTGAATTGGATAGTCAAACTTTAAGTAACCTAAGACAAGTAGTTGCCAGATCAATACATAATGCCTCACGGCCAATCAAAGGGTTGCCTAATAGGAATTCACAAAGTTCTATTTTATTTCAAGCGGTCTCATTAGCAGTATTTTTGGATGCATCGCCAGACGCTATAAATGGAGCGATCCATGCATTAATAATTTTATTAGATTCAACCGAGACAAATACCAGATATCTTGCATTGGATGCATTAGTCAAATTAACTGCAAGACTGGCTTCAATTTATTCATCAGTAACTAATGAATTTAATGAGAACTTAGCAAAAATATTTCACTTACTATACGACAAAGATATATCAGTTAGAAGAAAATCTTTAGATTTGTTATATACAATTTGCAACCCACAAACTTATAATATAATATTAAATAAATTATTAGATTATTTTCCGTTTGCCGATTTTAGTTTGAGATCCGAGTTAGCAATTAAAATTGCTATATTAGCTGAGAAGTTTGCAACTGATTCTACTTGGTATGTCACAACTATGCTAAAACTATTATCAATTGGTGGTGGATCCAATTCAAATGGTATAAATTATATTGGTAATGAAGTTTGGGAAAGAATTGTTCAAATTATTGTTAATAATGAAGGTTTACAAAGAAAGTCTTGTAAATTGATTCTTAATTTATTGAAAAAGCCATTGAAGGTAAGCGGTAATGGTCAAATTCAACCGATTATTAACAGTACTTCAGAAAACCTAATTAAAGTTGCTGCTTTTGTTTTAGGTGAATATGGCCATCTTATTGCTGATATTGAAGACTCGTCACCTGCGGTTCAATTTCAATTTCTATACGATTCATATTTTAAAGTTCCCTTAATAACTAGGGCAATGTTACTATCAACATTTTTAAAATTTATAATTAAGTTTCCTGATCAAAACTTTGTGCCTGACGTTGTTGATTTGTTCGAAATTGAAACGCAGTCAATTGACCTAGAGATTCAGACTAGATCTTATGAGTATTTAAAGTTGGCTACTTCTCCATCGCATTTAAAGTTAACTGAACAAGTTATCAGACCTTTACCTATATTTGAGACGAAAGAAAGTCCTTTGATGAATAGAATCGGAAGTGTTAGTAAATTTGTTGGTAGAAACAGATCCAGTTCATTTGTTAACGCACTGAAGATTAATAATACTAATAGAAATAATACACACTCTATTTCAAATACTGCTTTGCCAATTTCCAGAGGACTGGCCACAAATGATTGTAAAGAAAATAGTTCTGATGAATCTAATCCATTTGAAGATACTTCAGTACACACTCAATTAAATCTAAGTCCCAATTGGTATTCTGGTTATCATCGTATGTTAAATTATGATGCTGGGATATTTTATGAAAATCAGTTAATAAAAATAACTTACAGAATCTTAAAAGACGGTTTTAATATAACTTTAAAGTTAACCATAATTAACAACTCAATAAAGACAGCAGGAACGGACATTACTGGTTTCGCAGTGTTGAAATTAGAAAGTTTATTAAAATCAGAAGATCCAAATTATTTGTTAAATTTAAAACAACCTCCCGAATCAAGTTTCGTCGATAAAACTTCAATGGAGATTTCAATTAAGATTCGGAATGTTGTGGAAAATAATGAAAGTCCAACATTGTCTTTAAGCTTTGTGTGTGGTGGATCTTTTAATCAATTAAACCTAAAGTTCCCAGTATTATTGTTAAAAACATTAACACCAACGTCTTTAAACAATTTTGAAGATTTTAAAAAACGTTGGTCACAAATAGAGGAATTATTAGGTACGGATCAAGGTGAGTCAATAGTGCAAGTGAATACCACTCACAGATATAATTCATCCAATGTAGTCAGATTATTGTCAAGATTAGGCTTCTCTATTGTTCATTCAACACCAGATACAACTGATGGAGGTATTCTAGTTATGGGTGCCGGTATCCTACATACTCAAAAAACAAAATTTGGTTTACTAGCGACTATAAAGAGTGTTGATGATGTTGGAAAATATTTTGAAATTGTAGTTCGGTGTACAGGTGGGGGCATCCCAGAGATGATTGCATCAACGATAAAGGAAGTGTTTAGTGGTAAAGCTTAAATATTATTTATATACAATTAATGGAAGAAGAGCTATTTTATTTATAAATATAGAATCTACAGTAAAGCGTTTGAATTTCAAAAGTTTTGAAAGCTTTTTTTAAGTTTGTGGAAGGAATTGACATCTTTGATACCAAAAACAATTGCACTTTACAAAGATTTCACAGGTTTGCCGAATTTCTTTCGTTCTTTTAGAAAATCATGGTTATCATGAAGTATGTTAATTTCATTTGAATTTTGATTTAATAACCTTTTACAAATCCTTGATCTAGTTAATTGCATTTCTCATTAACCAAGATACGATTAGATTTTCTAAGCAATTTTACAAAACCTTTAATCTTTATACCATTCAAAGTAAAATTTGGATAATACAAGTCCCTCTTCAGTAGTATTTAATTTTGCTAGAAATCAAAGAATAATTTCCCAATGATGAAAATCGTTGTAAGAGGACCCTAGATCGATACAACAAACATATGTTGACTTCAGCAAACTCAGATTATAACACATAGCATGTAACTATGTTTTGAGATGGCTTTTTCTACAGAATTAAAATTGCACATCCTGTCTTTTTTGCTTTCTGCAAAATATTTTAGCTCCTATAATAGTTATATCGACAATCTCTATCACTGCATTCAGATCAAGTTAATTTCCTAATTAGGAAAGTTTCTTACGCAGGTTATGCTCTAATAAGGAAATATTTCAAAAGGCGCTCTGGACCTTACTATATATAATTATACATTAATGGAAATTGGTTCAGTTAAAGGTACCCCACTATTACTCATTATTTGATTGATCTTTGTTCAGTAAGCTAAGAGAAAGTTAAGAAACAAGAATGTAAAGTACGAAATGAGCACGAATATCCGGAAACGTTTTTATCCCTATCTACTTAGTTATTTAATTACTGGTATATATTCTTTTCCGTTTATTTAGTAGAAGTATCAATATTTGTATATATAGGCTCTACTAAATAGCTTCCATTAATAGTTTGTGCATTGGTTGTTGATCAATTATTACTCTAAACGGTGCAGGTCTTAATTACCTTGCCTAATTGGGATATAAAAATTGCAAAATACTCAATTAGGAAGTAATTTGTTATCCTTTCGAGAAGAATACGGACATCGTTACCAACTCCATATTGTTTAGAATCATCGTGAACAAATTTTGCAGCTCACTTCAACTAATCTCACTAGTAAAATATGTATCAATTGCTATTTAGCAGGGACTATATGAATCAAGTTTGGTCATAGAGGGGTTTTCTTCACATTCTTGTGAGTTTTGGTTTCGTTTATATACCTTAAATTTTCACTTAGAAGTATGAGTTATAGTAAATAGAATAATAGCTTAATACCTACTCAATATTGCTCCCAATACACCACAATACTATTCCTCCAGAACATCTATTATTCTTTCAATTAATTCATTAGAATAATAGAAAATGAAAGTTAGAGCTTCAATTTCTTTAGTAGCTGCATCTTCCATACTTGCTTCCATCAGTCAAGTAGCAGCGGCCCCAGCTCCACAAATT
This sequence comes from Schwanniomyces occidentalis var. occidentalis, assembly GCA_031081865.1. NCBI lineage: Eukaryota > Fungi > Ascomycota > Pichiomycetes > Serinales > Debaryomycetaceae > Schwanniomyces > Schwanniomyces occidentalis. The sequence goes on from JARYTB010000005.1 coordinate 171,044, forward strand.
ATAACACTATGGGAAACTGCCATTCAAGTCACTAATACTGATGGATCAATCTATACTAATATTGGTCCATCCCTAGCCACTTTACCAGTAGTTACAACATCAACTACCTCAATACCTACTACATCGGCAGTTTCTATGCCAACATCCACGTCAAATGATTCTTTTAGTTTAGACTCGTTGATTATTAGTGGCTTTTGGCAAAAATGGCTCTCTTACTTTGGCATTAGCAGTTCCAGTAACTCAGATAATGGTGTTATATATAGTTCAGCAACTTCTTCGAACTATGCAACGGTGCCAACATCAACTTATATCCCAAAGACCTCAACTTCTACAACCCTATCATATACAGAGATAGAATCAACTTCAGGAATTTATGACGAAATTAATGACTCTTCAGGCATCGATGTATCATTTTCAAAACAAATTTTAGATGCTCACAACGAGTATAGAGCTTTACATGGTGTAGGCCAGTTGTCCTGGGATAAAGATGTGTATGAATATGCTCAAGCATATGCAGACAATTACGACTGTTCAGGTATATTAACTCATAGCCATGGAAGATATGGTGAAAATTTAGCTGCAGGGTATTCTAATGGTCCAGCGGCAGTCAAGGCATGGTACGATGAGGGTGAAAGTTATGACTATGTTTCTGCTGATACTTATGATCATTTTACTCAAGTTGTTTGGAAAGGTACAACCAAATTAGGGTGCGCTTATAAAGACTGTTCCGCGGAAAACTGGGGTAAATATATTATTTGTTCTTATGATCCAGCTGGTAATATCATCGGCAATAACAAGGCTAATGTTTTACAATTAGTTAGTTCAACCTAGAAACAAAAAAAAGAATATAGCTACAAAACTTGGCGCTGGTAGATATAGATTGAGCGGTCAATTATATCTAATTATTCTAATCTTGTTTTGTTTATGATTTCTTTTTACAATTGTATTTGTTTGTGTTCTCACTTCTTTCTATTCTTGGTTAATTTTCAGTTCATTTAAAATACCTTCTTTATTGTTTCATATCTATTATTGGTGTGTGACTTATACCTATTGCTTATTAATACTTTTCTTCTAACTTAATTAAAATTTAAATTATTTTTAGCAATAAATAAACAACTGCAACGTGCTTGAAGTTCATCTCAAATAAGTTCATCTAAATGGAAAGACATACCAACAGTAGAAACAGCGTATGCTTCTAGAAATTAACAATTAACTTCAATCATTAACAGAAAGCCTGCAAGGTAACTTATTCAATTATTAAGTGGTTTGAACAGATTGCTTTGTGTGTTGGAAATGGCATTTTTAGGTACAACAACTTTCAATAGCGGTTAATCTTAGCACTTTCAGGTTATTCACCATAACCATCTTAGATATTAGTATTTGTTACAGTAAACTCATGGATTACAGATGCTCAAAGGCTATAATTCAATATTGTAAACAATTAGAAGTGACTGTCCTATCAATACAACTTTAATTGTGTATAGCCATAGGGATATGAACTTCTCTCAAACCTTTCACTTCAGAGCCACTGTACCTGAAAAGAATATACTTACTTCCGATGTAGACTCAGAATAAGGCTTAACTATTTTCAAGTCTTGTTATGTTTATAATGTGCCAGGACAACGTCATATCTATTAAGTCTTTAGATAATGTTTAATGAATAGCTATTATATTAAGCCGAGCTATCATCTTGATGTTGTGTCTATTTTTATAAGTTCGAGAGTTCCAAAATTTTGAACATCAATACGAAGAGGTAATCTATTCTTCATGTCAAACAGCCCAATATACTTCTTTGAAAATGGATTACGAAAAGTAAATCCGTATTATTTTGGATACAAAACTCATGTGAAGTCAAGATGGATTGGAAAAACGCTTCTAGAAGTTTTTACTAATGATTTTGGCCAAAAACCAGAAATTGTTCAAAAGGAGATTTCCAAAAGTTTAATCTATATTCTAAGTAATTATGGCAGGAAAGATGGTCCGAAAATAATCAAGGGATGGGATAATTTGAAAGATAGAAGAATTCAACGTCATGATCTTATATATAATACCAAGCATATGCATGAGCCAACCGTTTCTAAAGGCGACGAGTTAGTCAATCACTATAAATTTCCTAGTCAACTGAAAACTGATATTAAAATTATTTTTGAAAATGATGATATTTTAGTTGTGAATAAGCCGTCAGGAGTTCCAACTCATCCTACTAGTAATTATAGACATAATTCAATAACTGAGATCTTGAAGAATGACTTAAAACTTGACAATATATGGCCATGTCACAGATTAGATAGAGTAACGTCCGGAGTATTAATATTAGGATTAACTAAAGAAAGTGGAACCAAGATGCTGAACATAATAACGAATGAAAAGGATAAAACTTCAAAACAATATGTGGCAAGAGTTGAAGGAAACTTTCCAGATGAAGAATTTATGATCACTTGTCCAATTTTCTCCATTAATACTACAGGTGGGTATTTAATGCAATCGAATGCTAGTAATTTGCCATCCAATTCTTCCACAATTTTTCGAAAGCTCAAGTATAATAGAGATTTAAACCAAAGTATTGTCCAATGTAAACCAATAACTGGTAGGATGCATCAAATCAGAATACATTTAAGGAATATTGGCCATCCCATTTTTAACGATTATTCATACAATCCTATTGCCTCAGATTTGCTAAACCATTCCATAAATAATTTAAAATATGAGATTGAGATAGAGCTATATAATAGAGTTTTTAATAAGTACCCGTCATTTAAGGAAATGCATAAAGTAGATACTTCGGTTGTCAATAATAAATCATGTATAAATATATATGAAATTACCAATTTTGAAACTGATACATTGATACAAGATAACATTGCTAAATTAAAGCAATTAAGAAAGGAAAGTACTGAAAACTTGAAAGCTAGCTATAATAAAGTTTGTGAAATTTGTGAGAGAGATTTGTTTGATGCAGATAGCATTACTTCAGATCTACTGATTTGGCTACATTCTTTAAGATATGAGTACAAAAAAGATCATGTTTCATTTTTATTTGAGACGGACTATCCTACATGGTGTAATATATAATAAATGTACATTGTTCTATATTAATTTATTTTTATTATACATGAAAGGGAGTTTTGGGTAATAACCAGGAACATTCTTAGCACCAAGCGTACTAAACTTCGAGACTTCCCTTAATAGAACCTCACCATTCTTGAGCATCTTGTTTTGATCTTTAACCACTGCATTTAACCGTTGCCTGAAATTAGTATCATTTAGTAATGTGAGCACAGCATCATCTATATCTTTATGTATTTGAAGCTTGTCAACATCAGTAACGGGAACTATCATGAATCTGAAACAGAATACACCCGATACAAGATCAATTTCTCTAGCCAGTCTAACATATTTGTGGAGTGAATTGAATAATGACCTTTTTACCAACTTTCTGTACTTTGTCCTTCCTACAGCTGTATCCATAGGATATAAGTTTTCCTGGAAGAAACTTAGTGATCGATATTTACCCCTATAACTATCCATCGCCTTTTCTAGCGCTGGATCATTTAATTTGTATCCTCCACGGTTGGTAAATGTATAAGCAATGTTGGATTTTCTAACTAAAGAAACATGATGCAGATTTGGAAAAAATTTTAGATTGAAAAACTTATTTGATATCAAGATGGGAAGTTTTTTTAGTACTTGCTTTCTTTGAATATGCTTATACATGGCGGGATCAACACCTTTTATATCAGTTGGATCGGTTGGTAAAATATCTATACGTGCGTGAGTTGGCGGGTACTCTTTTATATATTTATGGTTAAGGAAGTCATTGCAATTTGCAAACCTAGAATTATATGATTCAAATGGTTTAGATATTAATGGATTTGGTTTAATAGCTATTGGTATAGACTCAATAGATTGTACGATATTACCCTGTTGTTGCGATGGCTTGCTCACAAACCGGAGCATATTCATCGAAGTACTCTGTCGTATGAATGCAATATTAGAACCATATATCTTCATATCTTGTGTATCATGTCTAGTTCTTATTAGTATAAGGTTTAAATTGATTTATGTTTTGATTAATTCAGTCGCAGAGGTAATAAAATTTTCAAGCAAATGGCCTATATTAGAAATTAATACATGATCTATATATCTTTATCTTGTAAATTAGGTTGCCATAATGATACCGTATTATCAGCAGTGGCAAATGTTAATAATTTTTGATTAAATGCTACAATTTTAGGAATTCCTTGAGTTGATTCTATAATCTTAAATGGTAATAATTTTTTGGGATTATCCTGAGGTCTGATTATATGAGAACCACCTTCAGTGTTCTTTATGTTATTCAAATCAAATGCCAGTATATTACATTTTGGAGATCCAATGATAACAAATTTACCGCACGGTGAAAAGCAATTTGACCCTGTAGAGGGATACTTGAATGTCATCCAATCTCCATGATATTCTTTAGATGAGCCTACGGGTCCAACTTGCAAGGTTGATAGCAATTGGCCCAGAAATGCATCGATTAGATAGTGCTCAGGAGAATCTGTCGAAATTAATAGTAGTTTGCCGTTATTTGAAAATTCTAACTTGTTCCACGTTTGACCGGGCAATATTGGTATCTCGGCTGTCAAGAACGGCATTTTATCAAAACTGTCTAGGTCATAAAACGAAACTGTCCCCAAGCTTGATTTTCTAGAAGGATTCGGACACTTTCCAACAGCAAAAACCATACCCTGGGGATCAAATGCGATAATCGATGGTTGACCAACATCCAAGTTACCTATCGGTGTGGAGGACTTAAGGTCCCATAGCTTAACCGTTCTATCCAAACTTGAGCTCAAGAATATATCGTGCAACGGATTAACTTCTAGTGACACAACCTGTTCTTTATGTCCTTTGAAGTACCTTATATATTGGTTATCTGCCAACGACAAGTATCTCACCGCATTGTCCACCTCCATACTCGCTGATGCTGTAGACGCATAAAGACAATTCAATTCATGATGGGTAAATCGTGCCAAATGTGCTCCATATTTTTGTGACTGTATGTCCTTATGATGAATCCCCTTATGAACATCATATAACTGGATAGATTTGTCAACGCCTGCAGAAATAAGAAATTGCCCTGAATCATCAAAATCTAATGATGTTATACTGGCTTCCTGGTGATAATTGAAATTTTTGACTTCTTCAAACGACCTTATCACTTTATCAGTAATGGGTATACTTGATGACAATGTTTTCTGTCCATGATTACTATGTGACATCCTTAATAACGACAATATAGATTGTCAGTAACTAACCTTATCCACAATGGTAATTGAGATCATATCCTTTATAATAGCGTGCATATAAGGTGATGTTACACAAAATCACTTAATCATTCCTTTGCTGGCGGAACTTAAGGAGGAGGTCTATATCAGGATATTCTAAATAGACAATAAACATAGTATATTAATTGTGCAATAACAAACGCAATTGATGTATATAAGACAGTATTTATGATGCCAGAACCTACGCCGCCATTTACAGTAAAAGCGATTTTCCAATACAAGTCAGATTTCGAAGACGATTTGTCATTCGAAGCAGGACAGGTTATTTCGGTGACTGAAATTGAAGATGAAGAATGGTACACGGGCTCTTATGAGGGGAAGTCAGGAATGTTTCCTAAGAATTTTGTCAAGATCGAGGCAACATCCCCTGAAACTACCCCAGCTGGAGCTCCAATTGCAGAAGCCATTGATGCTGAAAACAAGGAGCCGGAAAAAGAGGAAATAGAAGAAACAGACACCGAAGACGAATTGGAACAAGTAAACAGGATAGAAGAGCCTATTGAAGGGTCTTCTGTGCATCCGGAAACAGAAGGGACAACTGGATCTCTGCCATTCACAACTAAAGCTAGTGCATTTAAACATGATTATGCTAGTCCAGCTACAACAGCGGCAAAACCACCAATGCCCGGGGTATTTCCTAATCAGAATGTTAACGACCCTTATAAAATTAAGAAGCAGTTTCTAGCTACCGGGAAGTCGTCTTATATACCACAAGTCAAACCAAGGGATGAAACAAACTTAATAAACCACCCGCATCTTGATATTGCAGCTGGTGACACAGAAATCGTTCGAGAATCTACTAAAAAACACGAGGAAGAGGTTAATGAACCAAAGCTAAGTTTGAGAGAGCGTATCGCCTTATTGCAAAAACGCCAGCAAGAAGAAGCTGAAAGAGAAGAAGAAGCTTTAAAGAAAAAAGAAGAAAAGAAGAAAAAAGCAGCTGAAGAGAAGGAAAGGTTAAGGAAAAAGAGGGAGACTGAGATGGCTGCTCCTGCTGCCACTTCCTCTGTTGGAGAACACAGTGAAGCTTCAAAAAGACTATCAATTGGTTTGAATACTGCTGGAGACTTATATACGGACCAAACACTGTCATCAAACCGCATATCGGATGACAGGGAATCTAATGAATATAGCCTTAATCAAAGATTAGAAGCGGTTGAGGATGAAGATATTAATGACGACAGTGATAAAGAAAGCAAAGATAACGCAGAAGAAGAACCAGGGGTGGAACCAGAGGAAGATTCCGATGACGAAGAATTAAAACGAAAGAAGCTAGTTGAACGTATGGCTAAAATCTCAGGCGGAAGAAATATGTTTGGGATGATGGGTATGGCCTCGCCTTTTGGCCAATCAACGGCTTCATCTGGTAAGAAAAACCAAAAAAGTGCTAAAAAACATAGTGCTGATGATAACTTTAAGGAAGATGAGCATGTGCCCAGCGGACAGCAATTTTCTCAAGATTCGTCGTTGCCGAAAGCAATTCCTATTTTTCCATTTGCTAATCCAAACTCATTGCCAAAAACTCTAGTTAATCAACAATCAGATGACGAGGAAACGGATAATGCAAATATTCAAGATGCTGAAGGAACTAGGGTAGAAATTAGTTCGTCTGATGAAAGCTCTGAAGGTACTTCGGAGAAGCTAGATTCTACGTCGAAGAAATTAGAAGCTGTATCAGTTTCATACCCTCAAGAATCTTCTTCTATGGCCGAAGAAGATGAATTTACTGAATCTGATAGTAAATTTCCAGAGGCAGGTGATGCACAAATTCACCCGGAAAAAATTAGGGCAATGCCACCTCCAATTCCGTCAACTTTGCCAAGTGATAGCGGTGTTGATGAAGATACTAAGAATTTACATGACGATAATATTAAATTAAATAAACACACTTCGGAGACTGAACCTACTGGATATGAAGCAGACGAAGACTTATCGGATTTAGCTAGAACATCGACTACTAAAGAACAAGAGTCATTCATAAGACATGACTATGAAAATATGATAAAAAATATGCCTCCACCACCACCTCCTCCTCCTACAAAAGTATCACCAGATTCACAAACTTTATCGGGAACAATTCCACAAGTTCCATCTGCAATACCCCAAGATCTAAGTTCTGTTCCAAGGACTCAATCTAGAGATGTTCCAATTGATTCACATACTCTTTCTGATTCTTCTTCAGCTTCCCAAACTCCAGTTATTCCTCAAGCTCCAAACAGGGAATTACCTCAAAGCATTCCAAAAGGAGGACCTCCAGCCACCAATGCCCCACCACCTCCAATTCCATCTACAGACGTTTCATTTCTGATATCCAGAGAATATGATACGTCACTGTCAGCTGAAGATGACACTGAAGATGAAACTGTTGTTGCACAGGACACTAATAATTTAACTGATAATGATTTTGAGTTCGTTCCATCGTATCCAACTAGGTCTCAGACTGTACCTGAATCGTTACCACCGCCAATTCCAGATTCAGTCCCTCAAATGCCGTTAGTTCCAAAAACCGGTCCACCACCAGCTCCAAGTGTTCATGTATCAAAACGTGCAGCTACTGATATTTCCCAATCTTCTACTACTTCACCGGTGTCATTGACTAAAACTGCCACTCGTACTTCAATTAGCTCTCTTAATAGACGTCAGTCAACAGATTCATCAATTGTTAGATCAAAGTCAACTAGAACCATGCATAATCAAGAACAAGCACAAGCAGAATTGGTATTAAATGAAATTGAATTTGAGATTGCTAATATAAACGGTAATTCGAATTGGTGGTTAAAAGGAGAATTACCTGATTTATTAACATCCAAAGTTGGCAGTGAATTGATTTACGAAACAGATTTAAATTCTATTATTAAAAGAAGTAATAGGGTAATAAATTACCGTGATTACTATATTTTATTTTATGATTTATCTCAATTAATATTTGAATTAGAATATGAGAAAGAAGATCCCAGATCAACTATTAAATTAGTTAATTATTTTACTAAACCAATTCCAATTATAAGAAAAGATTTGCTAGATAAGTATCATGTTGAATTCAGTTCAATAATTATCAATAAAGCTTCTTCATTATTAAATTCTAAGTTGAATGATACTTTGGCTGCCACAGTTTTAAATAGTTTATCCAATATTGTCAGACCAATTGGTAATAAATCATTTGGAGTTACCATTTATAAAAACATTAACAATAGTAATATTGCAAAAATTGACGAAATTAAATCAGGTGATATATTGTGGATAAAAAATGGTAAATTTGTTAGTCATAAAGGATTAATTGGTTCAAACAAGTTAATCAATATTGGTGAGGGAGATAATGTCTATTCATCAATAATTTATGAATTTGATCCAAAGAAGGAAAAATTTAAAGTTTTTGAGTCAGATAACTCAGGTCATGTTAAAAAAGAAAGTTATAAGTTAAGTGAATTTAAGAGTGGTAGGATTAGAGTTTTCAGAGTTGTTGGAAGAGATTATATTGAATGGTAAGATGCTCTCTTGTCTAGTTTGCTATCTCCAATAGTTTAGTCTCTGGTTTATATTTCTTTTGGTTTTAGAATGAAAATTATTTATTTAATGTTCAGTCATATGGTAACAAAAATAAAAATCATCAATTATCAAGATTTGTACATTAATAATAAGCAATAAACTATCTATATACTATATTATTACAACAATCAATAAATAAAATAATACAAACACAATGATTCTTTTTAGACCAGAATAAGTGAAACTTTCGAAGTTTTAAAAATTTCCATATCATTCCAAAACAATAATTTCAAATCAAAATCACAATATGAAGTTAATTTTATCAATCCACAGAGAAGGATAAAATATACCTATATATTTAAATTAAAAGTTTAAAATACCTACCCCAAATGGAATGAAGAGTTCATATAACACAATTTACTATGAGTCAATACTGAAATTGTTTTTTGGATATGAAGAAAAGAAATACTTGGAAAAAAAACTTTGTAGGAGACGCTGGAACAAGCACATTAATTGATACCCAGGCTTATACCCATTATATTCTTAGGATTATGATAAAAAAACGTAGAAAACTTCACAAATCTGTTAGGGGACAAAAGCATATTTTGGGATGTTTGATTTCATTAAAATTACTTATTAATACTTCATTACATTTCGTAGCACATCATGGATCAATCTAAAAACTAAACGGAACTGTAAATACAACACATAAAACTAACACAAAAAAACTTTACTCAAGATACATTAGTGAACAATACTCACATATTCGATCAAATTTAACTAGTGACGAAACGTTGACAATGGGATTACTTTCGATGAATACTTTTATACTATTATTATAACGAAAGGGATTATAGCGCCAACTAATATATTATTAATACATGTAAAAAAATGGAATTATTCTACTAAGAAACCTGTTTGGGGAGGATGGAAACAAGAATGACATACCTTCTAAACTGATTATCAAAATCATGATTATATAAATTATTTATGAGAATTATAATTTCAACGCATTAAAATATTATACGGAACGCATTATACTAGGAACTTATCTTAAACAACATTAAGAAGGAGGGAACTATAAGACGAGATTAGCTATGGAAAAAGGAATGGAACAATATGGAATATTCTCAAAGCTTGTAATCCTGAGTTAGTTTCGTTTGTTAATCTTATTCTGGACTAAAAAGAATATATGTTTGCATTATATTGATGAAAGGAGTTGATAAAAAAGCTTAATGAAAAGCGTAGAATAAAGTGGCGATTGCTCCCTTTATGTACTTTCCTAATTTTGATAGTGAGTGACCGTAAAAAATTTGAGCAGATCATAAGTATAACCAGGCGATGATTGATCACTTCTTTCATTATAAGTGATGATGTCGATCATCTATCGCTGGCTCATAGTATGATATAGTTACTTACAAAAGTAATAAATAATAACTAATTTCTTTATAGCGCTGTTGGCTTTCTGAGTGAAAGCAAAGACTAACTAGATAATATTACCTATCAGCATAACTGTAGTTTACTGGAGGATGATTGGTATATTTGGTATATTTTGGTGCATCTTTTCTACAACGGATAACCATATAGCTTAGAATCAGGCTGACTCTTCAATAAAGATCATCATTTTGATGGTTGACGTATCTAGACGATGTCAACCAAATGTGTAAAACAGTATGAAAGGCTGCTAGTGATCTTGGTAGCGCCCACAAGCGCACTCAGAAATTTCATGTATGATCAAAAGCAAATGAATAATTTCAAACTTATTATTATTCATCCAAAAATAGATTTCTTCTTCTTTTCTATTTCAATTGAAAAGATTTTCTTTCATCAGGTCAATTGATATTCAGAGTGAATATGAGTTCTCCCATTCAATCATTAAAGCCTGACTATGTATTGTCTGTGCTGTATACGATCGAGCGTCCTGACACCGGGGTGCCAACAGAAGAAGCCAGAAACGAGTTAAAGAACTTAATTAAGACATTACATTTGAAAGGATTTTCGACTCAGGTTAGAGCAAGCGGAGACTCCCCTTCGAACATGTTGGTGTTTATTAAAATGTGCTCCTACAAGTATATTGAAGAGGCAGAGAAAGATTTGATCAAGAGTTATGAATTTGGGGTAACTGCTAAGAACAATTCTCAAGCTGATAGGTTAAGAATTGTATACCAATACTTGACTCAGTCTGAACAAGCAGGCGGAGTCGGCTTGACTCCTTTACAAGGAGACTGGGAATTTGTTAAAAGTGTTACTCCAGTGACCGATGCTTTCAATGATTCTTCTTTAATTGAAGATGTTCGATATCATTTTGGTATTAGTGAATTAAGCACTGGTATAATCAAGGAGAAATATGGAGTTCGAATTGCTTTGTATTTTGAATTTTTAAAGTTTTATATTTTTTGGTTGATTCCGTTAGCAATTCTTGGTTTAGTTTCCTATATTAAAGCAAAGAAGAGCTTTCTGATGACCTACACCTATATTAATTTGCTTTGGGGTATTCTTTTTATTACTTTTTGGAATAGAAAACAGCAATATCTTGTTAACTTCTGGGGAGTTCAAAATTCTCATTTAGTTGAAGAACACAATTCTGAACTAGCTCAGTTGAATCAGAAATATGAAGAAAAATCAACATATAAACATAAAGACAACGGTGAAGGCTTTAGATTTCTTAAGCAGTTAGCATTTGTTCCAATTGCATTAGGTTTTACTGCAGTTTTAATCTCTTATCAGTTGGTCTGTTTTGCTTTAGAGATTTTTTTAACTGAAATTTATATCGGTCCTGGTAAAATTTTATTAACTTTATTACCAACTATTTTAATATCTGTATTTGTTCCAATATTAACAATCATTTATAATTTGGTAGCCAATAAGATTATCGCTTGGGAAAATCATGGTAACGTTTATAGTCGTGAAAATTCGATTTTGGTTAAAACTTTTGTTTTAAACTTCTTAACTAGTTATATGCCATTACTTATCACCTCATTTATTTATTTACCATTTGCTCATTTAATTGAACCTCATTTAGGTGATATCAAAAACACTATTTCGTCGACAATTAATGAAAATCGTTTTTACTACAAATATTTGGTTAATTTGAAAAGACAAGAAGAGTTCAAAATTAATCAAGAAAGATTGAACATGCAATACAACTATTTTATTGTTACCAATCAGATTATTCAACTAGCTTTGAAATATGTTTTGCCGCTTATTTTGATTAAAGGAATGAAATTGACGAAGTCCTTCATACAAGGTAATACAATTAATTATAAAGCGGATGATTTAGAATCAGAAAAGTTCTGGTTAGATAATGTTCGTAAAGTGATCGAATTACCAAATTACGATGTTAACAGTGATTTCAGAGGTTTAATCCTGCAATATGGTTATTTGATCATATTCGGTCCAGTTTGGCCATTAGCCCCGTTAATTTCAATCATTTTTAATTTGATTAACTTTAAATTAGACATTATGAAATTGTCGAATGGTAAATATTTCCAGCCACCAATTCCAGAAAGAGTTGATTCAATTCACCCATGGAATTATGCATTATTTTTATTAACTTGGTTAAGTTCAGTTATTTCACCTATTATTACTGCTTTTTACCATCATGGAACAAAACCTCCAAAGAATTTGGGACAATTTTCTTTAGATAAAGCAAGTGTTAACATTTCTTCAACTGTTTACTTAATCTTTTTGATGTTTATTACTGAACATTCCTTCTTTGTTTTATACTTTGTTTTATCAAACTTTTCTAACTTATTTAAGAGTCAAATTGAGTGGGAAAATGATTTTATTGATAATGATATTAAGTTGAGGCATGATTATTATTCATCAAGAGTTAAAAGAACAGTTACTACAGATGATGATGGTGAATGGACCAAGTTTACTGCTGACGATACTTTAGCAAAAGCCTATACCATTCCAGTTGCTAATGTTAAAAAATCATTAGAAGAATCTAACAATAAATCATCTACTTCAGGTAAAACAACAATTGAAAAAGAATCATCTTCAACTACTAAACCTGAGTCAATTGATAATAAATCCTTCCCTTCGTCGAACAGTTATCTGACTTCAGTTGAAAAATCATCAACTTCTCCAATTCAAACAGTGGTTTCTTCAGCATCAGCTGCTGCTACTTCCGCTTCTGCCACTACTTCATTTGTTACTAATAAAACTGCTTCTAAAGTTACCTCCTCATTGGCTAATTCTGAAGCAGATAAAAAACGAGTTCTTGAAGAAAAAGCTAAACTTTTGGAAGAGAAAAAAGCTGAATTGGAAAAGTTTAATAACTCGAAAAATGAATCGGATATTGGCTCAAGAGATGCTTTGGAAAAAATCAAGGATAAAGGTGATTCTATTATTCAGTCAAAAGACAATAATGGTAATTTAAGATACTCTACTATCGATAATAATGAACATTTTAAAGCTCCTGGGGATGAATTAAAGAGAGCAAAGGATACCACTAAAGATGATAACCGAGCTGTTGGTGATGATAGTAATGATCAAGCTGAAAGTAGCGCAGCGGATACCACTTTTGCTTCAGCGACTGATAACTCAAATTACAACAATTTCACTAAAAGTGCTGAAAGAACGAGTAAAGATGAACATGATAAAACTGATGATCTGACTAAAGCTACCAAAAAGAAAAAATCATTAAAAAAGTTATTTAAGAATAAAAAATAAGTTTGATTTAGTTTTCTTCCAAGAATAAATTTTAATCGAATATGTCCTACTTATTTTAGTCTTGTTTTTTCAATATGCTTTAATTTTAAAACATTTAATTGTTTTGTCTTGTTTCTTACTCCTACAGCACCTTTATGAAAATAAAGAGTTAAAGCTACAAAATAATATCACATGTTCTCTAATATGAATTTTCATTTATTATATCTCTATGTAGTTTAGTCTAGAATACAAGATCCTTTCACAGTTAACTTCTTGGAGGTCTCGCACCAAATATTGACGAACCAACTCTAACATTTGAGCTCCCTTGCTTAATAGCTTGTCCAAAATCATTGCTCATGCCCATGCTTAATTCTAAATCAGTTCCATATTTTTCATCTAAATCTTTCTTCAATTTCAATAACTGTTTAAAATCGTCATTTTCTTCGTTGCTGGATATTGATTCTGAAAAAGAACCAATCGTCATTAAGCCATTTAATTTTAACGTTTTGCATTGTTCAGATTTTAGAAATTCGATAGTTTCATAAATTTCCTCCATTTTATCTGATGAATAACCAGATTTTTGTTCTTCGCCAGACGTATTTATTTGTAAGAAAACATTAATAGCCGAACCATTGGCTGATGCTCGAGCCGAATCTAACTTTTTGCACTTTTTAAAAGAATCAATAGTTTCAACAGCGTATAAGTTCTCAATATTCTTAGCTAAATCTTTACATTTGCCTGTTTGCAAACCTCCAATAAAATGCCATTTGATATCTTTTGGTAATTCATTCGCTTTTGTTATTAATTCTTGGACATAATTTTCTCCAAAATGACGTACTCCTATATCATACAATGCCATGATATCACTGGAAGGCTTTAATTTGGATACTGCAACTAATCTGACTGGCGCCTTACTATACTTCGATGATAGTTCCTCAACTTGCTCCAAAATCTTATTATAATTAGCTTCAAGCTCTACGCAGCGAGTTTGAGTCGGTTGCGCAAATGAAGACATTAACACTTTTGATATATGATAAGGTTTAATAAATTTAAATCTGTTTAATCCTAACATATAATAGCTATCTGTTGTTCCCCATATATGAATCATAATGGAAGAACCCGCCAGAAATTCTTAAAGATGTAATGTATTATATGCAGTATTTTCTTTGGTCCTACTATCTAGGAGTCGTCAATGATCTACAAACTTGGCAAGATAAAGACGTTTCTAACGGTAGGGCAGGTGCTTACCCATAATATAATACAGTCGATTATGAAATAGTTGTGCAGTCACACACTGCAAGAGACGTAGCAGTAGATATGTTCATTTAGTACCTCTACATGTGAACAATTTTATGATGCAAAGTATCATATGCCCTTCGACGAAATAGTTAATCTGTAGTGGAACAAGTTGATTCTCTGTGGTTATTACTTCCCCTGGGTATGTCAGATATATCCAGTGTTCCAAGTAACTGAAGCAGTACAGGTATTCTGAGCTGATCTAAGAGATGAGAAGAATCTCTATCAGTCAGTACTCACATCAACGTGTACCACTTTCTTTAGCCTGCTACAACTATGACTTGAATAAGTTCTTGCTAATGCAATCAACCGTATTGTCACTAATAATACATATATATCGCCATAGCAAAATCATATGGGAAGTCGAATCAAGTGTAGAGGTCGTGCGGCTACCCATCATCGGCGTCCAGTTGATGGAGTCGATGACATGGTTAAAGACACACGGTAAAGAAGAAAGTACAAGTAACCGTAATAGTTGTATGACAAGATAACCTAAATATGACTGATTTTGTTTATAAAGGCGAAGACTTTGAAGATAGAGTTAGAAAACAAGTGGAATTCTACTTCTCCGACAGTAATTTACAAACTGATAAATTTTTGTGGAAGATCTATGAGGCTAATGATGGCTGGGTTGAATTGAAAACTATATTAACTTTTGGCAGAATGAGACAATACCGTCCAGAAGAGAAGGTTATTGCTGCGTTAAAGGCTTCAGATAAATTGGTTCTCTCCCAAAATGAGGATATGATCAGAAGGAAAGATCCATTGAGAGAATTTAACGAGTTGAAGAATATCAGAAAAAGAAACTCCGTTCACATTGAGGGCTTTCCAAAGGACGCTACCCAGGACGATTTAGAAGAGTGGTTCAATAGCAAAATCGTTGATAAACTTCCAAAGGAGAAATGCATCTGTTCTATCAGAAGAATTAGAAGTAGGATTAAGAAAGAGTTTTTTGGTGTCGCTGACGTTGAGTTCAGAACACAAGAAGACGCTGAATTTTTCTTGAATGAGTTGGACGTTAGTTACCCTCAAGGTGTTGTCAAGGTCGATGATGAAGCATTAGATAAGAAATCTCTTTTGAAGAAAATGTCTCTCTTAACCTTCCAAGAAATGAGAGAAAGTGGTAAAAGGTTCGGTATTAATGATGTTACTAAAAGACGCAACAGTTTTAATGATCACCATCGTGGCAATAAGAAGTTTAAGAAAGGCTTTAAAGGAAAAAATGATGGTAATAAACAAAATACCTCGAAAGAGAACAAAGAAAATGCGGGATCAAATGATTCATCTTCAGCAAGTGAAACCCCAAAAGATGTTGAAGCTTCAATTAATGAAACTTCTGAACCTGCTTCAGCTAATGAATCTCCTGATTTATCCGAGGCCGCTGCAGATGTTGCGAAAGAAGCTGCTAAAAATGATAATTAGAATTTTTAGTCTTTATCTTACTTCCATCTACCCATATTGATATTTTTTTTCTCTTGTACAAACTTAATATCCTAGATATCACATTAGTCATGTATTTACTTTAATGATCTTAGATTTTTAAGCTAATTCGTAACAGCAAAGGTTTAATGTATTGATAGACTGTATACAACTGTATTGTCCTTTTTGTAGGACAACGCGTCCTGGGCCAATATACATATATACTATAACGCGTTGTCAGACTTGTTTCCATCTTTCTCTCTGGTCTATCTTATAAAACAAGAATGACGGTCAGTGACAGCTTGAAAAAAGAAATAAACTCGACGTTTGGGCCCTCTGAAGCATTGGATGATGAAGTTTTCGAAAAATTGTCGACGTTAAAACAGATATTCAATGTTTCCACGGAAGAGCTATTTGTAAACTGGGAGTCGTTCAATATCACCAAAGCTCAAGAGGATTTAGATCTAACATTACTAAACCTTGATAGGTTTCAAGAATATTTGCAATCCCTGATCACCAATAAGTCGACTCCTTCGATCAAAAAGGTGAGAGACTTACAAACAAGCGCCATTAAGAGAAAGCCAATATTACGATCTAGTCCAAGCATTCCAAGTACGCCAAACATAAAGAAAAGAAAATTGGAAGAAAACACGACAGCATTTATGACTCCACAACTTAGGCTTTTTGATTCATCACCGGCTTCATTTGAAACGGCCAACAACACATTTCAATCACCAACACCTGTCACCCAGGATACCCCAGTATTGAATAAGTTAACTAGCCAAGAAGATTCTAATACCATAATTGAAACATTAAATCCTGGGGTCGAGGAATTACCTGGTTTTGTTCAATTGGATAAAGATCCTTCTACTAGCATAAAACCGTTCAAGTTAGCTTCTAATTTTGATTCAGAAAAGTACAGGTTTCGTACAATGTCAATGAAATTATTAGAAAGTGCTGATGTGTTGGATGATCAAATTGATACCATGACTCAAATTTATCAGGAAAACCAGTCCAAGGAAGATGATACTGAGTTTGGAAATCCCTGCTTAAGCTCACAGTTCGATATTCTTTGCTGTGGTCGAATTGTTCCCGATTCTCCATTATATGATAAGTTAGTTAACCAGACTTTAAATGAAACTACATTATACTTGGAAACCTCTAGGGTATCAGGTATTGGACAAAGGATTCCATTAGATTTAAGCTTGTTAAAAGAGTATTCATTGTTTCCTGGTCAAATAGTCGTATTAAAAGGTAGAAATCCTACGGGAAAATTATTTATAGTTCAACAAATGTTACCATTACCTGAATTAGGTGCTCCCTTATCAAGTAGTCAGGAATTAAAAGAGTACGAAGAGTTGACAGCTGAAACTGGCTTAAAACTATTAATTGCATCGGGACCCTTCTCAAATCAATACATATTAAACTATCTGAGATTAGAATCATTAGTTGACAGAATTAATGCTACAATCAGACCTCATATTGTTATTTTTTATGGCCCATTCATTGATATTACAAATATTGCGGTAAGCAAAGGAGATATCGAAATACCTGACGAAAAACAACAACCAAGGAACCTAGATGAGGTATTTAAAAAATTAATTACCCCAATAATTAGAAAGATTAACCCAAGAATACAGGTGATTTTAATACCGTCATTGAAAGATACTTCAATCAAACACTGTTCATATCCTCAGGATTCATTTGAAAGAAAAAGGTTTGGTTTACCTAAAAATGTCAGGGTTTTCCCAAACCCTTCAAGTTTTTCAATTAATGAAGTGTTGATCGGAAATTCGAATCTAGATATTTTCAAAGACTTAAAAGACGTTTATAAAGATTCTAAAGAAAACGGTAAAATTTTTTCCAATAGATTTGAAAGAATTGCAAATCACATTTTCGAACAAAGAAGATACTACCCAGTGTTCCCCGGTTCGATTAAGAGAAATATTATCCAGGATGATGCCGAGTCAATCGCTAATTTACATGATGGTATCATGAGTGAAGAATTAACTGAAACTGGTATTGGAGGATCGTCTTTAGAAGTCCCATATTTGGGTTTAACTGAATTAGGTGATTCGTTGCCCGATATACTCATATGTCCATCTGAGTTACGGTATTTTGCAAGGGTAATAAAAGGAGTTATTGTAATTAATCCAGGTATGTACATTAGACCCAATAGGGATCCCAATAAGGAAGACGGTACCTATGCTGTGGTCAGTATCAAGCCACCAGATTTGTCCGGCAATTCTGAAAACAATGTTGAAGCAATTGAAGCTGGTCAAGATTTATATTATCATAATATACATCAAAGGGCTAGAGTAGATATCTTTAAAAGTTAAATAGTATTTATCTCATTAAAATTAAAATCTGTATTGAATTTTCTGTATTCAGGAACTTTTTTTCATAGAACACTCTGCTTTTGCATTTCTATCCGAATAGAGATTAAATAAGAAATAGCTTTATCCTTTAAAATAGAAAGTCAAGAGCTTAATCGACTCCCTTCCTTCAATGAATTATATACGATTTAATGATATTTAAGCCAATACTCCGTAGCCTTCTTCGTCAGAAGTGTTTATCAGGTCCGTTCGAGTTATCAACAAGATTCTTCTCGATCACTAATGTTCAAAGTACTTCAATAAAATTACGTGATTATCAACAAGAGGCGATTAATTCAGTGCACAATGCTATTTCACGAGGTGTCAGAAGGCCAGCTGTTGTATTGGCTACTGGCGGTGGTAAAACCGTTGTCTTTTCTCATTTAATTCCTCAACTTAAACCGTCTTCTCCTGATAGAGGTAATAAGACGCTAGTACTTGCCCATAAAGAAGAGTTAGTTAAACAAGCGGCAGATTCAATTTCGTCTGTTAACCCAAATTTGAAAGTGGAAATTGATATGAGGCAACTCAAGCCATTACCAGATGCTGATGTTATAGTCGCTTCCGTTCCTACATTAATTAGACAGACAAGATTAGAGAAATACAATATCAAAGAAATTAAAACCATTATATTAGATGAATGTCATCATGCGACAGCAAATTCGTGGCTAAAGATTCTTAATTATTTTAAAGCTAATAGCCCACAACTGGAAATCTATGTTATTGGATTTACGGCCACTATGGAAAGGAGTGATGGCACATCATTAGGTCAAATGTTTGATGAGATCGTATTCGAACGTAGCTTACTTACTATGGTTCAAAATGGCGAGTTGGTTGATGTGAGGTTTTCTTCAGTTGACGTTGATGTTGACTTCAGCAAAGTTGCTACTAAGCAATATGATTATGAGATCAACAGCTTATCTGCTGCAATGAATGATGCAAAAGTTAACTTATTAGTTGCATTATCATATATAAAACTTAAAAATGAGTATAATTTTAAGAGCACTCTAATATTTTGTGTTGATATAAATCATTGTAAAACACTTTGCGGCGTATTGCAAAGAGAAGGTATAAATGCCCAATATGTTACTGGTGAGACTGCAAAACATGAAAGAAGAGAAATTATTGAAGATTTCAAGAATGGTGCAATTGAAGTATTATGTAACGTTCAAGTTTTTACTGAAGGTACAGACATGCCCAATGTTGATTCATTATTTCTAGCTCGACCCACAAAGTCAAGACCGTTGCTAGTTCAAATGATTGGCAGAGGATTGAGACTACATAAAGGTAAAACACATTGTCATGTAGTTGACATAGCTGGCACCAGAGGTACAGGGATTCAATCAGTTCCTACTTTATTTGCATTGCCTCCTGATTATACCATTCATGGTAAGACGTACGAAGAATTAGTAAAAGAAAAGGATGAATATGACAAAGAAATGGAAAGGATCAAAATGGAAGAGATTATTGAAAAAGAAAGACAGCGTCGTATTGAAGAACAATCGACTTATAATAAACTAGTTGAGTTGAAAAAACGACAACACGAAATGAGTTTAAAATTTACCACATTTGATGGATTTATGGCATTAGAAAGTAACGATGTAGAAGAATATAAAGATAGTAGAGCCATTCAAAAAGTTTTCAATGCAAGTACTCTATCCTGGATTAGATTAGAATATGATATTTGGGGCTACCAACTTGATCAAAATAATTTTCTTCTAATTAGAAGGTGTTATGAAACAAATAATGTTTATTTTCGTTTGACTATTAATAGATTTACATCTTTCCAACAAAGAATTGCTAGTAAATATAAGTGTGGTAAGTTTAAAGTTCAATCAGAATTAGCGGTTCATTCAAATTTAAAGCAAGTTATAACACAAGCCGAAGCACTAATAGCACTGTTGAAACCGACTCATTTTAAGAATTTTAGCCATAATTCGCCTATTTCCAGTAAGCAATTGTCATTTCTAGAAGATAAACTTGCTAAAAAAATGAAACAGTATTACAATGCCACCCCAGAGCTAGAAACACAACTAATGGATTCATTGAAAGAATTTAGTAAAACTAGAGCTTCTGATTTAATATTTGCATTAAATTATTCTCTGGGAGCTCTATGGATACGATGGGAATTGCAAAGAATGTTAGGCCCAGATAAACGTTCCAAATCGGCAATTAAAAAGGTAATCGATTATCAAGTGATACGCCCGACTCAAAATTTGGGGCCTATTGACCTAGTGGCTAGTTCTGTTGTATAGATCATAAATAATAAATATGCAATAACTTCATAGCATCTCTTTCTTCATTTATATCCAATTTGTTCTAAGATATAATTTGAATGCCGCATTATGGACGGTTGCTCAAATTTTCCTTCAATTATGGGTGAAGGATCATGATGGTTATTTGACTGTTCTTCCTCAGATTTATATGCTATCAAAAACTAAAAAAATGAGTATGTTGGAACAGTTTTAATGTAAGATGGCAGTAATAGTGGTAACATACTCTCTATATATTCACTTTCTCTCCTAAATATAACCCAGAACCGTTAATAAACTGTTCGTTAAATACCAATTCGCTTTTTGCTACCTTATAAATATCAAGAAGCGTTGTTATATGCTTATTATTTTTCCTATGGCCACTCTATAGCCTCTTGAGGGCAAAACAATTACAATCAGAGCCATCTTGATTGCACTAAATTCCAAAGATATGAACGCCGAATTTGGATTTATTGCAAATTTTGATGAACAGCCTGAATATATAATTTTTAGTTAGACTGACCATAATCTAATACTAAAACAATTACATTTATCATCTTCATTCTATAAATGAAAATACGACATTTCTAATCACCCAAGTCCATTTTTCAACATACCTACCCATAAATGAGTAGAGGCTATAATAAGATGTTCAATAGTCTTTAGCACAATTTATGGGGTAGGTAATACCGAGCTCAACTAGTGAGTGGGCCTCTTCATGTAAGATAAATCGGCTGCAAATGGCCATTTCTTCGAATTGGATAGCAGATACATTTTAGAAAACCTATTTATGCTTTGCCGATTCAATTTATAATGACACCATCAACCCCAAGGTTCGTAGTCTCACATTTCATCATTGTGGGTAAGTTCATCGGCAATAGATATAATTACATATTCGTTTTGTAGATGGGTTCATTTCCTAATTTAGAAACCTCATAGATTTCAATCCGTTACTTCAGATACTGTCCTCTTTCATTCAAACCTTGAACAATAAAACTTTCGATTATTGATTTATGAAGCAAAAAGGCTTCTTAGATCTATATATATTTGTGATCAATAAGATTCAGGGTAATAGTATAATTCCAGGTAAATTACTTGGTATACACATACATTATAAATTATTTGCAGTACATTTGTCATTACCCATTCTTCATTATTAAAATTTTTTAACTTAAATCACATAACATTAGTTTTGCTATTTTGACTACGATGTTTATATATGATAATTTATGGCTACCTAGGTAAATTATTCATTATTTTAAAGTTTACCGAACGATATTACTATATAGCTAGTACGCAAAGACGGAAATATCAAACAATATTGCTATCAGAACCGAAGAGTTTTATCGATGAGGTTAATTTTGCAATGTGGTTCAACAAAATGAAGGACACTATTCATGACCATGACCATTTAAAGAGTATTTTGTATTCTTCTTCGTTGATACGTATTAGCTGAACATAATATTGATCATTATCAGTAGACTTTAAGCCAAATCGACGACTTACTATCAAAATTGAAGATATCTTTTATTTGAGGAGTTACTTGATTCTCCGTAATATTTGGGTCTCAATGGCCCAATCAAGGTGATACAATATGCATAGATGATTGTCAGCAAAATGCATGATTTCTTATTTTAAACAAAGACACAGTACAAGTATGGTGGTGGATCGGATCCTATAAAATCTTTAACAATCCTGCTTTGTAAGAAACTCTTATGAGGTGCGTCTAAATGTGCTTCCGTAATGTAGAGTGCCGGAGGAGACTGTTTCAAATTGCAATTTCATGAGGATGATTTGAAATTCTGATCTTGATTGTCAACCGAATCATGGGACTTAGCGATACAATTGACTATCGAGCTGTCCGTGAAATATCTTACAATCATGTTCGTCACGTCAGAAGATAGAAACAGAAAAGTAAGAGAAACAGAAAAAGAACTAACTTAGCACATTACCAAAACACGCTTTGTATAGCCGGATCTAAGATCTCACCTGTTAATTCAAGTAAAAAAGCTAAATAAAAATCAATTTACATGTTATCTAATATACGAGAGCTTATGATGACTGATTTTCTCAATTGCTAATACTGGAAAATTTGACAATTAAGTTCATCAGTTTTTCCAGTAGTTAGTGCGAGGCTATCTAGGAAGATATTAGCAACTAGCTTTTTTATCCATTTTAAGTCGTTGTGAGTATACACATCCAACCATTCACTTACTGTATATTAATATGATATGATTCTTGTGTTAACAAGTCACATTTGAATATTTATTATGTTTTATTTGTCGTTTAGGTCTTTAAATCTTCCTCGTTTTTGACTTTGCAGCAATAGAAAAC
This sequence comes from Schwanniomyces occidentalis var. occidentalis, assembly GCA_031081865.1. NCBI lineage: Eukaryota > Fungi > Ascomycota > Pichiomycetes > Serinales > Debaryomycetaceae > Schwanniomyces > Schwanniomyces occidentalis. Next base: position 194,192 of record JARYTB010000005.1, read on the forward strand.
AGTCTCACTGAGATCACGTCACCCACTTACTTAAACATACTAAGAAAAATGAAGGAGTTAAAAAGATTCTGTTAGAGCCTATTATTATAATTAAACGAGCACATAAAACTTATCATGTCGTATGCACTTGCTCAAAAACTGAATATTGAACCAAAATTTAGAATCAAAACTCTCAGTACCGTTGGTCAAAATTTTTCAACTCCACAGTTGACTGATAGTTAAAATTTTCTTAAAATAATTCAACTAATAGTTAGTAGTGAAATGCCATGATTACTAATTATTGTTATTTAATTTTTATTCCAACAATTGCCGAACTGCAAGTATGGGTACGTTTGCATCGTTTCCCTGGGATGATTTCCGAAAAGATCGAACAATAGATCTCGAGGAAATTGTGGGGAAATGAAGACATCTATTTTAAACATGAACACAATACTTCCGAAATTTTATCCAAAAACATACATTCCATAAAGTTTGCAGATAGCAGAACCATACTACGTTAAATCTGGAACTTAGAAAATAATTGTGCCCACATGATGGGGTTATTTTGGCTTCCTTGAGGACTATTATGGTAATCTAGAGCATTTTCAAGTCAAGACAGTTTCATTGTTAAGTTCACGAAAACCGATACGTTGATCCATTACTAATCAGAAATCTTTAGATAGCATGTTAAATAAGCGCTTCTTACTAATTATACTAACAAAATGTGGGGCTCAATAATTGTAATGGGAGTATAAATTGGTTAACCATTTTCTTCTTTGCCAACTTCTTCTGCTTTTGTCACCAAATAAAACAAACCTGGGAAATGATCTCACAAATAGTTATCAGTTTGGCATTAACTCATTTAGTTAAGGGCCAGCCAGTTAATTCCCACTCTCATAAGTCATCTAAAGATTCCAATAAGTTTTCCTTTTCCAGCTTTTCATACTACCCAAATGCATCTCCAACGTATGCAAAATCTAATCCTCAACCAACTACCACAACTTACTATGCTCCTCATTACTCAGAGGTTAGCCTGTTGCTTGGAGACTTATCAACAACTACTTGGGGAAACTGGGATCCTTCTGCCACTGCTACACCAACAGATACCGACGACCCATATGGGCAATATGCTTGGACTAAACTATGGGTTGATGCTTCAATCGTTAACTTTACCAACACCGCATTGTATTCAACCACTGTTGAGCCTACAGCTGTTCCTACTGAATCTTTGGTGTTGCCACCTCCAGATGCTTTCAAATTTGAAAATAACTTAACGTTCCCTGAAGATTTCATTTTTGGAGTAGCTGGATCTGCCGCTCAAATAGAAGGTGCTATTGCTGAAGAAGGAAGATCTCCATCCATTCAAGAAAAACTTATTACTGATGATGAACCAAAAAATTACATAACCAATGAAAACTATTATTTATACAAACAAGATATTGCTAGATTAGCTGCAATCGGTGTCAAATACTACTCTTTTACCATTCCATGGACAAGAATATTGCCATTTGTCTTGCCAGACACTCCAGTTAACAAGCAAGGTATTGACCATTATGATGACTTAATTAATACTTGTTTGGAATATGGTATTACTCCAATTGCAACTCTAACTCACTTTGACTCTCCATTAATGTTTAATGATGGTAGTGATGGTATATATCCTCTTTGGAACTATGGTGGTTATGCTAATGAAACTTTTGTTGATGCATTCGTTAATTATGGTAAAATCGTGTTAGCTCACTACGCTGACAGAGTTCCTATTTGGGTTGGCTTTAACGAACCATACATATATTCCGGTTACCCCTTAGGTGTTAAGCACGTCATTCAAGGTACTGCTAAATTACACAAGTTTTACCACGAAGAATTAAAAGGCACTGGAAAATTTGGTATTAAATTTAATGATAATTTTGGTGTTCCAAGAGACCCTTCAAACGAAGACGACGTTGCAGCAGCCAATAGATTCCAGGAATTCTTCTTAGGTAGCTTTGCTAATCCATTATTCTTAGGTGAAGATTATCCAGATTCCTGGAAGAATACCTTTTCCAACGAAACAGAAATATTATTCACTAGTGAAGAGTTAAAAGAGGTAGCTTCTGGTTCAGATTTCTTTGGAGTTGATCCTTATACCTACACCGTCGTCAGCTCTCCTAAAGGTGGAATTGAAGCTTGTCAGGAGGATCCGTCTCATGAATTATGGCCACTTTGTGTTGAACAATCAGAAAATCGTGAAGATGGCTGGAAAGTTGGATATAGATCGCAATCATATGTTTATATTACACCTGTTGAACTACGTGAATTCTTAAGCTATATTTGGAATACATTCCGTACTCCAATCCTTGTTTCAGAATTTGGTTTCCCAGAATGGAGGGAAGCCGAAAAAGAATTAGGTGATCAGCTTTATGATATTAACAGATCAATATATTATAGAAGCTTCATGGAAGCTATCTTACGTGCTATCCATTATGATAATGTCAATGTTATTGGAGCATTGGCCTGGTCATTTGCCGATAATTGGGAGTTCGGTGACTACGAACAACAATTCGGTTTGCAAGTTGTTAACAGAACCACTCAAGAGAGATACTACAAAAAGAGTTTCTTTGATATTTTGCAATATGTAGAAGATAGATCTTAGATTTTTTTCCTTTTTCAGTTTTTATTTTCTTTATCGTCTTTTGAATTTCGTTTTAGTTTTCTTTTATAGGCAGCTCTTTCATCAAAATATTCGAATTAAAATGTATTTGATTTTTACTTATATGAGCTGTAGAGCCTACATTAATGATCATGAACAAAATATAAGCTACCACTTACCAAAAGATTTGATAAAAGCCGAATTGAATCAACAATGTTCCTCTATTCTAAAATTGGAGGCGTTGTAAAAAGATCTCTTTGTATGAGGAAGACCTAAATACTGAAGACTTGTAACGTCCCAAAAGCTAGCTCAATGAGGGAGTTCAGTGTCTCTGGCAGACCATATAATCCTTGGGCTCTCCCGTGCAACATTAATAAGGTACTGCAACGGTAAGTGCTTTTCTTTATATTATTATTTTGTCATCGTATTATGCATCAGTAATGAATCCGTATCTAAAAATCAAAAATAACGCAACATTTGAGCAACATTTTTCAGTACCACTGAATTAATGCAAAAACTCAAACGCGATTTTGAGTAGGTAGAGACCACGGAAACAACCATCGGCAGAACGTACTCATCCCCCCTGGTACTCCTAGCTAAAATAATTTTTAAAATTTGAATGATTTCAGGAAATGACGATTATCGTTCTGGTAAATCCTATAATTGCAATCTAAGAATGTTGCATCCAAAAAATAATTCATTTTGACATAAAAAATACCGAACCTTAAAAATCATTTCAATGCTATCAGAACTAAAAGTAAATCTACCTATACAAAAGCACAAACGTACAAATATATGGCAAATAAGAAAAATAAACATCCTCAAACCAGTCAAATAGCATATTCTACCTTAGTTAGAAATCCTCTTGTATTCTTTCACCAGGATTCTTATAAAATATGCTTTGGCAAAATCACAATTTTTTCATAAAAATAGTTAAGCATCACATTAACTACCTTGCTTTAACGGTTATCTTTTTCTTATATATTATTAATTTAGAGTATTAGTTATAAGCACCGGAAGTATAAATCACCTCCAAAAGGTTTGAAAAAGTAGATGTATATCAGCGCTAAAATAGGTAATTCTATGAGTTGCCCCTAAATTAGGAGGGGTAGTTGGATTAAAATTACGCAAACTTTGGTTAGCCCGCTAACTGGACTTACTTTTAACTTAATATTAACCAATATAAGCAGCTACTAGTACAAGTTGTTATCACTTACAATAGCTACTATATATTGTTTAACGACTATCAACTTTAGTAGGAGATATAAGTTTTTGTGTAATTTCTTGCTTCCACACTATTCCGCATCAGTTGCTCTCATTAATCTTGATTTGGTGTGAACAAAAATGATGCAGTCAACAGACTTGAACAAGATTCCTTCTAAGTTTCTATTTTATAAATTAGTCTATCTTAAAGCGGTATATCATCCTGACGATCTATATCTGTACGCTCTTGATATTATATCTTTGATAAATTGTATTTTATTTTTTTTTTTTCATTGTATTAACCACATTGTGTTGTCTCTAGACAAGATTTCAACGAGAGGAATTTAGAAAATTTACCACAAGGGCTGGCCGATATTTATCCCGATTATATGATACATACGGATACAAATGATAAAATGAATAATACATCTAATAAGAGATCTAATGATTTGTCTAATAAAAAATCTGACGACAAATGCACAAACAGAGGTAATATTGTGGTGAGTGACTATGTATATGCTCCAACATTATTCAAAAGTTATCATGATGGGGACAGTTCGTCGCCATTAGTCCACCAAGGGGTCGCTTCATTAAGCTATGCTAATGAGAACAACAGTTATTCACCAATACTCGCACAACCTTCTATTTCTTTGGATCCAGCATTCCCTATTGAGAAAGCAATTGACTTCAGTTCCTATAATCATTCCAGTTCTGCGCCATCATCAAGAGTAGATCCTCCAAAGAGGAAACTAAGTGTTAATAATGGGCACACGAAATCTATATCTCCAGCAATACCTGTTAAATCGAAAGCAAATAAACTATTACCTAAACCAAAACCAATACGACAGAGTTCTTTCCCAATTGCAGGAAGTCAAGTAACAAGGGCAATCCCAAATATCCAAAAATCAGTTAGTTCTTCACCCAATTTGGAAAATGCATTAAGTCCTGATGATTTCAGTAAATTTTTCGATTTTAGTAGCACAAATTTTCCTGAGTACAACAGTACTTTGAATACTAATACAAATAATACCCATAGTGTGCTACGTAATAATATAAATGAAAATTTAACTAATAGCAGCAAGTCAGTTTCATCGTCACCAATACCAATCAAACTTGAAAATTCACTACCAAGTCAGTTAGTTGAACTGAAAAAAAAATCAAAGAACCCGGGATTTCATATACCCTTAGATAATTTAAATAATCAAAATATAATGATGCCCAGGTTTTCCCATTTAATGACTTCGACAAATGCAGATTCGAGTACTGATAAGCAACTTGATAATTATGAAGATCTAAAAATCCTAGAACCTGATTTAAACTACCATGAACAAAATGATATTAGTGCATATTCAAGTTCCATTATTACTCCACTAATGAATCCTCCTGGCGCCAATACATACGGATATTTCGAGCCACATAGTAATGCTAGCATGGCAAAAGACAAATCGCCGAATGATAGTCTTCAAAACTATCAAAACAATTTAAGGCATGACGACAAAGAACTCGAAGTTTATTTATTCAATAATTCAAATAGTGAGTTTCAATTTAATAATCAACATAATTTTCAAAACAATGCATCAAATGATGAATTCCATCCTGATTTAAGTGGGTTTAACTTTGACGTTAATCCTAAATCGGACATTTCTTCCCAGGAAATATTTAATCCAATTAGTTTCGCTCCAATTGATTCAAAATCATTAAACACTAATTCAAGTTCCGAAGAGCCTGAAAAAGAATTAACAGAAGCAGATCCCTCAAAGATACCTTATCTAAACATAAGCAGGCCAAATATTGAAAGAACTAATTCTAACCAGAGCACAAATAGTTTAAATTCAATTAACTCAAATTCAAAGGAGAAACCTAAAAAGAAGAGGACTCCAAAAGGTGCCGTTTGTTCGGTCTGTGATAAATATATCAGTAGAGACTTAACTAGACATATGAGAATTCATAATGAAATTGGCAGGTTCCAATGCGTCTATCCTAAATTTATGTGCAATCATAGAACCCAATATTTTAATAGACCTTACGATTATAAAAAACATTTATTACATACGCATTTTAAATTTGATGATCCGAAGGGCAAAGCTGCAAACACTTTAACTGATAAGTTGCCGTTGACAGGCTCTTGCCAAGCTTGCGGTGTTAGATTTATTGCTAATGACTGGCTAGAAAGTCATGCATTAACTACTGATCCAGTTAAAAAATGCTCTTTCATCGAAAATAGATAAATTTTACTCAATCCCTATATAATAGGGTATAAATTTATATATTTTATATATTTTATGTATTATGTTTGCAACTTCAGTTTATTATTTTGTATCTTATCTGTGGTTGATTCCGTGTAACACCAATGAATCAACCAAAGCGATTAATGAGATATGTTTGATCATCAATCGATTAAACTAGTTAAATATGTATTCTTAACTTCTACTCTAGTTTAGGTTATTGCCAAATTTATAGTTAAATATTATTAATATCATAGACTATGTCTGCTTTATTTGCTGCTTCAAGACCTGCTTTGGCAATTCATGTCGCTGTTTCTTTTAAGCAATACGCTGCTCCGAACTAACGATTAGCAAGATTATATTCCTCAGATAAATTCCCACCTCATACCATCATAAATATGCCAGCTTTATCACCAGTTATGACTCAAGATAATATCGGATCATGGTCCAAAAAGTTGAGGTTGAATTACGACATGGTGAAGCAATTACTGAAGCTGAAGCCGACAAAGCTACCATGGACCTTGAAATTTAAGATTACTTGGGCTGAAATGATTGATGGAGACGGATCTAAAGATGTTCCAATTGGTAAGCCAGTTTCTGTCTTGAAATTGCCACGTACCTGCTTTTGAACATTCAATGTTTATAATACCGGTGACAGTGGTTCTGTTCCATTACCATCAGGATTTGAGCCAGTTGCCGGTAGAATCTTTGCATCACCAATAGCTAAAACAGTTGCCTTAGACAGATGTATCTCCGTAAAGAATATTAAGGGTTCTGGTCCAAATGGGAGAATTGTTGCAAAAGATGTGAAAAGTGTACAGAACCGGCTAAAGTTGCTCCAGCTACTGTAATCTATGAAGACATTCCTCTTTAAAATATGAGAAGACCTTTTACTATCAGATTCACACAATCAGCTCAACAATAACCGTCATACATTGTTTCAAAAATCAAAAGGCTGTTGAAAATATGAAGCAAGTAAACCTGATGTTATCTATGAATAATAAAAAATTACTTGGGAGAAAGAAAACCAATATGAATCTGCTTATTTCATTTTTTCAATTGTTCATGTTAACCTTGCTGATTCGCATTATTATGGTGATGTACTCTGTTCAGCTGCTAATAAACCGTGTAGTGGTATTTTTGAAGTTGAAGGTTCAATAGGTATTTGCTTTGTTAACTCTAGCAATAGTGGCAGCGGTGGTAGCTGGTTTCGGCGGTGGAGGAGGCAGTTGTTGACATCCAGCAGTCCATAATGATTACAAACACCCAATTTAATGATTAGCTTTTATCGAATTGAAGTCTTTGTTATACCTAGCCATTAGTAATACAGATTTAGCTTTATTAAATTTAGTTCTTTGCAGAGAATAGCTTTGATTTCAAAAGTTTTGCCACAAGATATAGACAAAAAAGATTGGTAATTTGAGTAGTTCAATATATCACTCTCCCAATAACAATGTCGAATAATTGCAGTAATTCCAGGTTAGTTCTATAAATTAGTATAAACGTAGAGATGACAATAAATTGGATTTTTGGTTACAAATTAAAATACAAACAAAAAAATCAACCTTCTTGCAATCACAATTTTTTGACATGATCATGAAGAGCTGCAAATTTATATAATCAGTTAACATCTAATAGATCTTCATAGATCTATGGATAGCCAGTTGACAGATTTAATTGAACCATTAGAAAACATGTTTGTGAGCCACCACCATCAGAATTAATAAATCCTGGTAAGAGAAATCTTTCCATTAGAATATCCATTCTTTCTAGGAGCTTCTAGGAATGATTTAAAATGTTTATAGCCGCCCATTTTGTGATATCCAACATCTCTCCAAGCCGTAAATTTGATCCATGATATCTTAAGATATGGAAAAACCTACCTAACAATAAAATTTTGTCTCGATCTAAAAATAATGAATCTAATAACACTTGTTCATGGTCAATAATTGGTTCATAATTTTCCTTTATTGCTCCAAAAGTGTCAATTTCATATGATAAGAGGGTTTGTATAATAGTCAATGAATTTGTGACATCTTCATGCATAAGTAAATGTCTAATAAAACTAGTTCATCATGTGAACTATTAGACACATTAATAAACGATGATCTTCTTAAATGATACATAAATTGGAGTAGTATGGCATAAGTTGAAGATAAGCTAAACGATTCTAACAATCCTTAGTCTAAACAGCAAGTCTTGTACAATAATCAATTAAAGTCCAATTAAATTGTTATAAAACATCCGAACCTTCATAACTTGCTTTATTATTATCAGAATTATTTGGTTATAACCTATTGACAGAATCTCCTGCAATCAAAATTAACGACGCTTCATAATCAAAACAGTGCTCTAAATTCATGTTATCTGAATCAAGTATGATTGGAATTGAAACTGTGGTAACTTTCAGCCTCATTTCACCCGAAAGATGTAGATAATGGAATAAAAATTGAATATATGCAAAATTTGAATTTGTTGAATCAAATCTTTAGAAATATATTACATACGATGACTTTGGATCAACGTTACATAAATTCCATGAATTGGCATTACCTTCATCTACAACAACTTTGAGATAGACCTTTCAACGAGATGACTGTCTTTTTTACAGGTAATGATGTTGCATTACCAATTTAACCTTGAATTTTTAAGTCGGATGAAACTCAGCATTCTAAGGACGCGTTGAAACCCATATCCAAGTAACCTGAATTATTATCATCTTGTTTCTTAAAAAGTTTATAAACTCTGTTTGAAAATAGCCGTATTAAATGAATTACTCAGATCATCTCCACCTGTTTTTGTGACAATCTTCAACCATTTCATATAGACCAACTTCATCGTAATTACCGTTGAAAAGTTTCAGCTTAGTCCCATTGAAACTAATGGCTTTGGGACTTTTTCATAATGTCTTTTGGCGTGTTTACCAATGGCAAATCAACTTTTGTAGTGGACAGGTTTACCGATGGTAAATGACCTTTATTTGACATAAGAATATCTTGTTGTGATCTTAAGGGTTCCTTTAATTGATCGCTTACTATCTTACCTTACCGTAAGCACAAGCACCACCAACGAAACATATATATCCATCAGCTTTATTGCTATCACCTAAAATCGAGTTTAAAATCAATGAGGCAATAATCATTGCAGCACCTGTAGCTCTTCTTGATCTCTCTTACATAGCTGAGCGAGCAAAAGCGTTAGCGGCTAGATACTCAATAATATTAGTTAGTTGATATTCAACCAAGTTATTTGGTTGTAAAAATCTTTTACCCACTAGTCCAAGGAATCGGCCAATCATATCTCGCTCATTTGAACCGTAAGCCCTAAGCAGTGGGCCAATGAACCCAATGGTTCTGAATACCTTCCAAGTTATATTGTTTGTTACAGTTGAAGGTATAATAAGAATGAACACCATCACTCTGCAAATCATAAACTTGTACGCGACGACCAAACGAAATGAAGCCAACAAAGACTTCTTCAGGTAATAAGCTCAATGACACTATTTATTATTCCTTTAATAAAACATATACATCTTCAATACCTTCAAAACATGTGTCGACATCTTGAAAGAAAATTGGCGGTAGACTTTCAAACCTACCAGTTTTATATTTTATTGAGATTCAGCTTGTATCCATGGCGGCAAGCTTTGAGATCTATTCATTCTATTAGTAAAACCACAGAACTTGCATGAATGAATATAATTTCTCATAGGAACATATGGATTTGTAATTGTGCTGCATTGGTGATAGCTGATAAGCTCTTCTTTCTAACTAATTGGTATAACTGATTTACCATATTTAGCGCAAAACCCACTAAGTCCAAGAAATTTGCTCATTTTTACTCTATTTTGGTCTGTCGATATGAGCAAATATTTCGCCTAATCCTAATATATAAAAAATGAACAAATTTCCTCGTTATTCTTTCTCCTAAAATATATATTTTGTTTAGTTCTATTTAATTCTCTCTTTTTTAAAAAAAATAATTACTATAAAATGAGTTTCGTTAGACGCCACGGTATGGATATGGATATGGGTTCATCGTCTTTGGCCACTGCAACATCCAGTATGTCCATGGCGACTTCTACTTCAGATATGGATGACATGGACGGAATGTCAATGCATATGTATTTTACTACACAATATAAAGATTACCCAGTTTTGTTTAAGAACTTACGGGCCACAAATGGTGGTGAAGCGTTTGGTATTTTTTTATTGATATTTGTTATTGCTTTCTTGACTAGAGGGATTGAGTATTTTAGAAATTACTTGGAACAAGTTGTATGGAAGAATCCTGTTTATACCGAGTGTCACCCTAATGAAACAATACTGCCGATTGAAACTGAGCCAACAGGCAATTGCTGTGGAAGTAATGACGATTCAGACGAAAGTATCAGAAAAATAAGGACAACAAGTTATGAAAGAGAACAGAATGAAGGAGTTAATAAAGATAGACATTTGTCACTAGCATCATCTTTTATTAGAGATTTAATTAGATTAGCATTATGCATTTTACCAGAATTATTTGGATTTGCATTAATGTTGGCCGCTATGTCATTCACTTTAACTTATTTTTTTGCTATTGTTTTAGGTTTAGGGATTGGTAGATTTGTGTTTGAAAGAATGTCATATCACTATAGATTAAAACCAACTGGTGCGAGTGCTGGTATGCATTGCTAGAACGATTAATATCGGTCCTTCTAGATGTAATCATTTTCTTGTATGTATAATAGATGTCTCCTTAACGCTTTTTCTTTTTTTCTTACTTTTGGATTTGGATGTCGGCTATTCAAAAAAAAGAACTTTACGGTATAAATGATAGTCATTTCTTGATAAAATTATATTTTTTAGAGTCAATTAATATTACATCTAAAATACCTAATATATAGAACAATATAAAAGAAAATAAGTAACACTTATTTGTCTAACAAAAGTATCTATTTTAAACAATCGTGAATCTTTTTTAATAAATCATTATATTTTGATTTATTAAAGGCCGAACCATTACCATCTGCTAATTTTTCACTATACATCAACCTTGCCATACTATTGAGTTCATCTAAGGAATATTTCAATTGGTCAACTTTAATAGTGTTTAAGAAAGTGTACTCGTTTAATGTAAATAGATTGAAATATGCTGATGATCTAGTAAAATCGACAATTTCAGGGTTCTTCATTAGATTTCTTAACATCTGCTGTAATGTAAAAACATTCAACATAATCTTTTTAATACCATTATTATTGATCTTCCTAATTAATTCTGAACCTTGAATCATTAGTTTATTTATAAATTCAGGCAATCCAATAAATACACCATCTCTTGTAATCTCTTTTAACATATTATTTAATTTATTGTCAATTGAAAATATTTCTTTACTTAACTGTCCAATAAATTGATCTGAATCACCAGGTTCAGTAGGCGGCAACCAATCATTTTGTTTAAAGGATTTTCCAATAAAATAAATAGATTTACACCTTAAATCATATCTAAGGGCTAATAAAGTCTTGTCTCTTATCATTTCAAAATTTTTAATAATTTCATTGAACTGACTAATTTTATCAGCATTCAAGGCCAAATAAATATGTTGTTTATTTATATCGGTATTTGTAGCACTAATGGTTACTTTAGTCCTACCATTTTCTAGGAAGCACCAATCATGCTTCAATTTATCAACCGTCGAAGACTTAACAATATCTGTATCATCATTATATATCGTATAATTTGACTCTTTCTTCATTAATGGTAACCAAGTTAAAATCCACAAGGTGGTTAATAGTAGATAACAAACCTGATTAAATGAATCATTATCTAACAAATCATCTTTAGAAATATTAAAAACTTCTGTAGGATTTTCATTCTTGAGCAAAATAATATGATTTTCTATTTCAATTAATTCTTCAAGATCTTTTCTACCGGCGTTCGAATTTTTTTGTAAAATAGCCACCGACAATTCACTTAATTTGGTATTAGTCATCCAAGTGCTAATCTGCAGTCTTGGTTTATTAGAATACGTTGTATTTAAACTAGGTATAGTGTTATTGGTTTCACTAGTGGATAATAATTCTTTATAAAAATTTGTGTAAGCGTTGGAAAAATTTTGTAAGAAGTTTAAGGCAAGATCACTGAAATCTGCTCTATAGGCTAATGAAGTGTTTAAAACAGAACAAACGTTAATAAATAGTCTTTTAAAGTTTAATGCATTCTGATAAATTATAGCTGATTTGGAGTTAATTGGTTCAATAAATGACTTAGACGTGGTTTCTGTACCATTATCCAAAGATACTAAGTCTGATTTGAATCCTATTAGGTTGGTTGAACCATTTTCATCATGACTTGTTTGAACATATTTACCGCCAACATATTCTCTAAACGAAATATCTAAGCTTTTCCTTAAATTTGATAAAAATGAAAACTTCATAAAACTATCAAAAAATTGTAATGAGGTTCTGTTATATGGGCCACTTATTTGACTCTCATCATCAAAATTTAAGAATAATTTTTGTGATCCAGCAATAAAAATCAAGAAAAATTCTAAAATAATCCTCATATTAAAAATATTTTTAGGAACCAAAACTTCAACCATTGCATTGAATGTTTCATTTTTAATGTATGGAGAGGCTGTATTAATTAAACTATCATTTTTGTTGTAGTTGGATAAAACAAAACCAGGAAACATACCTTGCAATATTGTTTGCAAGTCTTCTGGAGTTTTGGTTGATTTGTTACTATATAACACGTCTTCGAATTTGAAAAGATCTTTCTTCTTCAAAACATCATGTAAACTTTTATTATCTTTCAAATTTGGTATATTCTCGTTAATGTTGCTATGAATTCGTAAGTCATCATAGATATAATTATTCATTAATGCCAGTAGTTCATTCTTTAGAACATTCCAGATAGTATTGAAATCATATGATCCATTAGAATTGGTTGTACCTGAGGAACCTGTCGTAAATGAATTATAGAATTTCGGAGTACCAGCTAAATTTTGAGCTGATTCAATTCTTTCAACAACTTCACCAACCACTTTGTGCTTTTGTAGTACGGCGAGAGTCTTCAAAAATATGCCTCCAAACAAGTCTTGCAATATTACTACGGATGCATCATTAAATATGTTATGTCCAAAAACATCAAATAAGTTTGAAGAATCAAAGTTTTGCAATTTAGTTAATTTATTCAATTGTTCAGCGTACTTCAATTTTACTTCTTCGGTAGTCCTATTAATTAGTCCATGTAACTCCAGTTGGTTATTATTTATTAGAATCTCAACGACCTGATGAAGACGATTCAATTTTGAAGCCGTGTGCAATAGCATATAGATGTAATGAAAAGATTCTGAAGACACATTCAGAGTGGAATCGAGCAAAATTGAATAATCGATTTCGCCATCATTATTTGCGTAATAGGTATGGACTTTTGGTAATTGGTTTTTAATAAAATGTTCCACTGGCTCATTAAAACAATCAGCAATTTCGGATATATCCAAGTTAGCAGAATTGTAGATATATTGCTCTAAATTATGCAGTTCAGTAATTAATGTTTTAAATGCTGATAGTTGGGGGTTGTTGGATTGAATCAAAGTTTGCCAAGAGAAAAACTGGTTATCAATTGAATAGTTATTCCTTAATACTGCATTTTTTAAATAAATTTCGTTTTGTAATTCATCAACGATCATATCAAATAAATTGTTTGATTGCATTTCCAAATAACTATGAATGCTGTTCATTGCTGCTAATGACCATAAGTTGTATTTTTCTGCTGTCTTGTAGCCATTAGCTATAACATCATAAACTTCATGAATTCTTTTATCAAGGATTAATTGATCAATTTTGTCAGGTATTGAAGTCAATTCATCCATTGCATTCAAAATTTCAATCATTTCTGAATACCTCACGGATGTCTGATTTAGTTCATTTAATGTATCCGAACGATCACTAACATCCTTTGTAGTGGCCTCTAGCAATTCCTTAATTTTTGCTGAATTCCCTTGCGAATCTTTTAAGGTTGATAATAACAAATGGTACGATCCAATGCTATTGTTAAAAAGTTCGTAGTGCTCATTAACAACATGTCGTAAAGACCTTTGTGTTTGTCTATATATATCTTCAAAATCTGGCAATTTATGAGCTAGCCCAACTGATGTATCATCTAGTAGAGATATCGCCATTTCAATGGGATTTGCATTATCTTGTAAACATTGGGGCCATTCGTATTTAAGCAAATTTTGAACTTCTTTCAATTCAAATATAGACTCCTTCAGCTTCTTTGATTCATTCTTCGAGACTGAACTAGACAAGGTCATGCTTAGTGAGCGGTTACGAATCACCATTGCTTGAGCTATTTATATCGACTATTATTGATTGATTTTAGTATCTATAATATAAGATATTACCAAAATGTTGAATTCGGTATTGATGTACCATTCTTATTATTTTGTGTAATTAAACAATATTTATATAAACAAACCGAAGATGATTGATCTAATTATTGATTTTATACAATCTTTAATTGTCATCTCTCATTTAATCTTTAATACATAAAGTAAATGGCATGGAAGAAGTAGAGGTCATTGAAGTGCCCGATGAATCAATTATTTCCAAAGCGGCTGATGAAATAATTGAGATGTAAGTAAACTAATCTATTTCACAGTCAACCAGAGAGTCAATACTAACAGATGTAGCTCATCAGACATTAAAAATGAAGACCTAATATGTGATGGAATATCTTCCAAGGAACAAGCGATAAAGAATAAAAAAGAAAATGGAAATAATGGTAAGCTTTTTGTTGAATCGTCTCCCTTCAGCTCGCCTAAACAAAAGATTACCTCTATACAAACACCATCGTCTCCAATAATAACAACTACGATACATAGGAAAAGTCATAACCTTTCACCTTCAACATCTAGGCTAGCAGACGACTCGATAGTTGACTCCACGTTCAGTTTTGCGAGGACCAAACCTGCTCAGGAAGGGCAGGTCAGTGTACAAGAAAATAGTTCAATTCCATCTCCTGAGTCAAAGCTACATGCAACATCCCCTAAATCAAACGCTATTAATAAATCATACGAAGGGAATCTACTTGATTTAGCCAACTGGATCTCAGAAAGCGAAGACGATTCAGGGATTTCAAGGTTTATTGGCTCCATTCCAACACTAGGAGAAGGGAGTGAATCGTCAAATAAGAGAATTAAGACAACGACTGCTAATGAAAATGTAGCAAACGTGCTATCGCTACATAATGGGGCCTCTTCTAAAGCTGCTCATATGAATAGTGGCTTTCAGCTAGATATGTCTGATCCTATTTGTGAAGTATTTTCTTCTCCACTAAGGAATCTTGATGCACAAGAAACAGTCGATAGAACAACACTTAATTTACTATCTAAAACAAGTACTCCGTTGGCTGCTAGAATATGCAGTAAGTTGAGCAATAAACTGTCTATCGAGACTATTCAACTTCGAACTAAACGAACGGAACGTAGACTAGAATCTATTTCGAAGAGATCATCTGCCAATACCATTAGTAATTGCAAACTACCCTATTCTCAAAGAGAATTGAAAGAGGCAAATAAAGTGTCTAGAAAGAAAGAAGAACTTTTAGCTGAAATGGTGATTTATATCCCGAAGAGCTTGTATGAACAAAACTTTCAAAAGGAATATATGGAGCAAGTATTTATTCATACTGAGGTTCAATTATTATCTTCTGAGTTGCCCTTAATTTCGTGGAAACGTAAAATAAATGCTAAATACGACTCAAATAGTGATATATTCATCCCTTGTCCCCCTACTCAGATAAAAGAAAAGAATTTGGTATTATACTACAAAGCTAGTGAATTGATAAATAAAATAAAGGATGGCTCAATAAAATCAACAGTGAAGAACTGTATCTCTGTTGAAAACAATGAGATTTCAAATCTTGAATATAATGTTATCATCATGGTTGAAGGATTTGATCAATTTTTGAATAGATTAAGAAATGTAGAGAATAAGAAATACAAAACTGCTGTTTTGAGTAAATTAAAGCCTAATGAGTCTGAATCATCAATCAGAAAAAGAAGAAAAGAGCCAGAGGAAGAAATTGATATATCTGCTAAAGATGTGGAGTACATGGTTAATGATACACAATTGAAGCTAGGTGTAAATATATTCCCAGTTAAAACAAATCAGGAGGCTATAGATTGGCTATATTCATTTACTTATACAATATCATTTGCATTATATGATAAATTTGAAAGAAATAATTCATTGGCTAATCTAGGAACTGTTCGATCGGGATCTGACACCAAATCTACCTTTCTACAAACACTTCGTCAATTTAAATTAATGACGGAGCCAAAAGCAGAAAGGCTTTATGGATTTTATGGATCTATATGTTCGATTTACTCTAGATATCAATATAGCAATTCGCTTGGAACAGACAGCGCTGGCAGAAACCTTATACCCCCAACGACTGATAGAGCTATGAAAAAATTATTTACATCAGATGATCCAAACGATGTAATTCACGAGTAACGACTACATATTTATTTTTAATATACATATTACTATTATTCTATTTAATTCTTAATATCATTAGACTTCTGCCGTGACATTGACTCTATTACCTCTCAATTGAATATGCCCCAAAGATTTAAAAATACTACTATCACAAACCTATGCTATATTTACATGAAACCAATCATGAGCTTTACTATCTTACAGATACTCAAAATACATGCTAACGTTATTTAACCGACTACTTTCTTTGCTGAATGATAGTCATCTATCGTTAGCTGATCCTTTAAGCATTCAACCTTTTCTAAGCCTTGCGATAAATCAGCAATCTCAATAGAAGTAAAATTATATCCTAAAGAAGCTAATTGAGAAATTATGTTTAATGATTTATCAATACAGCCAACATGACCATCGCCGTCCAAAATTGAGACTAAAAAGTCAATTAATTTTGCATTATGCATATGGTTTTCTTTCTTATCATCAAACCCGCTCGACAAAATGGCAGATATTACAGATAAAACTCTTAATCTAACTTTATGATCTATCTCCTTTGAGAAGTTAAGGATTTTCCAACCATCTAATTCGTCAAATTTATTATAGGCTGGCTCAAAGTTTCTCAAATATGAAGAAATTGCGAATAACGATTTCATTAACAACTCTTTACTTGTTTCTTCACTCGATGCTATAGCAATCAAACTTGACAAACCATCATATTTGCTGAAATCTTCCTGTGCCTTTGGATTATTCTGGACTGCGATTCCAATACACGAAGCAGCATATATTCTCAATGAGTCGGGTTTATCCTCAAATAATTGATCAATAATTGGCTCCCACATCTTCAAATTTTCGATATTATTTGCATTATCCAAATTCTCAATCAACATCTCAAAATTGTCAAATGCAATTTCCTTATTCTCTAATGTAGCCTCTGGGTTATTAATAATTGCAATAGCCTGTTTCATCAACGTAGGTTCATCTGGTCCTCCAAATAACTGTTCCAAGACCTTTAAATCTGGTTGTCCCATCTTAGACATAGCTTCTTTATCCCCAGATTGCTGCGCTATAGACCATTTTAATAACTTATCCATTTTTATCAAATCCTTACTTGTTAGTCCTCAACAGAACCACTACTCTATTCTCTAAGCTTGACCACTTGAATTTATAAACCTCTTCAGAGATCTATATTTTTCTAGAACCTTCTGCGACATTAAATATTTGCGACATTCTCTAGAACTTGGAACCATCCTACACACCAGCTCAAACTTCATTTCACTACCACATTCCATTAAACCGGACAGCAAGCAATTGACTGTAACTACAGAGTCCTTATCTCAACGACTGACTATAATACTCATTTAAAGTAAAATTGTTTGCACAATTCCATAGCCTTATTCAATACTGTCCTAGTGCATACCCTAGGAGAGAGCCTATGTAAGGTCAGCCTTTGTAATGATAGCCAATTTCAACCTGTAGTGGAGTGATTTATTGGCTCACCTGATATGATTGTAGGCAACGGATCGTAGAGTTCCGCCGGGGTCAATTTGGTGGAAAGTCCGAGCTCATGTAATTCGATTGATGCGTTACGTGGTGTGCTGAGCCGGACTGTAATTAGTATTTAAGCATCAGATATCCCTGTTTCAATTGTATGCCCAATTGCTTACTCCGTGGTTATCATAGATTATATTATAAACAATTGCAACTAACAATGTCTTTATCCAACAAATTATCAGTCAAAGATTTAGATGTTACTGGTAAAAGAGTCTTCATCAGAGTCGATTTCAATGTTCCATTAGATGGTAAGACTATTACAAACAATCAACGTATCGTTGCTGCATTGCCAACCATTGAATACGTTTTAGAGAAGAAACCAAAAGCAATTATATTGGCTTCTCACTTAGGTAGACCAAACGGAGAAAGAAATGAAAAATTCTCCTTAGCCCCAGTTGCCGCAGAATTAGAAAAATTATTAAACAAAAAAGTTAACTTCTTAAATGACTGTGTCGGTGAAGAAGTTGAAAATGCAGTCAACGCAGGTGCTGATGGAGCAATTTTCTTATTAGAAAACTTAAGATTCCACATTGAAGAAGAAGGATCACAAAAGAAGGATGGTCAAAAGATCAAGGCTTCACCTGAAGACGTCAAGAAATTCAGAGCCCAATTAACTGCTTTGGCTGACGTTTATGTCAATGATGCCTTTGGTACTGCTCACAGAGCTCACTCTTCAATGGTTGGTTTAGACTTACCACAAAAAGCTTCTGGTTTCTTGATGGCTAAAGAATTAGAATACTTTGCTAAAGCTTTAGAAAACCCAGTCAGACCATTCTTGGCTATTTTAGGTGGTGCTAAAGTTTCTGATAAGATTCAATTGATTGACAACTTATTAGACAAAGTTGATTTATTAATTGTTGGTGGTGGTATGTCATTCACTTTCAAAAAGGTTTTGGACAACATGCCAATTGGTGATTCATTATACGATGAAGCCGGTGCCAAGAACGTTGAAAACTTAGTTGCTAAGGCTAAAAAGAATGGTGTTAAAATCGTCTTACCAGTCGATTTCGTCACTGCTGATAAATTTGATAAAGAAGCAAACACCTCCGTTGCTACTGAAGAAGAAGGTATCCCAGATAGTTGGATGGGTTTGGATGCTGGTCCAAAATCAAGAGAATTGTTCGCTGCTACTGTCGCTGAAGCCAAAACGATCGTCTGGAACGGACCACCAGGTGTTTTCGAATTTGACAAATTTGCTGCTGGTACTAAAGCTTTATTAGACGCTGCTGTTAAATCTGCTGAGGCTGGTAATACTGTTATTATTGGTGGTGGTGATACTGCTACCGTTGCTAAGAAATACGGTGTTGTTGACAAATTATCACATGTTTCTACTGGTGGTGGTGCTTCATTAGAATTATTAGAAGGTAAGGAATTACCTGGTGTTGTTGCTATCTCCAACAAACAATAAAGAATCTTTTGAATAATGATATTTGATTATGTTCAATTACTTTATGAGTTCGTTCACTTCGCTCTTGTTTAATTAGTTTTATAACGTGGACAAAAAATTTATTTACTTTAATAATACATGGTTTTATAAACAGAAAAACATGTAAGACTCTAATTATATTAAAGTTATACAAAATAAATAGTAAAAGTAACTTAATCTATAATTTAGAAGAACCTGCCATAATGCCATTCCAAGCTTCCAAGGTTAACTCTTCGTAGCCGTTTTTATTTAACCAATAGATGAGATCAGTGCCATTTTCACCCTTTGGCAACTTCTGGTTTTTAAATTGATTCTTTGGAACTTTATGATTATGAGATGCTTCAATTTCAGAACTAATCCTTATAAATTGTGGAATTGCGTATCTTGGCAAACTATGTGAAACATAATTATATATCTTCTCTAAAATTTCCTTATGTTTCGTTTGATCGTTTAATTCATCTATTAGATCAATAACTGCAAATCCAGCTCTACCTTCATGATTTGGAACTCTAACACCAACCACGACCGACTGCTTGATAACTTTGGATCCCATTAATTCATTTTCAACTTCACTAGCTGAAACATTCTCAGATTTCCAACGGAAAGTATCACCTAATCTATCTACAAAGTATAATAAACCATCCTGATCCATCTTTAATAAATCACCACTTCTAAACCAAGCATCTCCCTTTTTAAACACATCAGTAAGAATCTTTGATGAAGTAGCTTTTTTATTACCATAATAACCTTGGAAGGAATGTTCTGGTTTTTTAGCATTAAGAATTCTCATCAATAATTCTCCTGGCTCGTTTGGTTTAGGACGAACACATAGGCCAGTTTTGGGGTCTCTCCAGACCTCATTTTCATCATCAGGATTCATTTTCACCAAAGTTTGTTGAAATGAAAGAATGAAGTTAATAAGAGAACCATATTTACGACAAGCACCAACACCAAACTCCCCATATTGTAAATTTGTTGTAGCTATTGGTGATTCAGTTGATGCATAGAATTCACCAATAGCCTTAATGTTAAACCTCTTTTTAAACTCAAGCCAAATGTCCCGACGTAAACCATTACCATAAGCAATAGTAACATTGTGCTTTATTTGATCTGGATGTAGTTTTGAATTTAATAAATAACGACAAACTTCACCAACATATTGAATATGAGTAGCACCCGTTAATCTAGCTTGAGTCCAGAACGACGTTGCAGAGAATTTTTGTGAGACTGAAACACAACCTCCAGAAAGTAAAGTGGGACAAACACCTAACATAGCAGCAGTTGAGTGATATAAAGGCATTGCAGTTAGAACATTTGATTTAGAATTAATTTTCATAATATAACCAAAAAGTGCAGCTGCCATAAATGCTTTTCTCCAAGACATGATTGCAGACTTTGGCAATCCGGTAGTACCTGAGGTATAAATTAAGACACAACATGAATAATCAGTGTCATCTGGTCGTCTAGTATTATCTGGAGCTCTATGTTTTGGCCTTTTCTTGTCTGATAAAACTCTGAATAATTCAGCCTCGTTAATATAATGCAATTTAACATTTGGTAATTCTTCTTTGATTTTAGGCTCAGTTTCTTTAATTGGTCCAGCACAATCAGGATCAATGAAGACTTGAGCAACGTCTGAAATTTTCAAACAATGAACTAAAGCTTTATCTTTTGTATTAAAATTCAAAAATGATGGCAACGCACCAATGTTCCACAACGATAACCAAAGAAGGATGAATAGTGGTTTATTCATACAGTCGATAGCAATAACTTGGTCAGAAGTTACACCATAATCATATTTCAAAATGTACGAAAGTCTTAAAATCATAGCGTACAATTCCTTATACGTATAAGATTCCATGATGAATTGATCATCTAAGATCCTGTAACCATCCTTATCTAGCTTTGGTGGTGCATTTTTTCTAGGTCTTGGAAATGAAACTGCTGTATTATTCGGATACTTAAATACAGCTTTTTCAAAATAATACCAATAACTAGCTTTGCCTCTATAACAGTTTATAGCATACGGGATTGCTTCCCTGATAACTTTTTGGGCAAGAAAAAAATCATCCTTGATATGATATTTAGCATCTAGTAGTTGGGTTCCTACTAGAGCAGCAGCTCCTAATTCGATAGTAGACATGTCGTGGTTTGATATAAATTAATAATTAACTTTCTGGAGATAAAGGTTTTCTATTTTGGCGTATTGATATGGGAGATGTGAAACAATATTTATATGGAATAATCTCATGTCATTTTTGGTCTCCGCAAGGATGTCCGAACTATATTAATTTTTCATATGGGAATATTACTACAAACGAGTTTCATAAGAACGACGCATTCATAAAGTGTTTATAAAAAAATCAATATTTTAAATGTGATAGCTTCAACGACATTATATATAAGGGTTATAGTCTGGACAGACGTTATTTAGCCTTATCGCTAGGCATGACTTACTTATTAAATTAACTATTATACGCTCTAAAGAATTATTCAATATACTACAACTATCTTACTCGGTGTATCACAATAGATCCACCACATGCAATCACATGAACTAGCAAGAAATTTATATCACCGACCATTGTGAAATTTTTAATTATAATTGTTGCTTGCAGCAAGAACATTATGCCTACTTTTGTGCATTCTTCTCAATCACCAGTGTATGGTTGTACACTGCGAAAACTTGAACTTCTATTGAGTTCAGAGCTTTTGGACTTATTCTGTTCGACAGAATTACCAATGTTCCAGGAACCTGGAGTCACAGGTCGTTGGGGAGCAGTATAAGCATCTGATTGATTGTGATTGGTGCTAGGAGTTGATAAAAGTAATGCAGAAGGTACAAAAATTTTTCCACCGTTCACTTCTTTCCACCACACTTCTACGTTTGGATTTTTAGTTAATAGATAGTTATAAATATCCTTTGCCCTTTTACATATTTTCAGATCATGTTTGGACCATAAACCATGCTGAATTAAAGACTTTAGTTCAGTGCTAGGATCACTTAAGTACTCTGCCATACAACACTGACTATGTTTTTGAATTAGGATAAATAAACCCTCATAAAATAAATATTTGACACTTTGGATTTTTGCAATATCGACGGCTTGTGCGAGCATTGGTATGAAGCCAATATAGTCATTACAATAAGACGTTCGAATGGTTTCTCTGAGCAATGTATGTATTTTGAATTCTCCTTCAAGTCTAGATCCATGATTCTTGTTCTGAACTACATACATTCCTAATTCCAAATTGCAGATGAACCTGAATATGGTATTACGAGTTTGAACGACTGGCTCCAATAATCTCCATTGTTGGAACTGCTCTTGAATATGAGATTTGTTTTTACCTTTAAAGTTCCATTGTGACCAACAATAAATGACTACCATTTCTATTAATAAAGTCTGGACATACGACTTGCAATCATCAAGGATTTCAAAAATAGTGCCTGTATCGACAATATATTCAATAAATTCGTTAAATTCTGTAAGAAAATAATTTGGATTATCTAGAACACGATAAGAAGCTCCAACTGATAGCATAATAAGTAGCATAACTGATTTTGAACTAGTATCGACATTAGCCTGAGAATTTTTTTGATTCATGAAAGCAGCCTTAACATCTCTGATTGTATTTACAGCACTTCCAGCTGTACTGAAATCAGTCTTTGGTATTGGAATTGAGTATCTCATAAGTTGAGACATTCTCAATTCTTTAAATTTAGTATAATCTCCATTAAATAAAGTCTTTCCGAATGTTTGTTCTTTAATTGAGTATAAATCTTTGAAATTATAAACTGCCTTAGTTCTTTTTTTGTAATGAGATAAGCCCTTTACATCATTTAATTCTTTGCTCACAAAGTCTGCAATTGATACTTCACTAAAGCCAGGAGAAAGAATTTCTTCATGGAATAATTCAATTTTTTCAACTTCTGTGGAATTTATTATTAAGGTTCTCATATCACTGTCTTCGGATTCTGCTTCAGTTGACCAACCACTCTGTTCATCTCTATTCCATGATGGTAATGGCTCTTGTGGCTGTATTTTACTGTTTCTTTTAAATCTTCCAGGAACAGTGACAGTCGCTAAATCAATTTCTTCAACCGTGTGAGGGCTATCTTTGTCTATAACTGAAATTGGGACTGTAGGTGTAATTGAACCTGTACCTGAGATTGCCATCAAACTTTTGTTTAAATGAGTTCTATCGTCTACCTCTTGTACTAAACCCACTGCCGTTGGCTTTGAAACTTTATAATTGAAAATATCTTCATCCGCTTGTTCTTTAGACTTGGTGTCCGAATACTGTAGATTGCTCTCATCTTTTGACTCATTGCAACTCCAGCTGCCACTCGAATTAATGGCAGATCGTGATTTATTTTTCAAGGATAAATAATATTCCCTAATACCAAAAGAGATACTTGCCGCAACTATTGTACAAAATGTCAATAAAATGAATATATATAGTGTATTCGCCAACAAATCTTCTTCTGTGTATTCCTTTTTAGCCGCCAATAAATTATTGACTCGTTGGCCCGTATTATGCCCTAAACGTAGCTTCGGCTCAATTGATTTAGTACTAGTAAAACCTATTTCTCTTTTTTTTAGTTCCGTATCTGATGACATTTTTTTCCTTGTATAGTTTTGTATTTTTTCCTTCTCCAACCAATTCCCTAACCAAAAATATGTATATTTGTTGAACATTATTACATTTTCTTGTAATTTTTCGGGAATTTCATGATACAGTAGAGTTACCATAATTAAAGAGAAATAGGATCGTTATTTCCATATACTTCTATACTCAAACACTTTTTAAAGAGTTCAAGTTTGCTTAAAACGAATGAATATAAATGCTGCTAAAAACCACAAACACCTATATAATCTTACATGAACGGAGATCGATTATGCGCTGGTCGCGAAACTCTGGTGGAAAATCACCTCACATAAATTTCACTATACCCGGAAAAAAGCTCTACCAATATATATCTATCTTACTTTTGAATCTAAATACTTGGAAAAAACCAAAGGGTGTTGATAGAAAAATGCTTTCTAAAACTAGGTTTTTCTTCACTAAAAACACATGTGTGTTAAATACTTTTGCTCGAAGCAAAGTATGCAGATTATCGATCGTTCCAAGTCCCCCAAGATTGAATTTTTCACAAATTTTAACTAACTTAAAATTTAAAAGAAACTACTCAAGTATTCCATTGAAGGGAGAAGGAATGAACAGTGTGCCAATGAGAAGCCACATATCAAACTTGAAGCTGGAAGGAGAACGTGTAATTTCAGACAAATCGGTTGGTTATTGGTTAATAGGGACATCTGGATTAGTATTTGGTATCGTTGTTTTAGGGGGGTTAACCAGATTAACCGAGTCAGGTTTATCCATCACCGAATGGAAACCGGTAACTGGAGCTATTCCTCCCTTGAATCAAAAAGAGTGGGAGGAAGAGTTTGCGAAGTATAAAGAATCACCGGAATTTAAACAATTAAACTCTCATATTACGTTAGATGAATTTAAATTTATTTTCAGTATGGAGTGGGGACACAGATTAGTTGGAAGATGTATTGGTATGTTTTTCATTTTACCAGCTGTATACTTCTGGAAGACTGGCAGGTTCAGCAAGCATGTCACACATAGAGTATTGGGCTTAACTGCTCTATTAGGCTTGCAAGGTGCTATTGGTTGGTGGATGGTGAAATCTGGTTTAGACGAAGGACAATTAGCTGAGAGAAATTCCAAGCCAACAGTTTCTCAATACAGACTTACCACTCATTTGGGTGCTGCTTTTTTGATGTACTTAGGTGTTTTATGGACTGCTTTTGAGATTTTAAATGAAAATAAATGGGTTAAGCAATCATCCAAAGCCCCAGATTCCGTCCAAGCACTATTAAAGCAACTAAACAATCCAGTTTTAAATAAATTTAGAACTCTCGCAACCGGATTACTTTGTTTGACTTTTGCTACTGCGATGTCAGGGGGTATGGTTGCAGGATTGGATGCTGGATTAATTTATAACACTTTTCCTCATATGGGGGACACTTATTTGCCAAGTAAGGATGAGTTAATGTCTCCTGTTTATGCACGTAAAGCTGATAAATCGGATATGTGGTGGAGGAATCTTTTAGAAAATCCAACTATGGTTCAACTTGTTCATCGTATTTTTGCTACAACCGCTTTCTTTTCCATATTAGCTACCCATTTATTTGTTTCTAGAAATAAGGCGGTTGTTCCAAAACCTGCCCAGAAGATGATGCATACTGTTATGGGTTTTGTAACTCTTCAAGTTGCTTTAGGTATTTCAACTTTGATATACTTAGTCCCTATTCCATTAGCCGCAGCACACCAAGCCGGTGCTTTAGCCTTGTTGACAGCATGTTTAGCTTTTTCAGCAAAATTAAGGAAACCAAGAGCGCAAACTGCCAATTACATTAATAAATTGATGAAAAACCAGTTATTAAAATCAAAAATTTAAAGAAGATTTAACTTGGTAAATTAATATTAATATTAATATTAATAATATTAATAATATTATTTGAAATTTGACTTGTAAATACATAATAATATCTATATTTAACTTGTATATATGTACATAAATGCTATTCAAATGATTACGCACTTTTGGCTACCAGATACGTTTACTTGACATTTCATATCTCATTACTTTACCTAAACCTTCATCCTCATCAATCCTATTTTTTAAGCTTCCTTGTGTTGATTGACCGTTTAACAACTGTTTATTCCGCTTTTCCTCTACAGTTGGTGGGATTTTTTCGCCATAATCGTACAAGTATGATCTAGTTGATGGGTTAATAGAAGAAGCTTCTGTATTGGGAATACCGGGAAGAAAAGACAATTCAATAGGTGATTTGATGCTCACATAATCTCCATCAAGAATTCTTTCGGTTTCCTCATACTCTCTACCTGGAGATGGGCTACTTCTATTAGATAGTGGTAATGTTGGTGCCAGTAACGTTTTATTAAAATAAAAATTCGGTGATGTTAATGTTGAAACGTCTGTTTCTGATGAAGTAGTTCGTATTATTGTTTTAACAGCTCCGCTTGTTGTTGATGCAAGCACATCACCAGTCTTCATAGGGTGTAATTTAGGTTTTACTTTCGATGCTTTCTCTTTTAAATTTATTTGGAATGCCTGATGTTCGTTTTTAATATGATTGGCCCATTTTAGTATTATCAATCCTAAAATTAATCGAATGAAAACCAAGGTCAAAAAAGAAATTAAAATTAATACTTGAGTAACGAGAATTGAATGAATGAATGAGAATGTAACTGGAAAGATGAATAAAACTTGAAGATCTGGTAGCGTCATGCGAAGAAAACAAACAATTAATGCCAATAATGGCAAACCAATACGTTTAGTTAAAACTATGTAATCCGTCAACTCATGCAGCAAATTTGTTCCATTATTTGGGGTCGATCTGAAAACCTGCAAAAAGTCTAAACTCAAGACGTATAAAAAGTTGTGATAAATCCTAGGTCTAATCTTATTAAACTTACTAATGTAACAGTGTTTTAACCAATCAACAAGGATTTCACTGCCAATTACAACAACACCGGGACCAAAAATTGCACCAAACCAAGTATTCCAACTCTTCCAACTGTTTGGAATTAATCCCATATGGGTGCTATTCAATTGTAATAAATTGCGTAGTGCAATGATACTCAACATAAGCGATAATTGAAATCTTTCAGTTAAGTCAGCCATAGTAATTTGAAATAAGCCTTCTCTTTCAAATTTCTTGAAAACTGAACTCTTTAATTCTGCAAACTGATTGGACAATAATAAAGTTAACAATGCGTTAGAATACGAATTGGCTGCCACATTTAAGGAGACTGTTTGATAAATTAGAATATAAGAATGAAATGACAAATAAATTAACGCCCACAAAAAAAATATAATAAATTTGATCCAATTTCTCCCTTCATATTGACAAGATGTAATTGGAATACTATATAAAATGGAAAGTATATCTTGGCCAATAGAGGAACACAATTTATCTGCTACCTCTAATACTCCAAACATAACATATAATTTAATATGAGCTTGCCCTCTAACATCATGATACATTCTTGAAATGTCTAGCTGGGGAGATGATAGGATAGTAATCGAGAGTATTATTATTGTTATTGTGATGATATCTCGCTTGGCACAACGGAACCTTTGTGAAAATATTGTAATACTCAAAGATGAGGTTCGTTTATAATATTTAACCAAATCAATAGTACCTTTATAACTGAGAATAAGTATTTTAAGTGGAACTAGTGTGAACAATGTTAAAAAGGAATTGAGACAAACTAAAAGCCCGAATAAGACACAGCGTTCTAAGAGATATGGAATTTTCACCATATTTAGAATCTGTTCATATGAGTTATCTGCTTCTTCATTTAGTTGATATCCTGAATAGGGACGTTGTGATGTATCATCTGGTAGGTTGAGTTCTAACATTAATAACCTATACAATGAAAAAAATCTGTTCTGATGATTCGATTCTGCTGTAAGATTCTGAGTATGATATCCACCATTATTTGAGATAAAGTTTAAAAATGAACTAGTTGTAGAAGATCGGGACCTTGGACAAGGAGTAAATGAACCAGACCGTGATCTTGATCTTGATCTAGATGTTGATCTTGATTCTGAAGTTGTCCTAAACTTGGCCATTGAGCTTGCGGAACTGGACCTTTCCAGCAAATTAGCATTATTTCTATTTAATCTATGACGAGCCATGAATTAGCGACCATAAGAGAAACAATTGTCTTTAAAATATTTGTTTCTTGTAAGTATATTGTTGTATATCCTTGTAAGTTTAACCATAGTTGGAAAATTTAGGTCACGAGGACAATCATTGTTCACTACTATAAGAGATGAATGGATGTTGATGAAGTTCTACCAAGCATAACAGAATACTAGTATATTTTGTCAAATATTTATGATCTGCTTATTGAACTAACATGGACTTACTTACATTACATTCCTTCATTGTATATTTAAAACCCTTTGCTAACAAAGAATTGCTAACACCACATGAAGCAACACGTCTTCAGCTAATCATTACAGAACTCCTTGTTGACCACAATGTTGATCTACCACTACTTAAATTCCTTAGTCGTTTTCTTACTCAACAGTCTTACGATGAAATTATTGAGGAGAGAAATATAGAACATGAATGTGGATATATACTATGCAATAAATCGCCAAAGCAACAGGTTCGTCGCTTATCGACGAACAGTAATGGAACCATTACAGCTTCTTTAGGTGAGCCTGGTGCATCTACGAAATATCAAATTTATAACAGAAAACCATCAATGGTGTTGCCCAATACTTATCTTTCCCAGTACTGCTGTAAGGACCATTATCAAGCATCATTGTTTTTCCGCAATCAACTTTCCCTAGAAGCAGTTTTTGCTCGTAAGGACATTATGACAGCTCCACCATTCCCGGATAATTATCCTTCCACGTGGTTTGAAAGTGGTATAACATGTCTTGAGGAGTTATTGGCTAAGCATAAGGAGCTAAAGGAGCAGGGTAAAACTTTAGCTGAGGTTATTTCAATGATGAATGGCTTATCAGTCGCAGACAGTGCTACGAGCAAAGAAACCAACGAATTGATTAAATTAATACAGGATTTTGAAATCATTGAAAAAGAGGGTGGGCTCATTGGAGATGAGGGAGATAACGATGAAGACTCGGTCGGTAATTATAGCGAACCTAATTCTAATTCGGTTGAAGGTTATATAACCACTAACAAAAGCTTTGGAGGTTATGTTGTATAATAGTAAAAGTATGTACACTTTCACATCATAAATGATTTATCATTATAGTTAGATCTTTAGGGTTCAGTTATTTGTCACGACTTTTAATGAATAAAATGACGTTTAATTGATATATATATATTACATGTAATCAAAAATTAATGCTTTAAAATTTAAATTTCTTGACAAAATTTTCACCCATCTTAAAATTATGATATCCACTATCATCTAGGTAATCACCTAATTTTTTACCCATTCCAATTCTTTCTAATTCTGGAATCCCCTTTCGATTCTTCTTCTTCGGGATACCATTATCAATCGTTAAATACTTTTCATAAGTTTTAGTTACCGCATCACCAAAATTAACAAGTTCCGAATGCTTGAAGATATTCTTCTCCTTTAATTGCTCGATTAACTGCTTATATCTATTTAATTGAAAATCGTAATGCAGATTCATTTTGTGTTGGAGATGTTTCTGGTGTTCAAACAATGGAGAGTTTGCCGATTTCAAAACTTTATATTTTTGGAAATAACTATCTAGTTCACTATTAAGCTCATTGGTCGTTAAATCCAATGAATCTGTCCATTCTTTGATGTGTGACTGTTTTAGTTCGTTTAGTTCTCGAATGACATCCTTTTCATTAATTTGTCGTTCTTCAGCATTATCATTTTTCTTTGATATTTCTTTTTCAATAAAATATTCCCATAATCCTTCACCTTTTGCTAAATTATCATAATAGTATCTTGGGCGAACTCTTTCTTCTTCGCCAAACCCCCGACTGCCACGGACGCTATAGCTACCATCAGCGAACTTGGGTTCTGTAACTGAATTATCATTTGTGGAAACACCCCAGATAGTTTTCAATCTGATTAACCTCAACAGTTTTTTAATGTCTAACGCAACCTCTTTCAATTCTTGTAACCGTGGGTATGGCATTTTTATATAAGGAATCGACATGGGACCCGCATCAGTCATATTTATTTGAACCTTGAATGGTCCTTTTTCATTAGCTATTTCTCTCAAATGATCTAAATAATGATATTTATTTATATCAAATTCTATATCTGGTTTGATAATTGCTTCAATGTAATCTAGATCATATGCTGATTCAATAGATGAATGTTTTGTTGAGCCTGGAATAGTCAAGGAAGATTTCACAGCTTGATCGACAGGAACAAAAACTTTATCGGGTGTATAGGGTAATAGTTGTGGAATTGGTATTTCGTGGTTCATCTGAAGCTTCTTTAAATGACGACGAAGTACCTTGTGAGCATTTAATGTGCTGTTTGATAATTCTGCCTTCATTTTCTTAATCTTATCCCTGTGAGAAAGTTCAGGAAAATTATCTAAGGGATCAGGCAAAGGCTTAGCCCTTGAGGCTATTTGTTTCAATAATAACGGCGGTTTCTCTTTATTTCGCTTCTGATCAATTAGTTCTTTATTCTCCAAATATTCAGCTCTCCATTGCTGTTCACGAAATTTAGATTCTCTATATGCTATCAATCTTTGTAATAATTGAGTCCAAGACTCCTCTTTTTTTGATAGAATACCCTCCAAGCAACTATTCAATTCTATACCCATGATAAACCGCTCAGAAAAATGATTGGGATCATCCAAGTATCTTTTCTTGTATGGCCTAAACTCTTCTTTAAACGCATAAAGTAATTCTGAACTTAAATATTGCACATAAAGCTTTGCATCTAGCTTCAGTTTTATTATTTCTTTTGAAATGGATTCACTTATCTGTTCATCTGAAACTGATGAGATAGATGTGTGAGATAACTTTTGTGCTTTTCTAAGAAGTGATCGATATAAAGATAAAACAGCCTGCTTATGTGCAATTTTATTTTGAAATAAGTTTTGAAGCATTACTTTAGTATAGTCATTAGGAGATTAATATGTCATTGAATGAATGATGAAATGAAGTTGCAAGAAGCCTTCAAAAATTAGCACTGTTTAAATTGTGATACTTCTTCGCGAGGGTACTATATAAAAATTCAATCTCAGACAGATTTAAAGATCAATAGATATACTTTATTAACTATTCTATCTTCCCATTTTCTGTATCAAGGAGTTTTCTACCAAACATGGTATGTAAAAAGTTGCTTTGGTTGAATATTGTAAGTAGATATACTAACCTAGTGTTTTTATAGCCACCAAAGTTGTCAAGGAATACGAAACCAAATCAATTAACTATAATTAAATTTAAAAGAAATAAGTCAACATATGTATTAGCATTAGATTTACATTTAAAATCATCATTGACTTTGAAAAAATTAAAAGAACAGTTAACAGAAACTATAAACTTATCGGGTGGATTACCGCTAATTGAAGAAGAAGTACCAGCACTCGATGACGATGATGAAGATAATATTCCGGTACCAAAATCTGAACTAATTGATGAAGATATAAATGAAGAGAAAAGTAATGACCAAAATATTATTAAGCAGGTTTCGATAGATGATATTAAACTAGCCATTCCGAAGGACAAAACTTCACCGTATGATAATCAATGGATAGAAATAACTGATGATTTAAGTCTATCAAGCATAACGTTCAATGATAATGATATCATTGCCTTCAGCTATATAGATGATGACTCCTTCAATATTGTTGAAGCTGCTTATGAAGAATAGTTTTGACTTTATTTTATAGAAGTAATGATTATACACTTGTACTACTCCTTATAGAGTAGACATATTTGAATAAAAAGCATATTATGATGTTAAAAAGTGTTTTTTAGTTGCTTTTATGTTTATCTTAATTGACACTACAACAACTACTTTACATTATGAAACGATTCTAAAACCAAGTCTGTAATAATCTAATACTTTCTGGTGCTACTGCTCACACCACTAACTTTTCTAATTCCCGCAGATTGTACTCTATTACCATGATGATGACCATTTGAAATTTTAGATTGGATAACATTTGAATTAACTCTTGTGTTAGATCTAGATTTTGGTATTCTAATACTATGCGTTGGCGATGACTGTGGAGATGATGATAATGTAGTACTGACAGTTCTAGTTGTGGTTGTGGTGGTAGTCTTTGTAAGTTGGACAGGCTGATTCTGACCATTTCCAGGGATAGACCTTAATACTTTCCAGTCACTTGTAGACAGATCCCGCTTTGGGGAACCATTTAGTATTGTACCTTCAGAATTATGCACTTCAGTCTCAACCTCATAACTATTATCATTATTCTTTCTAGTCGAACCCTGGACATCTTGCATTGATACAGCAGTTTCTTCATCTGAATTATTTATGAGTTCAACTACGCCAGAATTATCTTCGTTTTTATATTTCCTTGGTTGTCCTGGAGAATCATTTGGAACCGCAGTTTGGATCTTTGCAGCTAAAGCACCACTAATTTTTCTTCTCCTTATTGGTGTATGGAACGAGGAATCCATGTGGCTAACTGAAGAATTTATTTGCTGTTGATGTTGTAATTTTCTATGCTTTGCCTCTTGTTTCATCCTTGCTTTAAATTCATCATATGGACATAACGGAAATAATCCACCAATGAAATCATCAGGTCTGTTATCTAAGACCATAGTGTGTCTCCAGTCCCTAAAATCATTCTGGTGTAAATATAGCCAATGTTGTTGAGGGCCAACAACCATACCTGGACGAACCATTCTCATATAACCTATGCACTCATTAGCAGTAAAACCATGAGTGTAGATTAAGTGTGCTCCTATGAGACAACCAGTTCTACCTAATCCAGCTTTACAATGAACAGCAATCTTACCTCCTTTATTAATGATACATTCCGCGGCACCAATAAATTTTTGAACATACTCTAATGAAGGACAAGTACCATCGTCAAATATCATATCAATATGCTGAATACCTCTTTTAGAAAATTCATTCGCGTCATACAAATGCGAGTTTAATCTAACAACCAATTGGACGTCATTAGCCATGAAGTAATTTAAAACCTTTTTAAAAGGTTCATTTAGTCCACCTCCTTTCCTTGTACTTTGTTGAGGGGAAGCAAATGCAATAAAATCTTTTGAAATAACATTAAAATCACCTTGATCAACTCTTTCATATTGTTCGTATTCTTCTAAATTAAATGTCGTTAAATCTATCATCCCTCTTTCCTTGGCTCTCCACATACCATAAACTACATCTTGGATTGTAATATCAAAATCTGCATTCGAATAACCAGCATCTCTGAAACCCTGTAATGGGGGATCAATTTGCGAAATTGGCTGCAACACTTGATGAGGCGACCATGATTGAACCAAAACCATATAGCAACTTAGTAAACAAGCTGCATTAGCTCTTTGCTTTGGTGAAGTTGAACTATAAAAGACTATCGCTTTACCTTGATTAGTCTCTTCATTCAAAATATTGTGTAGAACTACCGCAAATCTGTACAAATTACCAATATGAAGAGGCCCAAAATCTAAGTGAAATGCATTATAAGGTAAAGCATCTTCAACTGTAAAATAGACCAACTCGTCTGTATCAGACGGCGTATAATCATAAGCACCGAGATAAATACGGTCTATAGTATGTTGTTAGTATCATTCCATTTATAACCTGGTTCCAAGAAATTTGAAGCACATACTTTTCAAAAACTCAATAAGAGGAATATTTGATTTGTTTTTCACCATATCCTAGTTGTTTAAAATAATGATAATCTAGATGTTGGTAACTTATAAAATGTAAACAAATGTTCAATATTAAATCCAAACAATTTATAGAAGCGATCGGAGTTTTTTATGAGAACTGAATATTAGAAGAATACAGTAAAAAGATTTTGGAGAACTAAATATGTAAAGCTAAACAATTCAGAATTATTATTTGTTATTTATATATATTATCAATTATTTCATCTTCTACTTTAATAAGAAGACCAGATTCTGGGTATTGTTTTGATTTTGGCCGTTTCTGTGTTATTGAATTGTGCATTTGTGCACGACTCTCCCTGATTAAGTCTTCGATATCAAACGAGCTACCGATATATACTATACTACTCGTCTCTATAGACAAATCGATTTATTGCAATTGTACTATAGAATGGTATGTATGACCCAATATTTTACGCAGAAATTCCTGGTTTAATTTATTTAATAGTCTTGTATCAGTTTTTTTCTCTCCTTCAAGAGATAGGGCGGTTTATTGACGCAAACATCTACAGGCACCATCTTTGTATTCCTTTTCATCCGAAACACTTTCAGAACTTCGTAAATTCAGATTTAGAAGTGCCAGGGTGTCTAAAATTCAAGCAGTTATTTGTATGTATTATTCTTGAAACATTTGTTGTGCTACCTTATTCCCATAGTTAGGATCTAACAGCTTTGCATTAGATACTATAGACAAAGCAACTTACGAGATTCAGCAAGAGGACGAAGACCAGGTTTTAGATAATATCGACGACTTAATTGAAGAATTACCAGATAATACTCCTAGATTTGTCGTCCTTTCCTACCCATTTAAATTATCCGATGGAAGATTAAAGACTCCATTGGTACTTCTCTATTGGATTCCACCTACTAGCGGACAGGAAAGTAGAATGTTGTATGCAGGTGCGGTAGAATTAGTAAGAGAAAAGGCTGGAGTGTCCAAGTAAGTATATGATTTTGAAAATAACTTTAATGTATATTATCTGATGATTGATATTAACTGACTTAATATTAGACTTATCAAAATAGAAGAGGAAGAAGATTTTGAAGATCTTGAAGAACAGTTACAATAAGTCACTTAGATCAATGAGAACAAGTTTTATATGACTTCAATGTAAAATATAAGTTATTGTTTATAAATCTTTGAACATTTGAGCTATTTATCATTCATAAGAAACCAACTTTCTAATGTATACAGCTTCAAATTTGTCGATTAGGTGCCCGTCAAACTTTACTTGACTCTGAGTTTGCATTCTGGGCACTGATATCTTTTTACTCGCCAATTTGTTCTTTAGAAATCGTATACAATTTATTGAAGACTACAATTTACTGTTAACAGAACCCGCAGACCATGAGCATTACGCTATTTTAATGCCAATTAAGAAGGGAGCCTTATTTAATTCAACTAATCCTGAGAACTAAAGATTTTATGCTACAGCATCGAATAGGTCAAACAGAAGGTACTACGAAAGGAAATATTAAAATTTGCAATTTTGCAATTTTATTATTGTCTTGTTTAATTTTATTTGGTACCTATTGTCAATGGAGTGTCCAGATCGTCAGACATATTAACAGGAAGTGAAACTATTAAACTGTTCTCCAATGATACCTTTTTGTGGCATACCTTCTCAGGGTGCAATCGCAGTTCTTCTAACCGATCTCCCAAACTAGTCAATCGGTAATTCAGTCTTATTTGTCTATTCATGTTATAGAGGAGCTATAACATATATATATATATAATAAGCCATGCTCATAATTACCCAATGCAGAGTAATTATAATCATCAGATGCTCCAAAGAATTTCAAGAGGTCGTGTACCAACAAATTAAGCTTTGTGTAAGAAAAGTTTCCCACTTAGGATATAAAGGAATTTTTCACTTTTTTTTTACTTTTTTTTAGACAGTTTTCCCTTTTTCTTTTCATCAACCTAAAGAATAATAATCCGTCAAAATGGGTCGTATGCATTCATCTGTATGTGAATAAATTCAAACGAAGGATAACTATTACTATAATACTTGATAATTGGTGTGACTAAAGGATCGATTTGGTTACATGGGCATTGGAAATAGTTAAGGTCTTACCAAGAGTAAACAATTCGCCTAAACATGTTAAGATTTGTTGACATACGCTCTTGATATTTGATGCTTATACTATAGCTCATGAGGAAACTGGTCGATACCACTGTTATTAAAGTGTAAACTTGCTTGAAGAACCTCTGTTCGTCTATAACGCTGTTCATTACATCTAGAAAAAGTTGCTAGTTGTTTTGAGTTATATGTGTGTAGCATGTTCTTCTTGGTAACGTAAATAGTGTTGTGCTTGCCTAGAGGGCAATATACTAACATATGTCATAGGGTAAAGGTATCTCCTCTTCTGCTACTCCATACTCTAGAAACGCACCAGCTTGGTTCAAATTAACACCTGATGATGTTGTTGAACAAGTTATCAAATACGCTAGAAAAGGTTTAACTCCATCTCAAATCGGTGTTATCTTAAGAGATGCCCACGGTGTTTCTCAATCCAAAGTTGTTACCGGTAACAAGATCTTAAGAATCTTAAAATCTAACGGTTTAGCTCCAGAAATCCCTGAAGATTTATACTACTTAATCAAAAAAGCTGTTTCCGTTAGAAAGCACTTAGAAAGAAACAGAAAAGACAAAGATTCTAAATTCAGATTAATTTTAATCGAATCAAGAATCCACAGATTAGCTAGATACTACAGAACTGTTTCTGTTTTGCCACCAAACTGGAAGTACGAATCTGCTACTGCTTCTGCTTTAGTCAGTTAAATTATTTTACACATTTTATTTTATTTTTTTGAATACTTTATATAGTTTGTTAAATAATTGGTTGTAATCTATAATTTAGTTAAATGTTCACTTCTATGTAATATATTGGCGTCTATTGTTATTCTAGTTATGTGAGAAAAGTCGCACTAGTAAGCAGTTATCAAAATAAACTTGTAAATAAACCTTTAAAAAAGGTATATTATTATTCTAATCAATTAATTGTGATTGTAAACCATGGGAGCTAGGTTGTCATTGTTGGCACCTTCAGCGCCAACAGTTGCTATATCATCTTATATTGATATTTTAAATAATATTCAATACATAGAGCTAATTAATAATTCTCGATTCCTTAAAACTATCAAGGCTATTGATAATTCAACTGGCAATCTAATCGTAATAAAAATCCTTATAAAGCCATCGAATAATACTTCAAATTATAATATACGTTTGCAAGAGATTACTGAATTAATTGCCAAAGAATCATCTTTGCTATCTCAATTCAATAATATATTACCATGGCATAAGATAATCGAAACAGATAGGGCGGGATACTTAATTCGACAGTATATTAAAACTAACCTATACGACCGCTTATCCTTAAGACCATTTTTGGAGCCAATTGAAAAATTGTTTCTTGTTTATCAAATGCTAAAAATTATAGATGATTTACATAATAATTCACACATCCATCACGGTGATCTAAAGTTAGAGAACTTTTTAGTAACTTCATGGAATTGGTTAATGTTAACCGATTTTGGAAACTATACTAAGCCAACATATATACCTGAAGATAATCCAAGTCAATTCTCTTTCTACTTTGATAATTCGGGGAGGAGGCTTTGTTATATAGCCCCAGAAAGATTTTACAACTCAAAAGAATCGACAAACCATGTACAGAATATAAATGATGAAGGAAAATTTAGCGGCAAAGATGCGTTAACTAATGCAATGGACATGTTTAGTTTGGGATGTGTTATTGCTGAATTGTATTCTGATGGTGAGCCAACTTTCACATTATCTCAATTGTTCAAATATATGAAAAATGAATATTCCCCTGACTTATCTAGTATAAATGATATTTATATAAGAGACCTTATCCAAAGACTTATTCAATTTAATCCTGAAGATAGGCCTCTGATCGAAACGGTAATTAATGATTACAAGAATAAATGTTTTCCGGAATTCTTTTACGACTTCTTATATGATTTTATGTCTGAGTTAAATAACAATGATTTATTTGTTGTACCTGATGGTAATGATAATATATCAACAAGTGATTTAAAGATTGATAAGATTTATAATAATTTCGATAAGATCTCAAAGGCATTGAAATTTGAATATGAATATGAAGATGGATCTGAGGAGTCTATTGGCAAGTTTGTCCCACTAAAATTAAACTTATCTGGTATGCCCTATAATTATACTATAAAATCAAGCTCCAGTTTTTCAATTAATAATAAGCTGAAAAAGTCATCACTAATTATACTTAATTTTATTTTTTCGTTAATGAAAACTTTGAAACATCCCTCATCCAAAATTAGAGCTTGTGAGTTAATTATTGCATTTTCAGAAAGAATCAATGATGAGTGTAAATTAGACAGGTCCTTGCCATATTTATGTACTTTATTAGATGAATATATCGAAAGTTCATCGACTATATATCATCCAAATCTTATTCGACAAAACTTATCAGAAAATTTCACCTTTTCTTCAAGGGTTGCTTGCTTTGCATTAGCTGCCATAACTACATTGTTGTCATCATGCTCATACATTACACCAATAAATGTGTTAATGTTTCCTGAGTATTTATTACCCAAGCTTTCAAGTTTAGTAAGCTTACATCCCGAAGATGGTGAGAAGAGTTTAATTAAAATTACACTAGCTGGTTGTTTACCATATTTAGCTAATGTTTCAAAAAAGTTTTGGATGATGTCCAAAACATTTAAAAGCGATGCATTAAAATCTTACAATAATAAAATTATGGCATATTCATTAAATAATACCAATGAAGGTTTGGTTAATTCGTATAACACTTTCAGTATTCCGAAGGAACAATTAGATTCAGACTTCGAAAATTTAGCGCTTATATTGTTAACCGATTCAAATCCACTGGTCAAAATTAGTTTGGTTAATAACGTTTTGCCATTATGCCAATTTTTTGGGGTTGATAAAACTAATGACATTATACTACCTCATTTAATAACTTACTTAAATGATCCAAATTATGAATTAAGATTAGCATTTTTGTCTTCAATTTTGGAAGTCGGACCCTACGTAGGCGTCTTGTCATTCGAGCAGTATTTACTCCCTTTATTAATTCAAACATTAGGGGATCTGGAGCAATTTGTTGTATTGAAGGTTTTAGAAATTTTCTGTCAATTTGTGAAAGATAAATTAATTAATCCTAAAACTGAGTTTAATGCATTGGAAATTTATAAAGAAATACTAACAAATTCAATTAATTTAGTTTTGCATCCAAGCGAATGGATTAGGCAATCGGTTCTTTGTTTGATTCTTGCTATTAGCGATAATTTATCTGATGCTGATCGATATTGTTTTCTTTATCCTTTAATTAAGGGATTTTTGTCCTATGATTTAACGACTATTAGCTGGAATACTTTATATCCTTGTTTAACAAAACCTTTATCCAGGCAAGTTTATGACCTAGCGGTTACGTGGTCATTAAATGCTACAAGCAAATCGTTATTTTGGCAACAAAAGAGCTATTCTACATTGAATGATTTGAAGGGGGCTTCTAAAAGAAGGATAATATCCTTTTCTAAGAATATGGGTAAATCAGTATATTTGCCTAAACTTAATAATGAGATTAATTTTTCTTCTTCCACTGGTAATACTTCTACTGTCCCATTATCGCCTGAAGATAAACAGTGGTTTCTAAAATTGAAATCTGTTGGCTTAGAAGACAAAGGTTTATGGAAAATTTTTATTTTAAGGGATTATATCATACATGTGAGTAGATCTAATAATAATATTTTTGATATTGGTGAAAAAGATTTTAATAGCATTTCAAATAACATTAATATAACTCCTAGAAATATATTTTTTGAAATCTGCTACAAATCGGAACCAATTACAACAAGCATAAGAACAACTGAGACGGACGTTGAAGCATCAATACCAAGTGAATCTATTTCTCTTCGTGGTTATGAGTCGAGGAGAGGTTCCAATTCATTATTTTTACCAAATTTTAGTAAAGTCAAGGCATCTTTGCAAACTGTTCAAGCGAATGTCTTTGGAGAATTAGAGTTGAGTCATGAATCCAATATAAGCAATTCAAATCGCCACCATCACCATATTCATTCTACAAAGGACAGTAACTCAAGCCATAAAGTATTTAGTGTTAATAATTCCAAAATTATAACGGCTAACATTAAACATAGTTATACAGGCTATAATCCATATATGCTAAATTATTTATCAAATATTGACTTTGATCCTACTTTGGATAATTTTCCTGAATTTGGTCAACTAGTTAATACAAGTAAATCATCAAGTAAAAGTGTCTGGAAACCAAAAGGTGTCTGTGTTGCTCATATTAATTCTAATATTGTTCCTGGTGAGATTGACAGTATCAATTGTGTGAGTGTTTGCCCATCATCGGAATTTTTTGTAACTGGTTCAGAATCTGGTTATTTGAAAGTTTGGGATATTTTCAAATTAGAAAAAAACATAAATGTCAAGAATTCTAGTCTTTCAATTAATTTAAAATCATCAATTACTTCAATAAAATTTATACCGAACCGATTTATAGTATCAGTAACTACAATTAATGGATTGGTAGCGTTATTTAGAATTGACGTCTCAAGAGGTAAAAATAAAAGAATTATCAAGTATTCCAAGTTGTCATTAATCAGAAATCACCAGTTGAATGTTGAAGAAGATGGATATGTAATAAACACTGAATTTATAATTACTTCGAAAAGGGCATGGTTAGTTGGGACAACTTCAACATCAAAGATTATTGTTTTAGACATAATTAAAATGGAAAAAGAATTCGAGTTGCAAAATCCTTTGATACATGGAATACCAGTTTCATTTATCATTGACCACAAACAAATTTGGTTGTTACTAGGCACTAATAAAGGTATATTATGTTTATGGGATTTAAG
This sequence comes from Schwanniomyces occidentalis var. occidentalis, assembly GCA_031081865.1. Lineage (NCBI taxonomy): Eukaryota > Fungi > Ascomycota > Pichiomycetes > Serinales > Debaryomycetaceae > Schwanniomyces > Schwanniomyces occidentalis. The sequence continues at coordinate 235,016 of JARYTB010000005.1, forward strand.
ATTTAAAATGTTATTAAAGAGCTGGAAACTAAATTATAACCATCAAATGTTTGAGATTAAGAAATTAGTTTTGTTATCCAGTAATTTCAAACTAGATATAAACAACAATAATAAAGACATAACATATTTTGCAATGATTGGTGGTAACTCTGAACCGGACATATCGATATGGGAAGTTCCATCGTTTGAATGTAAGCAAATTTTAAGCTCATATACAATTAATCCAAAAATCAATGAATATTCGTTGACTGAAATTTCCAATAAAGTAAATAGTTTTAGTATGGAAGATATTTTATCTGCTTTAAGCATTACTATCGAAAATGAAGCAAATGGCTCTGGACAATCAATGATATCACTAAAATACTATACAAACGATATTGACAACTATTTTATTAGTGCAACTTGGGACAAACGAATAATTGTATGGGATTTAAATAAGGTCGAAAATTCCATATCATTGAATAATAACTATGAAACTGATTTTACAAAAAGCAAAATCAATCATTCGTTAACTTTGGTTCGTGAAAACTTTCAAAAGAAGAAGAAGATTATTCCAGACCAGAATTTTATGAAATTCAATGACATAGCAATTCAACAATTTGACGCGATTAAAAAGCATCAAGATCTTATTACTGATATAGAAATAATTACAAAACCATTTGAAATGATTCTTTCTGTTGATAGAAATGGTTTTATAAATCTTTATAAGTAAACTCTCAATTATCGGTTCGGTTTACATAGATCCTCGTATTCTATGGGTGGCCGCAACGGTGTTGCGCCGCTTTCGATGAGTGATGAAAGCTTAATCTAGATCACTTTATGCTATATACCTTAGCGATATTACCCATATAGTAAATCATCTATACTTTATTTCCTCTAACAGCAACTCAAGAAGATAGCAACCTAGCTAAGTCTTCTGTAGGAAGAACTTTGGGGTGCATCAGATAGTTCGCCAAAAATGTTTTAGTTCGTAATTACATTGTAAATCCGAGCTTCTTGCCCCCCAACTTGTATTCCCTTGACTAAAAATGAACAAGTTGGTAATGCGACTTTTTTTTATAATTTATCTGTAAATCAATAAAAGATGCCATTTGACGACGAAAAAGGGATGCAAATTGCCCTTGAAGAGGCTAGAAAAGGTACGTTAGCTGATTGTATAACTGAATTCTGCATGATATTCATGGCTTATTCATCTTGTGAGACCAAATTTACTAACTACGACAACAAGGGTACGAAGAAGGAGGCATTCCAATCGGTGGAGCTTTGATCCACGAAGATGGTACTGTCTTCGGACGTGGTCATAATATGAGATTCCAAAAGTCCTCACCTACTTTACATGGTGAAATCTCTACATTAGAAAATGCAGGAAGATTAAAGGGTAGCGTATATACGAATTGTACTATGTATACTACCTTATCACCTTGTGATATGTGCTCTGGAGCTTGTATTTTGTATGGTGTCAAAAGAGTTGTTTTAGGAGAAAATGAGACTCTTTTAGGAGCTGAAGACTTATTGAGAGAAAAGGGTATTGAAGTTGTTAATATGAACAATCAAGAATGTAAAGATTTGATGAGCAAATTCATTAAAGAAAGACCAGATGATTGGTCTGAAGACATAGGAAAATAATTTATAGCATTTATGTAGTTAATGTTATTTTTTTGATTTATTTTACTATTTTCATTTTATTAAATGTATCGATTTGCTAGTCCTTCTTGAAGTTGAGATATATGTTAGTGAGGATTAGTGAGATTATCGCCTAAATCTGAAATGAGTGCTCATTATTCTGATCACAGCTTTAAGCATACAATTTCAACGCAAACAAATTAATCAAGAAACTAACTAACTCTATTTAATAATGGATGCAATAAGCGATAGGGTGTTTACAGAAATAAACCCTATCGATGCTCCCAATGATGATCCATCCTTGTTGACAATTATACTTGATATTTCACCACAGGGTTGGTACAACTTGAAAGATCAAATAACACTACAAGAAGTCACTAAATCCCTATTAGTGTTTTTGAATGCACATTTAACATTGAATAATTCTAGTCAAGTTGCTTTTATAGTGAGTGAACCGCAAGGGTCTAAGTTTTTATACCCAAATCCTGGAAAAAACTATGATGAAGTTCGTTCCAAGAATATTGTGGATGATGAGTCTACTGATTGCAACGAATCTACACCTAGCTTAATTAATAAAGGAATGTATAGACAATTCAGAATAGTGGATGAGGCAGTCTTAGAAGAGTTGAATGAATGTATTCGAGATGTTAGTGAAAATATTGAAAAGAATAGATCACCGTCGACGTTGGCAGGTGCCCTAAGCATGGCACTTACATATACAAACCGAATATTAACCTTAGACCAATCTATTTCAACTACAAAGGCGTCAGCTATAAGCTCCACTACTAATATAAATAGTGGGGGCACTGGTGCATCAGCTTCATCGAGAGCAGGTACAGGTGGTACAAGTTCTACTAGTCTAACTTCCATGAAATCCAGAATTCTAATAGTTTCAGCAAACGATGATGACGATATTAAATACATACCAATTATGAATTCAATCTTCGCTGCTCAGAAAATGAAAGTATCAATTGACGTAGCTAAATTAGGTAAGAAAAGTTCTTCATATTTACAACAAGCATCGGATGCAACAAATGGTATTTACTTAAATATTGAAAATCCACAGGGGCTAATTCAAATTTTATCCACTGCATTTTTTGTTGAGCCGTCTATAAGGCCATTAATTATATTGCCAACTAATTCAAATGTCAATTATAGAGCGAGCTGCTTTGTCACCGGAAAGTCTGTTGATTTGGGATATGTTTGTTCAGTATGTTTATGCATCATGAGTATAATACCTGAGGGTGGCGTTTGTCCCACATGTGCTTCTAAATTTGATGAAAGGATATTAACTCAATTAAGAAGAGGGCCGGTTGTTGCCCCCAAAAAGAAAAGAAAAGTTGATTCCAATGGTAATTCATCAACAAATGGAACAGCATCTCCAAGTTAATATTGCATTCTGTCACATAGTTATTTAAATTTTTAATAAAAACATTTCATTATCATTTAATCCTTGATTTGTAATATTGAAATTAAATTCTTTCGGATACTTATGCTTATCTATCATGTGTAATCGCCTCTTGCTTGGAGTAGAACATATTTTTTTACATCCTTGTGAACTATAATGAAAGCATTTAAAAATTTTTAACCCATTTTCTTTTTTTAATTGCAAGAAAGGGTTATGATTTTCGTCGATGTGTAGATTTAGAAATGTATCTGATGGAAACCTTCGGTAGCATTCGTTGCATATATAATTATGATATGTTACTACGTGATTCTCATAACTCATATAAGAACGAAAAGTTGGTGGATTCAAGTGGCAAGGTGGGATTGTGCATTCAATTGATCGTTGACTTGAAGTATATATCAGTTCAGTATCGTTTATATCTTCCTCTTCTCTTGACCTTTTACTCATTTGACAGAAACGGCAGATTGAGTGATTATGTTATTCTCTGTATTGCTTGAGATTTGTACGAGTCGTTAGAAAAATTTAACTATGTAATTTATCAGAACAGTATTTTAAGCACGATCAATATTTTCAAGTATAGGGATTATAGAATGGTTCCAAAAATATGGCTGAAAGGAATAATCAATCGGATCTAAATTATAGATTGAAAAGGCTGAGATCTGAAGAAGGTGTTGAAGAATTCAGCCAAGACCTACTACAAGTAGGAAAGTACACAGAGGGTCCATTGGATTCAACCTTTGGTCAACATGCTGCTTTTCCGACCATTCATGCCCATGATTCTGATGGTAGCGACCAAGAATCTAGGTCTGTCTTCGAGTACCTATCCATGGTTAGAGATGAGGCTGAAAATGATCGAAGTGTTTACTATGTTCAGGATAAACTCTCAATAAGTGAAGGGATCCATAGCGGTCAAGAGAGTAAAGACAAAAGTGTAAATGAAGATGTCCTGGACGATGAAGTATCTGGTAGTGGTCAATCAACAAAAGACCTTTGGAAAGCTAAACACAGTATTTGGAAGCAAGAGGTCATACAGAAATTCTTGCATCTAAAAGACCAAACTAAACTCAATCTACAACAAATTCAAGCATCCGGTAATCTAGATATTCAACTACCAGAAACCGCAAGCCTGTGGCGGAAGTTCATATTAGAAAATTGTCCTCCTCCAATCGAATTCTTTTACAATAATTTAGATCATCCGACAATAATTAAATTAATCGTCTATTTTACTAAATGGTTAAGCTTTTCAACTAATGAGAACTTATCGAGATGGGTCTGGCTGGTGTTTTTAAGACTTGATAATCTATTAGAAATAAATGAAAGTTCCATAGTAAGAGATTTGGGCAAAAAGGCTTTAAAATTATCGAACAAAATTACAAAAGATAATGTTTCCAACATGTCCAGATATACTATCGATATTATACTTGTGATTGTTGGCGAATATTACGGACAAAGAGATTTATTAGAATTGTAAATAGGTTAAGTAAAAGTAAGTCTTAAGTTATAGTTGATATAAACCTGTGTGTACTTACAAAAATTGTGGTTCAAAGACGTTCTCGCCGAAGGTGATAATAAAATTACCTTCAAAATTGGAAGCATAGATTCCAGTTTCCTCAAATCTATATTGTAACTTTTAAATATGGCACCAAAAGTGATCAGAGAAGACTTAGTCGTACCGTAAGTATTCGCTTGACTTATTTTTTGTTTAATTCAATACTAACTTTCTTGGTAGATTTAGACATGTTCCAGTCTCACCACGTTCTGAAGTATCAGGAATGATCGCTCAATCATTACCAATGGCGGCTATGTTCATGAGAAATAAATTGTTATCATGGTCTTCGTTATTCTTAGCTATACAGTCCTATTTAAATGAGCCAATCAACAAAGCTTCTTCTGCTAGCGATGGTTCTCAACCACCATTATTAAGAATTGTTTTTGCATTGGTCTCATTATTAACTTGTTATCTTGAATTACTTTTTCCAGCTTATGGACCAGCAGCTAAGAAAGCCTCGTTAGCTAACATTTCTGAAACCATCTCATCGACCATTTCTTCAGCCACTGGTACTGGTACTGGTACTAGTTAGTATTATTCATTTACTTGTAAAAAAAAACACTTCTAATTTACTAAACAAATGGTTACTAATATTACATAAATATACATTATTTACACTGAATTATAATATTTAGTGATTTGGATGCGTGTAAGTATAGTAGAATTAATCCCAATTAAAAATTACACTTTCAGAACCTTTGTAGGAAACGCTTACTTTCAGCGATTTACTGTCCCAAGATAAATCACAAATTCCGACATTTGAATCTTTTTGATTATTTCCATCTTTAGGGATTTCAAAATTATATACACCTAAGCATCTTAAAAATTCTTTCCTCTTCTTAGAATAACGAGAAATCGAAACATCCCATATCGATATTCTTCCTAAATCGTCACCTATTGCTAGCCATTTACTATTAGGAGACATTGCAGAGTTAAAAACCATCACATCTTTCTCCTTATTGAATGTATTTGGTTCATTAAATTTGTAGTTATCGAGGTTCTTGAAAATATTAGTACTGATTAATGATTCTCCACTGACAGCATTCCATATATTTACCACGCCCTCCATTGAAACACTCAACAAAACACTATCATCATTTACCTTATCTAGCCAGTATAATCCAAGTATCGGAGATGTATGATATTTAAATTTATTATTATTACCTGGAGTATTTAGATTAAGTGATTCTTGTGTGGAACTGCTTGACCAGACCTTAATCACATAATCGAAATCGGAACAGGAAGCTAATAATTTAGAATCAGGATTAAATTTAAGAATCGATATGTAATTTTCATGGCCATTAAGATAACCAATTGATTGAACTTCTTGTTGAGTAATACCAAATTGAGGAGGAGCAACAGTATAGATTTTGATTGATTTCCTGGGAGTTGATATAGCAAATTTGGATTCGTCTAGCCAACATGCATCAATTGTAAACAGACTACCTGGGGATAAATTTGGTGGGCTTGGAGCTATTATTTGTTGAATTAAATTTAAATTATTCCCGTCCCATAAGCAAACCTGGTTATTGATATCAATCGATAACAAATAATGCCCGTTTTCACTCCAAACTAAATTTGATATAATGGCTGGCATAAACTCATTAGAATTCTCTATTTCGGCAGTAGTTGCTACATCAGTACCATCAAATGTATTTGCAATATTCTTTAATTTACCATCCGGCGACCAAGCACGAAGTTCACCATCTATTCCAACAGTAACTATTATACTACCTTGTGGCGCCCATGACACCACATTAATTTCATTTCTAACATTTAAAATGTTTGGATGGTTTAAAGTAACCGATTCTGCTATAGTATTATTATTAATCGCATTAATGACTGCTGTTGAGTTGTCTTTACCATATGCATATACATCAGTGCTTGGATGCCAGTCAGTAATTAAACTTTCTGAATATTTTATTTGTGGAATAATTTCTTTAGTAGTAAATTCAATATCTATGTCTTCTGCTTCCGCATTTTGAACTTTATCCTCTTTTATCTCATCATTTACTTCCTTCATTTCAACATCCTCCGTTTCAATTAGCAGATCCACTTCTGATTTTAAAATAAACCGTTCGTTCTGTTCCTTTTCTAGTCGTTGTTTTCCCTGTTCTTGTTGCTTCTTCCTTTCTTCTCCTTCTTCCTCCTTTTGCCTATTTATTTCCTCTTGTAATAGCGCTCCTAATAGTGATAATCTTTCATCTTTATTAGGCTCATCTTTGTTTATATCTTCCTCTACTAAAGAAAATAGAATACCCTTTTGTACTAAGTTCACTAAACAGCCTGGTTCAATTCTCGTAACTATTGATAAATTTTTATCATGTTCGTATGACAGACAGTGAGAGTGTTTTTCTAGAGCGTATGCAGCTAAATCAAATCCTGACTCCTGTAGGTACCTCCATACCAAATAATTTAGTTCCGTACTAGTTAAAGACATATGAATATTACTCTTTTTTTATATGACCTTAAGATATTAAATATGACAGTAGAGAGTCTATTTCGTCAAATCATAAAATTTAGGTGTTTACTAAAAAGTCCTCAAATTACACAAAATCGTTCTTATATTTATTTAAAGTCTCGTTAGTATTCCCAACTCAACTTGCAATACAAAAAAACTGAAATCAATCATTAAATAAGGCTAATGATGGATGTTGATGTAAAGGGGTCCTATCGTAAGAGTAGGGCACCATGGCAGAGCACTAATAATAATAAAATAAATAACCCGTATGCGAATGCCAATACTTCAATTGTTACACCAAGTGAGAATAATGATTCGTTGCAAGTTCCAAATCCATACGCAAATAACACCACAAGCAGAAAAAGTACTAGGAGATTGAGTATGCATGTGTCAGCGGCAGCTCAGGCTCATAGGAAATCATTTACACAAGCGGCGCCCTTCGATTTGGCCAATCTCCCTCAGGTTCCTTCACTCTACAAGACAAGCAGTAAAAACTCGGAAACGATACTAGTAACTCACGAGCAAGATAATGAATTTGTGGATATAGAGACTAAAGTAGTCAAAGAACTTTCCAATGGTACAGCTACTGAAATTGATGATTATTACAAAGTGCTAGTAAAACAGAAGAATCTTATAACTAGAGATATTAAAGCTAGTATCAACCAAAACCAGAAGTATATATTAGAGTTAACAAACGATCTAAAAGAAACCCAGGATGAATTATTGCAATTGCGGTTGACCACAAAGGAATTGTATGGCATTCTTGATGATTTCAAAGATGCAGCACAGAGAAGAATAGATTTGGAATTTGAAACTCAGCATCAACAGCAACAGCAACAGGAATTGCAAACTCCAAAGCACTTAAACAAAAGGAAAGATCGTTCATCTATCATGGTCCTTGAGAAAATGTGGGAAAGTGAATTACAATCATTATTTAAACATGTTGAAGGGGCCTCAAAGTACATCCAGCCATTTCCAGGTAGACATGTTCTTGCAGAAAGTGGTCGTTGGTATGAAGTTAATGCAGGTACTTGGAAACCTACTAAAGCTACGCATTTATTTATTTTGAATGACATGTTATTAATAGCAACCAAAAAAAGCTCTCAAGAAGGTGGTAATAAATCAAGATTACAGGCTATACAAGCATGGCCTTTAGCTGAGGTTAAATTATCAGAAATTTCAGCTCCAAGTTCTCCTGGTAGAGTGGAAGACAACAAAACCTACTTAATTAATATAAAATCAAAAGTATTAAGCTACGTTTATCAAACTGATAGATATGATCATTTTTTAAAGATCACAGAAGCATATAATAAGGGTAGAAACGAATTATTGCGAAGAGATAGATTAACTGATATAAGAAAAACTATTCATGGTCCCGAGTCGGGTGAGACGGATGACGAAAAGCGTCAATTACGTGAGTCTTTAAGAAATTCTGGTTTCATGGAAAACGCAGATGAAAAAAGAAAAAGTGGTTCACAAAGACAGAGTGCTGACATAGTATTGCAAGATATTTCTGCTCGTGTCCATTCAAGGAACAGATCGCACGACTTTGGCAATAGTCTTAATGATAAAAGTTATTCTAATGCTGATAAGGGTCAATTCTTTAATGAGTTAAAAAAAATTGAAGATAGGCTCGATGAAGTAGATGTTGAAATAGCTCATAATAAGTATACCGAATCAGTTGGATTAGTAAGATATATTGAAAACAAATTAACAAGTATCGAGTCAGCTATCAAGGTTAATAATAGTGAGAATAATGCAAGTAGCTCTAACAATTCAATAGATGAAATAAAATTACTTATTGATGTCATAAAATTGAAAATAAATAATAGAAAGGTTAGAGTTCAACAAAGTCTAGGATTTGATTTGGAACATAATATTGAAAGGCTAACCCATTCTGAGATTTATCAGATTACCGAATTCTTTTATAATTTTGACCAATTAGATAAAGGAATTTCATTATATTTACAAGCAATGTCAAACTATTTATCGTCTACTGTTTCAAGTTTAGTTGTTGGAGTTCAGGGATCAACTAAAGTTGATGTAGTTAATTACTTATCAAACTTGGTTATTATTAATATTTCAATTATAAAGAGAGCAATATCGGTTTACAAAGAATGTATTGTCCCAATATTAAAGAAAGACCAAAGAGGAAATGTTGATTCAAGTGGTTTAATTAATTGGTGCGTCGATGAAATTACAAAATTAGTTGCTTCAATTAAAAAGCATTTATATGGCACGCTTCTTACATTAGCTGTTAATAGTCAGGATGATGAACCTGTTTACAAAGTTAAAGATAGAAAGTTATTCAATGAATTCCTTGATATAATAACACCCCAATTGAATGAGTTGAAATCAGTCGGTGTCAACATAGATTTTGTATTTGACGAAATTATTTCATTAAGAGAGTAAATTTTCAAAATTCTTTCAAGAATATGTATTACTAACTATTTAAAATGTTTAATAAATGAACAACGTACACTTCTAAAGTTTGTCATATAATTTACTCAAATCGTAATGTTCTCTATAATATGAACCTCTTTTCTTTAAAATAATCAATGAAATCGAAGCACAGGTCATTATACCCATCAAAATAGAGAATAAGACACCAGGTCCTAGAGCTCTTAATAAAGGTTCAACAATAAATGTGGCTATCGCTGCAAGGATTTGTCTAATTAAATTATTCAACGCAACACCTGTTGCGCCCTTACCGGGTAAAGTATCTACTAAGTATGTTACAGTTGCTCCGATTACTAACATACTTGCAAATCCAAAGATAGCAGTACCAATTAATGGAATAACCCAGTGTTCTCCATATTTTATTGCCCAACCAAAGATTAAACATGCTGGTGGGAACAAGACTATAGCCGTAACAACATTCCAAGATATACGTGCTTCAGGAACTAATTCTCCATTGTTTTTCTTAGCATACTCTCTCAATAATTTATCATTCCATCTGCCTCCAATAATAGATGACATAATATAAGTTACTGAATTAGGAATATACATTAAACCAACAATGATAGTTTTAAAGTTATATGGCTCTTTAGCATATTCATATGCGATTGTCATATTGAAGAAGTAAACCACTGAAAAGCAAATTGCTGAGTATGAAATCACTAATGCAACAGGTGGATGCCTTAGTAAAATTAAAGAATGTGTAGGCCTTATTATAAGATTATACAGTCTGGTTCTTATCCTCTTCCATTTACTCTGGATATCTACATCTCCTTCTTTTCCTCTCTCATTATCACTGATATGAGATAAAGTTTTCTTTAATTCATCATTAAACGCTCCTTGCGTAATTCTCCGCGAGTAAGATGACCTATTAGTAGTTAATCTTGAAAGTGTGGGCATAACAGTGTCCAATGCTAAAGCCTCGTTTTCATCAATGAATGACGAACGTCTAGACAAATAAGATGCTATTCTTTCTATATCATTTTCTGGAAATTTTTGCTCCTCATCGCACCTATGTTCGTCAGTTGATGATACACTATCAGCTTCTATCTTATTTCTCAACATTTCACGAATTGCAGCAAGATTGTCCTCCTTTCTTAATGTCTCTGGTAGTAAAAACATGATGGATACGACGTTTATACCTGACACTATAACTAAAACCCATTGTGTAGCTCTCCACCCCCAGACTTCCCCAACTACACCACCAATAATTGGAGCACTAAATGGAGCTAGTAAGGGACCTAAATAGTAAATACCCATACTACGACCCATTTCTTGTTGAATAAAAAGATCACTTACCGTTCCAGCACCAACAGCTTGTACTGATGCCGAACATCCACCTTGCAACACCCGTAGAATGATCAATGCTACGATATTTGGCGACAAGGCAGCGCCAATTGAAAATGCAAAAAACATAGAAAATGATATGAGATATATAGTACGTCTACCGTATGTTTCTGAAAATGTGGACCACCACATAGGAAAAATCCCCAACGACAATAAATATATACCAACGGAAATATTCACCACTGATACTTGAGTATTCAAATCTTTACAAACATCATCAATGGCCGGCAACATAATTGAAGTGCCCATCGGCCCAGTAACCGCTGCAAATGCAATAATGAAAACAATAAAATATTTTATTGTGTTAGGATAATCCCTTGCATCTTCATATTCTGGTATCAAAACTAACTGTGCTAGTAATCCTCGTCTGTGTTTCACGGGCACCCGGTTTGTCTTCACTGATGATTGTCCTGACTTTGAGCGGCTCATGGAAGTATCTAAATTTCGCTCTCTCTCTCTTCCACTCTCCGTCCTATGCGATTCTGCTATAGCTAAGGGATTAACTTGACCATCAGAGTCCACACTCAATCGATTTGAATCAGTCGAATCTAAGGAAAACGTCTCTGATACTTGGTCCGCTGAGTTACTCATGTTTGACCTGTACCCGCTGTGCTTTAAAAGTTGTCCTGGCTATACCCCAGTTCTTGTAGATATATTAACGAACCCAGCTACTATTATGTCCGCTAAATAACTATCACCTTATACGAGATACTAACCAAAAAAAATAATATTGTATTTCATGTTGCTATCATTTGACTCATACCTTGGGCCGGCAACTGAAACGCACTATACACGACAGGATTTCATTCTTAAAACTTAGAATTCAGCAATCTTTACAATATATTTACTACAATTTTTTAATAAATAAATTATAAACAACCTATCTCCTCGACAGCCTAACGCTCTGTGCCTAATCTTCTTGATACAATAAGATGTTATATTGTTACAATATTTTGATGTAGTTAGTAACTGTAAGAGAACATATTTAATTATTTTCACGTGAAGTGATAAAGCAGAAAAATTACTCATCACAAGATTTTGATTATATGTTGAGGCCTGCACATAAAATAAGTCCAACTTGGAATGCTCTTAGTATTAATCAGATGGCACCTTTAAGAGACCAGATATACCAGTATACCAGTATATGCCATCAATTGTCTAGAACTATACAGCTTGCTGGATTGAACCATTTAGTTAAAGTGGTTAGATTAAGGTTAGGAATCACGAAGTATTGACTTAACGGCGTCGCTTTGTTATTTATCGCAATATACTCCACAAGCAAAAAGAAAATGGCAATAAATTGGAGGCATAGTTGGCCAGTTATTATCATACGGACATTTGTAATTACTGTTTTCTTCATAATTGGATGTTTATCTATTGTTTTTACGCAGATTTTTGGATTGACTGTTTTCTCGAGCTATCCAATGCAAAAACAAACAGTAATCAATTTAACAAAACAGCATTTTGTGGTTTTACTTACGTTTATTACATCGTGGGTCAATCCATGCAAGATATCAATTACGTACGATCCAACTACATTGCCAAAGAGTAATTCGTTTAAGGTTGATGATTCTGGCAATTTGTCTAGTATATTAACGCCCAACTCTATCATCATAGCTAATCATCAGATCTATACCGATTGGTTGTTTTTATGGTTTATTTCGTACACCGCGCGATTAGGGGACTCTGTATTCATTGTGCTCAAAGATTTATCAAAAATTCCAGTTTTAGGATACGGTATGAAGAATTTCAATTTCTTGTTCTTATCAAGAAAATGGGAAAAGGATAAGGTGAAATTGACGAATCAACTTTTAACAATTGATGCTAATGCCCGAGGAATGGGGCCCTCTAATGGTGTTAGGCACGTATCCTTAACTAATATTTCATCGTCTGATTCTGGTAGATTTAAACATTGGCCAAAAGGCGAAAATCCGAGTCAAATTTGGCCCTATCAGATTATAATATTCCCTGAAGGAACAGTTATTTCTCAGAACACAAAGGAGAGATCTGAAAGATTTTGTCGACAGAAAAATCTTCCAAAATTGAAATATACCTTATTGCCAAGAACTCGAGGTTTATTTTTGACTTTAAGGAAGTTACGCAATACTGTGGAAATAGTGTATGACATTACTACTGGCTATTCGGATTTAGGACCAAACGAATATGGTGAAAATGTTTTTACGTTAAAAGGGTTTTATGTGCAAGGTTACGGTCCCAAACACATTAAATACTATATTAAAGGTTGGAAGTTAAAGGATATTCCGCTAGGCGAAGAATGTGATGACATAGATGACGTAAAGGAAGAAGATATAAAGAAATTTGAAGAATGGTTGTTTAAATTGTGGTATGAAAAAGACGTCCTTATGAACAATTTTTATAAATATGGCGAATTTGTTGACCCAACTAATAAGGAAGGCTCGAGTGTCGAAAAGGCGCAACAAAATACTGTTGTTGCTGGTTTTAAGATCAAACACTTGACTGAAATAATTGGTCCTTTTACTACGGTTTTTACTGCATTTTTGATTTTGAGGTTATTGTGGTTGCTTGTACCAAAATTTTTTTTATGATCAATTTTTTATATGCTTGATTATTGTTTGGATTGTGTTGCACTAGAATTGCATTGAATTAGAATTATAAATAGATCTCGCATCTACCTTTTGAATTAAACTGTCTTCTAACTGGTAGGCTGTTTAGCTATATATTATGAACTTTAATAAATGCTCTAACCTATAATGCAGAATGTAGAGTGCGCATGTAAAATTTATGTTAAACATACGACATAAACTGGATATAGCGCTTAGACTAAACCAAAATAATGTATGATTGTCTTAGTGTAATTAATGGTGGTGAGGATTGCTGTAAATTGATGCCGTTTTAAACTCATTTTTATAAAATTTTATGATACCATTGAAAATGTCAAACCTTTTTAAGCCATCACTGAAACACTGTAGCAGAAATGTTTCAACCTTTCCATACAAAATTTATACCGACGTACGAACATACTGAATCAGACAAATTTCAGTTTTTGGCATGTATCTAAAGCATATAAATAATGTTATATATCTCCAAGTTCTAAAATAGTATTTGAGACTGGAAACCGACCTCTTTGCCTTAAAAATGCTTTTCTCGTTAATAGGAAAAATACCTAAATATTTTATGGTATTATGTTTATTTATAACAACATTTTTATTAAGTTTCCTCCTAATTGGTTGTATTGGTTCCTCAAAGACCTATTCGGATGTCTACTTAACTAAATTGAGTTTTAACAAGTCATCGGTACTATACCCAAATATTAAAGCAGCTTATAAAAGCTCTAATTCGTCAATTAATCTATCTGATGTATCAATTAGGATTGGGTACCTTTCAGCTTGTGTCGACATTGGTGGTAATTTTACTTGTACCTCTATTAGTTCTTTAAATAAAGTTTCGTCATACTCAGGCATCTCAATCGTTCCAACCAAGAGCCTGTCGAAAGCTTCCCAAATTGACTTAATTGGTATAACCCAATCTTTTAGTAATATTTGTCATCCCAGCATTTTAATGGCTGCTATTATATTAACCTTGGTATTGTTAATTATCCTTTGCTATTGTTCTGTTCCCTTACTACCAGGAAAACCTTTCTTGCGAAAGGCTAACTGCTTTATCTCAGCTGCAAATGTTCTTCTCTGGGGCCTAGGGTCAATGTTGCAGCACGAAGCTGTCAAAGCTGCCCATTATTTGGTCAATCCGGCATCCATGAGTATTATATCTGCTACCATAGGAAAAAGAGCTGAGGCTATGACTTGGACTGCTTTTACTTTCTTGTTGATCGTCGCCATCGGTAGTGTCTTCGTTTATATAAGAGAGCTAAAGAAAGCCTCTCAAGAGATTGAACCCAAATTTTAAGTATTTCTTTCTTTTGCTTAAACTTCTAGCTTACCATACCATAAACTTTTAGCTGACATCATTTCTTCACTTTTCTCCTTTTTTCTCCAAAACAACGATTTTGTTGTACCTTGCATTTCACAAACAAATTCTCACATAGAATAACCAATCGACTTAGGTTTCCCTGGTTCCAAACGGGAGGAAATACCCTCTGAAAGTACGTACGTCACATTACCATAATATTGCTATTAACTAGTAGCTTTTTGCAACTAAATTTTGTAGTGTATATATCTGAAACCATGATCACATGATATGCACATGACTTTTGAAAAATTTAGTAGAACCCAATTCCCACTGGTTTCGCTCTACACTTCAGAGCTAACAGTTATAGAGCATAAACAACAATACGTATAACTTAGGTTATTAGTAGTCTTTGTCTGTGTATATATTATTATTATTTGATCAATCAAATAATTATAACATAATCAATAAGAAGAATGTCATATACGGCTCAGCTTGATGCGTTTGTGTCCAGGCTTAACGATAATGCAGATTATAAGACGGCCCATTCAGTTTTATCAGAACTATTGGATATGATAGAAACATTCAATGGGGCAGCAGAGTATGAGTATTTTTTATCAAATTTAGTTCCAATATTTATTAAGAACCTACAAGATGTTCCAATATCGTTTAATAGCCAATCTGCAGAACACAAGTTAAGGAATTCTATACTAGAGATTATTCATAGGTCAATTATGAATGAGACATTCCAACCCTACTCAGAGCAAATCTTGGACGCGTTAACTAAGATTTTGGTTGATGAAAACGAGGACAACGGGGTTTTATGCATGAAGATCATTACTAGTTTACATAAGGCTTATAAGAATAATTTGAGTGAGAAGGTGCAGCCATTTGTTGATGTTATCAATGAGATATACGACAATATGCCGCAGACAATTCAAGATACCTTTAGCTCCAACAATACACAACAGAGTCCAATGACAGTGCAGGAGCAAGAGACCAAGGAGATGTCTCCTCCATCGTTTAGTGAGGACAATTCATCAAAGACTTTAAACAAAGCTATGTGTTCTTTCAAAGCACTAGCTGAATGTCCAATTACTATGGTCTCACTATATTCGTCATATAAGAACCTCGTTCAAACGTCCTTGCCATCATTTTTGCCAAAAATTATAAATATATTAACATTACAAGTCGAAGAACAGCGTGCATATCGAGAAGAAGCAGAAAAGCAAAATAAAACTATAACATCAATATCTCCAAATATTAAAAATAGACAGGCATATAGTAATTTCATATTGGGTCAAGTTAAGGCTGCTTCATTTTTAGCCTATGTATTCATTAGAGGATATGCCAATCAACATTTATCCCAAGATCAAGCTAAATTCGTGCCTGATGTAATTTTAAGATTGTTGCAGGATTGTCCAGCGGAATTGTCAGTTGCCCGTAAGGAATTATTACATGCTACAAGGCATATATTATCAACCCCTTTTCGTGTTCAATTTGTTCCTAAGATTGAATTATTTTTTGATGAAAAAATTTTAATTGGGGATGGTTTAACCTCATTTGAAACTTTAAGACCATTGGCTTATTCAACTGTTGCTGATTTTATACATAATGTCAGAAATGAATTAACACCAAAACAAATATGGTCAACAGTTAGAATATACTGTGATTTACTTAAAGATGATTCATTAGCTTTAACTGTGCAAATTATGAGTGCTAAGTTATTGCTTAATTTAGTTGAGCGTATTATGAAATTACCAAATAAATTAGAAGGCAGACAATTGTTTATGATAATTATTGATGCCTATGCTAAAAGATTCCAAAGTTTAAATCGAAAATATGATTATATTATAAGTAAACATAATGAATTTGAAAAAAAGAGAGGCATTAAAGAAATTGAAGCCAAAAAGGCAATTAATAGATATTCTTCTAAGACAACTGACAGCCTCGATGATAGGAAACAAACATTTAAGGATACAAAGAAAATTATACATGGTTCGTTAGAAATGAAGATTGATGTATCAGAGGACATTGAAATGAGCGAAGCAAATAATGATGATCAACCAGAAAAAGAAAAGCTAGACGAAGAAGTTAAAGTAAATCAACTGGATGAAAAGGAAGAAAAGACAGAGACAAAAATATTTATAGATCTTTTTAATATTGAAGACTTTTCACCTATTTCTCCATCACCAGTTACTAATAATTCAGATTTATTAAAAGATGCACGTTATTTATTCCGTACTTTAATGACTTTCCTCAAATCTGTCATTTTTGGTTTGAAGAATTGTAATCCACCAGTTCCACTTCAACCCAGCCAAGCAGACCAAAAGAATCCAGGTCAGCAAGTTAATTATGATAAATGGAATGATTCAGCTAAACTTACTTCATATGAAGAAGTCAGCATTTTCCGTGAATTATTCAGAGGCGGTATAAGTTGTTTGAGATTTTTTTCAGTTGCTAAACCTAAACCGAGTATTCCCCAAGCTAAAGCCTTTGATTTTTCAACTGGTGGTCCTAATTTACCTATAACTTCGTCAAAAGAGGAGAAAGATTTGATGGAGATTTTTGCTACTATTTTTATTCATATCGATCCAGCTTCTTTCAATGAAATTGTAAATTTTGAATTACCATTTATGTTTGAATCTATGCTAGAAAATGCGGCTTTACTTCATTTGCCGCAGTTTTTCTTAGCTAGTGAAGTTACTTCAGCAAATTTCTCTGGTATATTAATCTCGTTTTTAAGATCTAAATTAGATCAGTTAGGAAAGGTCGAGTTAGTTAAGTCCAACATTTTGATTAGGTTGTTTAAATTATGTTTTATGTCAGTCAATTTGTTTCCCAACACCAATGAAGGGGTCATTTTGCCTCATTTAAATTATTTAATTTTGGAATCTTTAAAATTGGCAACCAAAGGTGAAGAACCAATTGTTTATTCATATTTGGTTAGAATATTGTTTAGAAGTATTAGTGGGGGAAGGTTTGAAAATTTATATAAGGAAATCATGCCAATTTTACCAGTTTTATTGGAAAGTCTTAATAAAATGATTGCTAATTCACGCCGCCCATATGAACGTGATATTTATGTTGAGTTATGCTTGACTGTTCCAGTTCGTCTTTCTGTTTTAGTTCCTCATTTGAATTATTTAACTCGTCCATTAGTGTATGCTTTAAATGGTTCTCAGGAATTGGTAAGTCAAGGTCTACGTACTTTTGAGTTGTGTGTTGACAATTTAACAGCTGAATACTTTGACCCAATGATTGAACCTGTTATTGATGAAATCATGGCCGCATTATGGAAGCATTTAGAGCCAGTACCTTATCACCATCAACATTCACATACAGCTATAAGAATCTTAGGTAAATTAGGTGGAAGAAATCATAAGCATTTTAAACCATGTAATAATTTAGTTGCTCAATCAGAATTAAATCAAGAAATTAAAGCTCTTTTCCAAATTCATGGATTAAATGGAGAAGTTCCTGTATCTATTACCCCAGGAATAGAATCAGCTATTAAATTATTGGAAGATCCAAGATTGAAGGTCCATTATCGTATTAGTGCATTTAAGTACTTATCAAGCATTCTAAAACTATTTATTGATACCACTCCGATTCCGGAAAATTATAACGCATATGTATCTGAATGTGTTGAGAACTTAAAATTACAAAAGATTGAAGAAAATATGGACCTCGATGAATCAGGTATTAAAGACGTCGATAAACTAGACCGTCAACAAAAATTGTTCTCACGGCTATTAGAGATTTTATTTTTTTCTGTTTCTATTCCAGATATCAAGGATGAAGCGAGTGATTTAATTGAAGGTCTTACAACTCATTTTACGTTAATTTATTTAGGTACATCGATTATTGAAAAAGTTAAGAAGGAACGTCCATTTTCCGTTAATGATAACGAAGGTAAAGCTTATATAAACGAAACCGCTTTTCTTAATGCCTTAAATTATGCCTTGAGCTTTTGGGACAAAGAAGTTAGAAATAAAGGTATTGATACTATTAGAAATATTTATAAAACTACTGTTACTATCTTTGGGTCTAATGAAAATGCATTATATTCACCTATATTTCGCTCCATGTTTTATAAATTTACTCATTGTTGCTATAATGAATTTTATCATGCTAAATTAGGAGGTATTTTAGGTCTCAAGGCAATGTTCGAAGAGTTGGGAATTCCACCAAAATGGTTCTTCAAACGTCAATTTGAATTAGTTCGTTCTATTTTTTTCGTTTTGAGAGACACCACTGAAACTGCACCTTTCGAAGTTCGTGAGTTAGCTAAGAACTTAGTTTTGAAACTTTTACATGAATGTAATGTTGATTTGTCTAAAGAAACTATTTTAGAGAAACCATTCCAAACTCTTGTTGGTGCTTTGGTGTATGATTTGGCAAGTGCTAACCCTCTTGTCAGGGAAGTCTCTCAACTATCATTAAAAGTTTTATCTGATACTACATCAGTTCCAATCGCTGCTATAATGGGTCCATGCAAACATCTTTTATTGACTCCAATTTTTGGTAAACCGTTAAGAGCCTTGCCATTTCCAATGCAAATTGGTAATATTGATGCCATCACATTCTGCTTACAGCTTGAAGACACTTTCTTAACTTTCAATGAAGAATTAAACAGACTTCTTTTAGAAGCTTTAGCTTTAGTTGATGCTGAAGATGAATCTTTAGCTAATGTTCATCGCCTTTATGAATACAGAACTTCAAAGCAATTAATTGAACTTCGTGTTGTTTGCATTAAGTTACTCTCATTATCTCTTACTAAGCCGGACTTCTCCTTAGGCTCATTGGCTGAAGCTAGAATACGTATTTTAGGAGTATTCTTTAAAGCTCTTTGTAATAAATCAACAGAAATTATTAATGCTGCTCATTTGGGCTTAAAGTCAAGTCTTCAAGAGAATGCAAAATTGCCTAAAGAGTTATTACAGAATGGCCTTCGTCCGATGCTTATGAATTTATCAGACCATAAAAAGTTAACCGTTTCTGGTCTTGAAGCTCTAGCTCGATTATTAGAATTATTAATCTCTTATTTCAGAGTTGAGATTGGTCGTAAATTATTGGACCATTTAATGGCTTGGGCTCAGATTAATACTTTAAGACAAATTGCTGGTCAAGATCTAGAAAATAATCATACCGTTCAAATTGTTATGGCTATTCTTAATATTTTTCACCTCTTACCACCAAAAGCTTATTCTTTCATGGAAGAAATTATTAATACATTACAGTATCTTGAAGGTCATTTAGATCGCCATCAAAGTTCTCCATTTAGAGTTCCAGTCGCCAAATTTTTGAACAGGTTTGCTGAAAACTGTTTAGAATATTATATGACAAATTTCAAAAATCGTAAGCTAGGTAATACGTTAGCCTCTATAGCTGGTATGGAAGATTGTGTTAATATCAGGGAAATCGCTAAATCAAAAATCAATGATATCATTAACGTTGTACAAAATGAAAGTTCACCAGAACTTAAAGTAGTTAAATTTGCTAATACTATCGATCTTCTTGAGTCAATTACCAGGTATGATATTGAATGGTTTAATAACCAAAAAGATTTATTATTAACCCTTTCTATATTGGTTGAAAATATTGTTGAAATTAAGAATGCATCAGCATTAGTGTCACCAACGCATTTCCAAGTTGATCAATCAATTGCTAAACTTCAAACTATTATTGTCAAATTTTTGGAGAAAAATCCACGAGAAATGGATATGGTGTTTACCATTGTTGATCGTCTTTCGATATTAAAGATCAAGATTCCAAATGAATTAGAGGATTTTATATTCAACTCCATTGTCAGCTCGGAAGACATATCTTATAAGGAAGCTTATTTAAATGAATGTGTCGAATTTGTCACCGATTCCACTCCTTGTTTGAAATCTAAGATATTCTTCTTAGAAAAAGTTTTTAATTCCATAATAATATATGAGGCTAAAACTAAAGGTAAGGTTGATGCTTTCTTTGACAATAAGGAAACTCCTGAATGGTTGGATAAGATTTGTAATAAAATTTGGAGATCAACTAATGATATTATCACTGATCATACTTCAGGAGCTATGGACAGTTATAGATTCGAATTACTTGAGATGACATCTATTCTTCTTAAATGGGCTTCAACTTTTATTGGCAATTCTCGTAAGGATATAATAAAGTTTAGTTGGAATTATATTAAGTTGGAAGATAATATTACTAAACAGGTTGCTTATGTTACCACTGCATATTTTATTTCAGCTTATGAAACTCCTGCAAAACTTGCCACCCAAGTATTTGTTGCCCTCTTGCGTACTCATCAAACTGATTCAAGACATTTAGTTAGGCAAGCTTTAGATATTCTTGCCCCAGTTATGCCAAACAGAATGGTTGATGTTGAGTCCCCAATTAGTTGGTTAAAATGGCCACGTCGTGTCATCTCAGAAGATGGATTTAATGTAACTCAAGTCCTTAATGTATACCAATTTATTGTTCAGCACCCAGATCTATTCTTTATCGCTCGTGAACATTTCATTTCTAATATCATCACTGCTATGGGTAAATTAACAATTTTAGCTAATCCAGCAATTGAGAATCAAGTGTTAGCTATTGAATTAGCTGAACTTATATTAAAATGGGAAAGGAAAGCTAAAAGTTTAAGAACTGAGGATAAAATAGAACAGGAAACTAAACATTCAGAAAGTGATTTCACTACTTCCTCAAACTACAGCATTCCATTTGGTCAAAGAGAAGCATGCGTTACTTTCCTAATTAGATATGTATGTATTAGCCCGCAAAGAGCTTCAGAAAGTGAACTTGGTCAAAAGGCTCTTGGTATTTTATACGATTTATTAAGTCCAGAGCATTGGCCTGAGGTTTCGGTTAAATTAACTTTCTTTGAAAAATTCTTATTATCAAATGACTTAAATTCATCCAATTTATTAGGCTATTGTTTAAATGCTTTAGAAGTTTTGGGTGTTGTTTTAGAATGGAAAAAACCTGAGTGGATAATATCAAATCTTTCGTATCTCCATAAATTGATCGAAAAATGCATCAAATCAGATAACCATGATATCCAGGAGGTTTTGCAGCGTGTCTTAAGAATCATACTTCAAGCTGTAAATGGCCAAAAGAGTTCAGATGAGGATGAAGATGATGAAGTAAAAGACTTTATTTCGTTATTAACAACAACAGTTGCCGAAGATTTAGGCGATATGCCTTCAGTTGCTGCTGGTGTTACTTTATCTTGGACATTAGCTAATTACAGACCTTCAACTTTAGACTCGCTTTTACCACTGATAATGAGAACGTTCAGTAAATTGTGCAAAGATCATATCACCATTACTCACCAAGGTTCACAATCATCATCAAAAGATAGTTCTAACTCTGAATATGAAGCTAAAATGACTACTAGATTATTGGAAAAGATTCTTAATTTATCATCCAAAAGAATTTCTAGTCTTGGAGATCAAAGACGTATTTTTCTTTCTTTATTGGCTCAATTGATTGAACGTTCATTGGATAAGGATACTCTTGAAAAAATTATCAAGATTGTTAAGAACTGGGTGTTTTCAAGAACTGATCTATTCCCAACTACAAAAGAAAAAGCTGCTATTTTGGCCAAGATGATGGTTTTCGAAATCAGAGGTGAACCAACTTTGTCTAAAGAGTTTTATCAAATTATTGTTGACATTTTTGAAGATGATACTTTTAGCTGTACTGAATTAACAGTTCGTATGGAACAGCCTTTTTTAGTTGGTACCCGGTCGGCAGATGTATCAATACGCCGCAAGCTCATGTCTATTTTGAACAACAGTTTAGAGAAAGACATTAGTAAGAGATTATACTATGTCATTCGAGAACAAAATTGGGAATATTTAGCTGATTATCCTTGGTTGAATCAAGCATTACAACTACTCTATGGTTCTTTTAATTTTGAAAGAAAACTAGTATTAATTGAGGAAGAATATAAACTACCTCCATTAACTGGTTTTCCATACCTTGCTAATGATAATATGGAAGTTGATTCAGGCAATGAGGATTTAGAAGCATTATTTAAGAAACATAATGAGTTCTTAAGGAATGTTTCCGACTTAAAATCAGGCACTATTCTTGAACCGCTTATTGATATGTTTTATCAAAGTAGTGAAACTATCCATGGAGCATGGTCTAGTATCTTCCCAATTGCATTTAAGTCTATTCCACGTTCTGAACATTTGGATTTTACCCGCTTTTTGGTTATATTATTATCTAAAGATTATCATACTCGTCAAATTGATAGTAGGCCAAATGTTATTCAATCTTTATTAGAAGGAATTGCCAGGTGTGATGAACTTCAATTGCCACCATTTGCTGTTGAATGTCTTGCTTCTAATTTTAATTCTTGGTCACAAGGGATCCAGATTCTTGAGAATATTGAGCAACAATCTGTCAATGGTAACGCTGATGTGCGTGAAGTTACCCAAGATGCTCTTGCAAAATTATATGCTACATTAAAGGAGGACGATATGTTCTACGGATTATGGAGAAGGAGAGCTAAATATTCAGAGACTATTTCTGCCTTATCATTTGAACAAATTGGTCTTTGGGATAAGGCGCAACAGCTTTACGAAACTGCCCAAATAAAAGCTCGTAGTGGTGCTTTACCATATAGTGAATCGGAATATGCACTTTGGGAAGATCATTGGATTTTATGTGCTGAAAAATTACAACATTGGGATATTCTTACTGAATTAGCCAAACATGAAGGGTTTTCAGACCTTTTGTTAGAATGTGGTTGGAGAGTTGCTGATTGGAATACCGACCGTGAGACTCTTGATCAAACTGTTAAGAATGTTATGGATGTTCCAACTCCTCGTCGTCAAGTATTTGAGACTTTCCTTTGTTTACAAGGGTTTGGTCAGGAAAAAGAAACTTTACAAGATCTTTCAAGGTTATGTGATGAAGGTATTCAATTAGCGCTAAGGAAATGGCATGGCTTACCGCAAAGATTTAATGATGTCCATATACCACTATTACATACTTTTCAACAATATGTCGAGTTCATGGAAGCTAGTCAAGTCTATGCCAGTCTTGTATCAACTAATGCTCAAAATTTAGATGTTAAATCACAAGAATTAAAAAGAGTATTACAGGTTTGGCGAGAAAGATTACCAAATATCTGGGATGATATCAATATTTGGAATGATCTCGTTACTTGGCGTCAACATGCTTTTCAGGTCATTAATAAAGTTTATATGCCTTTTATTCCGATTTTACAACAATCTAATTCTGGTGGAAATGCTAACTCTTATGCTTATCGTGGTTTTCATGAAATTGCTTGGGTTATTAACAGATTTGCCCATGTTGCTAGAAAGCATAATATGCCAGAAGTTTGTATTAATCAACTCACAAAGATTTATCAACTTCCTAATATTGAAATTCAAGAGGCTTTCTTGAAGCTAAAGGAACAAGTTAAATGTCATTATCAAAATCCAAATGAGCTAAATACTGGTTTGGATGTAATCAGCAATACTAATTTGGTTTATTTTGCTACTCAACAAAAAGCTGAATTTTTTACATTAAAAGGAATGTTTTTAAATAAATTAAACCAAAAAGATGAAGCAAATAAAGCATTTGCAACTTCAGTTCAAATTGACCTTAATTTACCAAAAGCTTGGGCTGAATGGGGTATGTTCAATGATCGTCGTTTCAAAGAAAATCCAAATGATATGGTATATGCTAATAATGCAATTAGTTGTTACTTACAAGCTGCTGGTCTTTATAAAAATGGAAAATCCAGAAAATTATTAGCCCGTATTCTTTGGCTTATTAGTTTAGATGATGCTGCAGGTACTTTAGCTCAAGCATTTGATAATTTCCGTGGAGAAGTTCCAGTGTGGTATTGGATTACATTCATTCCTCAATTATTAAATTCCTTATCTCATAAAGAAGCTAGACTAGTCAGACAAGTACTTATTCGTATTGCTAAGAGCTACCCTCAAGCTTTACATTTCCAACTTCGTACAACTAAAGAGGATTTTGCTGCTAAGCATCGTCAAGCTATGGAATTTTCCCGTCAAAATGCAAATCGTGCAGCTAATAGTAATGGCGCCAATAATGTGCATAACGGAAATAATTCATCTACACCGGTGTCTACATATACTCCTGGCAATAACGATAGTACAAATATTAAGAATGAGTCAAATGGTTCAACCAAGCTCGAATCAACTGAAAAACAAGCGACGACTTCTGAGTCAACTGAGCTTAGCAAAGGAGAAACTGCACAACAACTTAATAAGCCAGTCAACATTCCACAATTTGCTCAATCAATGCAAGGAACGTCACAAGCACAAGCAACTCAATCTCAATCGGCTCAACCAACCCAATCAACTCAAGCAAATCAACCTCCTAAATCACAAGCTGGCCAACAACTACTACAAAAACCGTCTCCTAACGGTGGTACGGTTCGTCAATCTTGGGAACATGTTGACGAGATTATGGGAATTTTGAAAACTGCGTATCCCTTGTTAGCTCTTTCCTTAGAATCGCTTGTTGATCAAATCAACCAAAGATTCAAATGCACCGCAGATGAAGATGCTTATAGACTTGGTGTTGCATTACTAAATGACGGTGTTCAGTATCTTAATCGTCTTGGTAATCCAAGGGATGATGCTAAATTACCACCAGTTACCGAGGCCAATATTACCAGATTTGCTGAGACGGTTCTTCCAAAGCAGATTAGAGCAGAATTTGAAAAAGACCTCGTTATTGGTAAACCTAATTTAGAGACTTATATTATTAAATTACGCAAATGGAGAGACCGTTTAGAGGATAAACTTGACAGAAGATGTTCTAAAGTTAATCTTGAAAATTTATGTCCTCACTTAAGCGAGTTTCATCATCAAAAATTCGAAGATATTGAAGTGCCTGGCCAATATTTATTGAATAAAGATAATAATACTCATTTTGTTAAGATAGAAAGGTTTTTACCAACTATTGATTTAGCTCGTGGCACCAACGCTTGTTATAAGAGATTAAAAATTCGTGGACATGATGGATCATTGCATGCATTTGCAGTTCAGTTTCCAGCTGCACGTCATTGTCGTCGTGAAGAATGTATCTTTCAACTCTTCCGTATTTTTGATGACACTCTTTCAAGAAAAGTTGAAACACGTCGTCGTAATATTCAATTTACTTTACCAATTGCGGTTCCTTTATCTCCACATATTCGAATTATCAATGATGATTCAAGAGATATTACCATGCAGAAAATTTATGAAGATTTCTGTCGTCACAATGGTAAGAGTCGTGATGAACCATTTATTTATACCATTGAGAAATTGAGAGCTGCATTTGATCCTCGTTTACCAAAACCAGATATAATGAGTATTAGAGTTGAGATATTAAGTGCTATTCAATCATTGT
The DNA here is from genome assembly GCA_031081865.1 of Schwanniomyces occidentalis var. occidentalis. Lineage (NCBI taxonomy): Eukaryota > Fungi > Ascomycota > Pichiomycetes > Serinales > Debaryomycetaceae > Schwanniomyces > Schwanniomyces occidentalis. Next base: position 261,137 of record JARYTB010000005.1, read on the forward strand.
TAGTTCCATCAACTGTTATGAAGAATTATTTCATTGAATTGTATCCACAATTTGAAGACTTTTGGTTATTCCGTAAGCAATTTACTTCTCAATATGCATCATTTATATTCACTACGTATATGATGTGTGTTAACACTAGGCAACCTCAAAAGATTCATATTAACAAAGGTTCCGGTAATGTTTGGACCTCTGATATGCTACCATGCAAGATTCCAAGTAAAAATGCTTCGCTAGACGGGTCACAAGGTGGAAGACCAGCTCCACTATTTTATAATGCCGAAATGGTTCCATTCCGTTTAACTCCAAACATTCAAAAATTAATCGGCCCAACTGGATTAGAAGGAATTTTATCAGTTTACCTTTTAGCAATTGCAAGAGCATTAACCGAACCTGAATCAGATTTAGAACAATATTTAACATTATTTGTTCGTGATGAAGTTATTTCATGGTGCACTCAACAAGATCCTCCACGTCCAATTCCTCAAGATAAACAGTTAAGAGAAATTGTTCGTATCAATGTTGATCTTATTATCAAACGAGTTTTATCAATGGGTCATATTTCATCCGGACCTTCCATTAGTACTCAAAATGTTCTAGAATTAATTTCTCAAGCTGTGAATCCACGTAACTTAGCTGCTGCAGATACTTTATGGATGGCTTACTTCTAAATACGCTCAGTGTCCTTGTTTATTATTTTTTTTTTGCTGTTTTACTTGTATATTAAATCTTTATTGTGATTATAATTTGTTTTACTTTTTTATTTAATTGTATATTAGCTTTAAAATGTTTATAGTAAATATACTGTTGTTTGATTAGCAAGTTAACATAGTAAAAGAATTAAATCTTAAGGTATAAAGGATTTTTGCTGTTCAATAATTAAATTTCTAGGTAATTCACTGTCTAAACTCATTAATCGATCATCAAAATTTTCTAATCTCCTATCAATTTTATTAAATAAATTCTTTAATGCATGGGATGCCAATATAACATTAATTAAAGAAACAATATATGCCAGCGTATTAACGATAAATGAAATGATAATCGTTGTTTTAATGTATATGGTCACATCCACTTTCTTAGTAGATTTTTTTTCGTCATCATATTCATACAGATACATCCTCTTTATGCCTAAACCTAATATTACTGACAATAAGTTCAAAATTAGCCCAATGAATTCGAACATAGATGAAAGTAATAAACATCTAAAGGATGTTAAAGTTGGAATAGTTGATGAGCAAATTGGTAGAATACAAGCATTGATGGAAAACTATAAAATAAGTATCAGTGATTGAACCCTGGAAAACACGCCCAAAAAAGTACACACCATAAAAAGACAATAAAGACTAGAAATAATCATAATTGACGGCCTATTTTCAATATCATCAAATGGAACACAACCATAAACTAAAACATACTGCAATAATAATAAGCCCATGTAAAGTTGTAAAAAAAATTTGAAAAGCCTTACATTATAAATACTTTCAATATTGTTAATTATTTGATTATTACCCAAATTAATTGGTTGATTGTTATTGATTGGACCATCGAACAATATATTATGGATTGGAGCTTCTGCCATTTTATATAGTTTTCAGATCGAATATCAAAAATATGTATTAGAAGAGTAATAAATGGAACTAATCAATCTATTTGTGGTTTAGGATGCGAAATTCTAATCGGATGTCATAAAGACACAAACGAACTGAACTAACATATCTATTAGAGATAATCTAATTGTTAATCACCGCCAAATGATAAGGATTATTCATTATCATTGGGAGTTGGTGGCACAAAAGGATTCTCTGGTCTATTAGTAACTAATTTTTCATACAAATCCCTTTCTAACTTTGGGAATAGCTTTTGAGATTTTTTAACCCCTTCGCTTACCCAGATACCCCAAGAATTCATCATATTGGCCATTAGCATGTCAGTAAACAATCTATCACCAACTATAACGATTTCATTTGGCCTAATACCAAATTGCAAAAAGTATTCTCCAATTTCATTAAAGCATCCGGGCTTCTTAGTTGGATGTCTTAAAACTGTCACCCCTGTATCTTTTTCCAATTTCATAGCTTGAACATGTCCGATATCATCATTTGTCCCTGCTGAATTGCTAACAATTAGCAAATGCTCTCTTGGATAGTGTTCTTGTAGTTTTTTCCATGTTTCCTAAGCTCTTTGTTAGTATTTCCTTGAAGCATTCCTCTACTTCCTTTAGCAACAATTCACACTTACCAGATACGCTGGCCAAACTTCAGCATCATGATCCTTTGCAAAACAATTATCCTTGTCTAAAACAACCCCTTTGATCTGAGCATAGTCATGGTTCGGTATCCTTAATGGTATTGGAAGCTGGTCAAAAGACTTGACTGTGAAGTGAGGCAAGCAAAGACTTGGGTTGTAAAATAGTCTTGATACATTCAATGTAGCGCTGACGTTGAACATGTTAAACTTTAAAGTGGTTTTCTTGTTACATATCCTTGGATCGATTCTTCAAGCTTTTTTCATAGTTTGCCACGCGTAAATTTCGAGAAGATCTTGAACTTCAAGAAGAACATATCCTAACATGGAGCACATTAGCCTTAATATTTGTTATTATGTTGTAAAAATAAGAAGTAATAGTCTTAACCGTCTAATATAGTAGTATTTAATATATATAATGTTTAAATTAGTTGAAATACAGTGTTTCATAGTCGTCATATGGCTCAATCATGCTTTCATCAAATTTTTCAGTTATTTTTTTGGCTCTAAATTTGTGAACCAATCCTATTCGTAATACAACCTTTTCTTACCAAAAGCTAAACAAACCTTCCAAGCTCATCAAACAGTGTAATATTTGAACTCATATATATAATTATTCCGTACGTACCACATCATCAATGTCAGAAATCGAAACATCAAATTCATCTACCACTTCCAATAATAGGATTCCTAGAAGGTCGAGGGTTAGTAGAGGCACATCTAATAAACCATCACGCCGGCCAAAAGGGTATCAACGAAATAATAGGAATCCAGATGGGACAGAGCTGAAGCTAGAAGAAGAATTGGATGGGGAAGAACAATGTATTATTTGTGCAGATAAAATACTATATGCATCAATTTCGCCATGTAATCATACCACATGTCATATTTGTACATTTCGTCAAAGAGCATTGTATGAAAAGAAGCAGTGTTTGGTTTGTAGAAGTGAAAATGATAGAGTGATATTTTCGGAGCAAACCAATAAGGAATATGACGACTTTACTCCAAATGATATAGTTAAGAACGACTCGAAATATTGTATTGATTTTATTGCTGATTATGTTTATGAAGATACAATGAGCCTATTGAAATATGAGTGTTCACAGTGTCATGAAGTTCATGATAGTTTTAAATCGTTAACGGAACATGTGAAGGATGAACATAACAAGTATATCTGTTTGATTTGTTCAAAGAATAAGAAAGCATTTATACGTGAGTTGACTTTATACTCTTACAAACAGTTACAAAGACATCAATCGGAAGGTGATGAATCTGGTTTCAAAGGTCATCCAGAATGTAAACATTGTCGTGGTAAAAGATTTTATTCAGAGGATGAACTAAATATTCATATTAGGGATAGACATGAAAGATGCCATATTTGTGACCAAGTTAGTCCGAAGACTGCTGATTATTATAGAAATTATGATTCATTATATAATCATTTTAAAGCTGGACATTATGTGTGCTCTGTGCCTTCGTGTGTGGAAAAGAAATTCGTTGTTTTCAGAGAAGAATTGGATTTAACTGCTCATATGTTAAAAGAACACGGAGGCTTAACTGGTGGTAGTAAAATAGTTATTGGAGCATCAAGCAGGCATTTCCATTCCCAGTTATCTACTTTTGATGAAGGGTCGTCAAGAAAAAAGCCAGTTGAAGATGATGTAAGTGATTCATACGATACTAAGAAAATGAGATTTGAAGAGAGAGCAAAGCATTATTTAAATTATAATACTTTGGATTTTAATAAATTTTTAGAAATCAATAATAGATATAAATCAAAAAAGATTTCTGAAAAGGAATTATTGAAGAGTTACCAAGATTTATTTAGAGATCAGTCTTCAAATTATTTGAACTTATTAATTTATGAATTTGCTGAATTATTTCCAAAGCCTTCTGACTTGCATAAAAATTTAGTTAGTATTTCAAATGATTTAAATGCCATCAATCAAACGGAGCTGTTCCCAGTTTTAGGTGGATCGTCAAGCAGAGCATCATCAGCAACTAACCTTCATTCATGGGGAACTTCGTCGAGTTCTAAAAAGTCATCTAATGAGAAATTCCCTGCGTTATCAAAACCTAAAACATCACCAAAGCCAGTCGTTCATGCTAACCAACCGATTAGATATACTACTGTAGTTAAAAAGACGAATAGCAGTTACAATAGAGTCAATGTTAGTTCCGAACAAGCCCCCTCAACTTACAAGCCTACATATCTCGATTCCTTGAACAAGGCTTCATCAGTTTTGTCGTTACCATTATTGGGTCAGGCATCATCAAACGTTTCGTCACAAGACTCGTCTTCACCAACTCCAAAGTCAACATCTCCTAGTACAACAAATTTATCAGATAGTAAATTTCCTACATTGGAGAAAAAACAAAGTAAGAAAATCATACCAAGAGTCAAACAATATAATATAGCTGACCCGAATCAATGGGGTAAACCAAAATCTCCGGAGCCAGAAGCAAAAGAAGATGAAGAATCTGAAATTACTGATAAAAGAAAACTAAAAATAAAAAGAAAGCAAGGAAAATTATTATTTAAAAATGGTATTTAGAACACTTAATTGTCTTATAGATTATTCAGATATTTATATATAATGATATTGATAGAACTGTTAGATGCTAAATCATATTTAGTTATGACTAATGATATAATTGACTCCTTTCAAAGGCTGTCTAGGAAAATTTTTTATGTCAAATCTAGTAATGTTTTGGCATACAAGACTTAATAAGGTTGAATTTCGGCTAACTTTCATAATTTTTGAAAGATCTGCTTGCATTGGTCTGTTATTTGTTAAAGCAAGCATGAGAAGAGGGCGCAATATCAACCGTGTTATTGTCACTTTGAAATAGTTTTGTTTAGCTTCAAAGCATGCTTATGGTATGCAAACGAAAGAGTTTTAAAGGGCCCCACAAAGATGATTTGACCTCACTTGTTTACTTCTAGCAGTAAATGAGTATTGACATATATAGTAGATACTTTACAAGAAAATGGTAACTTGTTCAAAATGGTGCTGTGCATATTGTTAGTATATGCCAAAAGTTTATTTGAACTGTAGGAATTTGACAAGTGTTCCGTTATTGATATTAGGTTACAAATTTAGGGAACTACATATCTAATATTAAATTAGGTTAAACATCCCCCAGTCATATTCCTGATGGTAATATCTTTACCACCATCACCGTGAATTTCCCAACTGAACCTTTTTTGGATGGATGGAGGGTTAAATTTTTACAAGTTATCAACCAATTATTTAACTGTTATATTTACTCCGATTATTGTATAGAGTTTACAAGGGTAATGCAACAACAATGTTAGAACTTAAATTTTACTCTAGGCGAACTCGTATCAGGATCTATTGATTTATGCTGTGGAGTCGTTGTAGAAAATTAGAGTAATCTAATAACCTAGAACAAGGTAAATCAAGTTCTCCAATTGCCTGCTTCACGATAGTTTCCTATGTCATAAGTAATTGCAAAAAAAATCTGATTAGAGCTCTCATTTTTGAAAGAGTTGTAATGATCTTTATTCAAGATATTAGTTTTAAATCGATTACTGAGCAATGGTTACCAATAGTTGAAGTATTAATTTCATGAGTGAGTGCATATGACATAGAATACTGTAGTTATGTTGCTTTATGATAATTGCTCGATACAGACATCTATAAACTTTGAATCTATGATACGAGGGCCCATGTTGTTACTATTTCGAGACATAAACACAACTAACTGTTCAAATAAAATCGAATTGTCTCTGGCAATAAATATATTTTTGGCTCAATTTATACTCAAGTATTCTTATATGGCTGCTCATGAAAATGTTACCTTAATATTTGGTAGCTCAGCTTTACCCTTATGTTACAACTATTGTTTGGCTTCTTTTGTATAAAATCTTTCTCGTATAGTCTTTCACAAACAAGCAACATGCTAGCATCAATAATTAATTCGTCTTTATCTGCTAGCTTTAATAGGTTAAACATTTTGCAAACTGTTCATATTTTACAGCCTAAGGCGTATTATCGGTTGTAATAAAAAAATAGCTCAGTTTCTAAATGGCGCACAATAAAACGTTGCCGAATTTGTTTGTTCACTCTTTATGGTTTTAAATTAAAGAATATGTTTCTTGGTCTTTTACCATTTTGAACTGCTATGAATGAAGCAGAAGCTATTCATGATACTCTTATCTTAAAGACAATTATGCTGAACTGAAATGAGAAAATCACTTTTTTTCTCGTTAGCGTAGGGCTCACTTCTCTCGAAAAGTTCCACAGGTACCAAGAACGAGCATCTTCGTTGTCTCTCATTAATCATAAAAGTATATATCTATATACAATCTCTAGCAGTAGAGGATTGAAAGAAATTTGTAGGATATCTGAGTTCTACAAATATAACCTAAGTAAACTACATTATTTTTATTGAATTAAAGGTTTCAACACATTCGATGTCAATAAATGTATCAAACGTTGATGTACCTGATACAAATATACCTGATATCAATATACCATATTTGGTCAAGAAATATCCTGAATTAGAAGCAGGTGTAACTAATAATAAATATGACTTTACCAAATCTGCCAACCAGTACTTAATGACTGAAGTCATACTCAAAGAATATTTCAATATTCAAATCAACTTAAATAGAACTAAATTATGCCCAAGAATACCTAATAGACAAGAATATTTAAGAATATGTGAAAATTTAACCAAAGAAATTCAACCTAAGGCTGACTGGATAGTCGACATAGGAACCGGTTCCTCGCTTATCTACCCTATACTAGGACTTAATATCAATAAAGACAATAAATTCATTGCAACTGAAATCAATCAAGGTTCGATTAATGACGCTTTGAAAGTTATAAACGATAATCATTTAGAGCCAAAGATTAAAATAATTAAGCCTCAGGATAACAATCAGTTAATTCCCCTAAACGATATCTTAAGCATAGTCGGATCTAATGGCGTCAAATACACAGTTTGTAATCCACCTTTTTATAAAGATAAACAAGACATACATAACCATGAAAGTTTTAAACAAAGCAATCAAAACGAACTAGTAATATCAGATAACGAACTAATTACTGAAGGTGGTGAGGTCAAATTTATAACCGACCTTATCAACCAAAGTCACAAAGCTCTGACTATACCCCAATTCAAAAATACCTGGTTTACCTCACAAGTGGGTATCTACAGACACGTCTTACAGATTAGACATTATCTAAACACTTTGTACAATCAAAGGGTCATCAAAAACTTTGCAATTGATGAAATATCCTTTAACACAAAGCGCTGGGTCGTTGCATGGAACTTCTCCCTTTGGAAGCCACCTGCATTTCTTCCCTCGAATTTAAATAAGAACGAGATCACTAATAACGCTTGCCCAAATAAATATAACCCTAATCATATTAAAGACATACTAACTACCCAATTCAACCAAATAAAGCAGCCTAACTTTAAATATCAATTCTACTATCGTGTGCATAATCTATATCTTATGACAAATGAGCTCGTATGGAATAGAAAAGTCAGAAGAAACTTGAAGTTCAATCCTGGTCAAGTTAAATTCTGTACCACAATTATAATTAAGTTTACTAATACACATATTATTCTAATATACGGAACAAATCTGTCATTTGTGTCCTTCATTAACTATATACATTGTGTATGCAAAAATTACTAATTTGAGTTATCTTAGTGATTCTCGGATACTTGAGAGAGCAAAGAAAATTCAGAATGTCTAAGAATTCGGATTTTACGGCTGAACAATAAGACACATACTAATTTAAGAAACTTTACTAATGATATAAGTAGTCAGCAATTGTACAGTTTCATAATATATAAACAACTTTTGTAGATTTGTTTTATTTTTATAATTTTTTAGTCTTATTTTTTCATCTAATAAGTTACAATTGAATATCAATAAACAAAATGATATCATATATCGTGTACAAGACTAAGAGATTGTACCAATTGTACTATTATTATTCTCCTATACCAGTGTTGTCTAGTGTAGAATCATATTTTTTTAATTTATTCAATCTAGTATTATTCATATTTAGTTTATATTATTTTATTTTTATCTTACCCAAGTTTATTATTCATACGATTGAAAGTTTATACTATTATTTGACGGGAAATTTGATTTCGATAAATCTATTGCTTAGTTTCTTGGTTTCGAAGTTTTATTTTTCGGCATCTAATAACAACAACTCGACAGTGATTAGCAATATGAGTTCAAAATATAGATTAAAGAATTTATTATGATGAGTTAGGACCTATTTAATCAAGCTATTTTGATCCAATATATATTCATTTGAGGTAATTGCATCGTTTTATAGTGTATGTTTCTTCATAAGCATTTTCGTGAGTCTTTCTTGCTAAACCCCAAACAACGCCCAGTCTTTTATATTAAAATTGAGACTTGCATCCTGTATAATTTTATAGTTTTGTATTATTTTCTGAATAAACGAATTGTAGCTTTCGTTAATGTTGGTATTGGCTCCAAAGTTGCCAGCAAAGATCTGAGCAATTTCTTCGATTGTTGCATTTCCTTCGACTGGTATGTTGATACTTATTAGGATATCGGTATTCACTATATCCAAACTCATTAGACTTATCAATGTGATTATCTTACCTTTCAACACAAAGCTAAAGTACGCCGTTGTGTTTAGATATGGTTGATCTTCGGTTTGTATCAAGTTATTTGGTAAACGCTCATCAACCAAGTCCTCAATATGAATTGTCATAGCTTCCTCATATTCATATGGTACTTTTTCTAGCAAGTCGATTATAATTGATCTATCCAATTGACTCTTTGATTCTTCAATGATAAATACTTCTTGAGTGTCTGGCACTTGTCTGAATCTTGAGACATCAATAGACTCTATAGGCAATACTGTTGTTACTGCTCCTCCGTACAATGGAAATTCTGCCATATTTCTTTTATGTTTTGATTGTTTGATAAGTATTATCCGATTTTATTGGTTGTATTTAAATAAAGTGCCAAAGGTAAGCAAGAAATATATTAAAGTGTTATCCACATAATTGCTTGATAGATAAAATTTTTTCGCTACAACAATCAACGCGCGAAGAACATTAGAATTTGAAATCATCAACAAACCAACAACTGTTAAAATATTGTTATTATTCATTTATAATGTCTAATTATTATAGTAAGCGTAAAAGACCAATAATTATAACTATTATAACAATAGCTATAGTATTAATTATTACTAAGGTTTCAACTTCGAAGAATTCTGCTAAGAACTTTCAAGAAGTTTTACAAAATATTCCCAACGAAAATATTTTGGGTCTATCAAAATTAATATATAATGAAAATGAGAAGAATCAAGATGTGTTTTTACAAAAGATATCCAAGTTGAATAATGATTTAATTCAGAAACAAAATGAGAGACTAAACAAGTTGGAAAAACAAAACGAGTTGCTACTTGAACAATTAAAACAGTTGAGAACAGCACCAGCCACTTCAAGTTTAAGAGATAAACTTGTTTTCTTGTGTCCATACGACTCTACAGTTAAATTCCCAGCTTATATCTGGCAATCGTGGAAGTATGGCTTAAATGATGAAAGGTTTGAAGAAAAATATAGACAGGCTGAATCTCAATGGGCTTGGAAGAATCCAGACTTTGTTCATGAGCTATTCAATGATGACACATCTTATACGATGGTCAAATATTTATATAAACAAATACCAGAAGTGATTGACGCTTATGAAGCGTTATCTGAGGTTATTCTCAAAATGGACTTCTTCCGCTATTTAATATTATTTGCGAAAGGGGGTGTTTATGCTGACGTCGATACTTATCCTTTACAGCCTATACCTAATTGGATTCCTGAAAATGTTAGCCCTAGCGAAATAGGTATGATTATAAGTGTTGAAACTGACTCGAAATCTCCAAATTGGAGAACTGAATCAATCAGAAGATTACAGTTTGGTCAATTTGTTATTCAAGCAAAACCTGGCCATCCGATTTTGAGGGAGATAATTGCTCAAATTACAGAAAATACATTATCTAAGAAGGCGGATCCAAACCGTGATGCTTTAAAGTTACTAGGTTCATCAAACCAAAGAAATTTGGCAATTTTAAAATGGACCGGAAGTGGAATTTGGACTGATATCATTATGAGTTACTTTAATGATTATATTCGAAGCTCAGTTTTCCAGAAAATTACTTGGAAGGAATTTCACGATTTAAAAATCCCTAAATTAGTCAGTGATATCTTGGTATTACCAATAACTTCATTTGCTTCAGAGATCGATATTCCAAAAGATGGTAAAATTAAAGATCCATTAGCATTTGTCAAGCACTATTCTGCTGAAATTTGGAAGACTGCTTAATTGGGTAACTTTATAGATTATATGTGGATTCATATGTCATTATTTTATTTTCATTTATTTTTGTTTAAAAACATTTTTACCACATTTTATAGTGTTTAATATAGATTCATTGATACTTCCATTTCATTAAATGATATAATGCATTGGTCATTTTATAATTATTAAATAGTTCATTAAAGCTCATAGGTACTTATATGGATAAAAATTGGTTGTTTTGTGTTTTTATCACGATATGCTTTTGGCAAGGTTTTCATGATTCGTTATTGTACTTAATTTATCATTTTATTAATTAATATTAAGTCTGATACAATTAATAAGGCATAATTGTATCATATTTCCTTGGATTTTGTATTTTTGCTATATTAGCTAAGGCATTTTCATATCAGCTCTATCTGTAAGTTCCATTATTCAAATATAGATGAATTAAAGATTCTGTTTCCAAACATATGAAGCAACTTAGGTTCAGGGTGCTATGAAATAAACAAAACTATCAATGTGAAAAACTAACCAATTCAAAATTAACAATGATTTTTAGATAACGATCAAAGTAGTTCGATCAACTATAATGGTAGGCTTTGGGTAATCTAAATATAACTAGAAAGAATCATTTCACTATGTACGTGATATTATTTCTATTTCAATAATAAGATTTGACCATATTCTAACGATTTCTAGAAGTAAAACTAAAATAAATGGTACGAATAAGTATATATATAAAAATATGACTTTTCAACTAATCATTTTGTAAAAGTAACAAAAAATGGTGCTCTAAAGCCAGATAAGTTTGTCAACTAAATCAATCACATTAAGTAATTATACTGATCATGTAGTAGCTCAAATTGTTGCACCTGACTCTCTTGAAAATATAGTGGATATGGGTCTTTAATGGTTATACTATGGATATGTTAAAGAATTAGTTAAGGTTCCTTAACTCATTCAATAGATGACAATGTCAAAGAATTTATACAAAGCATAAATACTAAATTGGGATGATTCATAAATATTTTAGTTGAAAACTAAAATATTTATTATTTTAGATGCATGCCCAGTTTAACTAAATGTAGAGATAAAACATGATAAATAAATTCACTCCTAGAATGAAAGTTGCAAAATATTTTTATCAGCGAACTTATTGTTTCTTCTCATATTTCAACAACCTATTTATAACCCCAATTTCAGAAACAAGAAAAGCATTCTATCAAAAAAGTTAACCAGGCCACTGAAACAAACAATAGTAACGGTTGCTCCTCAATAATTTGGATACCGTAAACGTAGCAATAACCGTAAGTTCATATTGATAGATTGTATTGGTCGTGTAACCCATCAATTTGCAAAATTTTACCTTTTTGTAACTTTGTAGGATTGTAACCAAGGAACAGCTTCATCACAATTAGGTAAAATTGGTATATGCTGTTGCTTTACTTAGGGGTATAAAAGAATTCTAAAACCTACTTCTAACAATTAAGCTTATTTAATAAATATAATCATTGCTAATTACTTGCTTATATAAAACTATTCCTCTTGACTGTTGGTTTATTAAAGTTCTGTAACGATGGTGCAGCAATTAGATCATAGATTACTAAATATACCAAACCCCTCAGTCAATCCATCTAATTCTAAGAATAATATAAATGGGGTTAAATCCACTTGTATTAAGAATAATTTTGCAGATAAAAAGTATCAGAACTTCCATCATAAGTTATTCAGCGAGACTACTAAGAACAAGATCAAGCGGAAAGCCAGTGACGGAATGATCATGAGAAATACTGATAGGATGCCTAATAATAATACAACAAAAAATAAAAGAATACCCACTAAATCTACAACTTATGGAAATCAGACCCATTCCGAAAGAATGAAAAAGAAAGCTCCTAGTAGACCCAATAACCAAAGTAACGGCTATCAAAAGTCTGATGATAGCTGCTTTAAAAGCTATAATATTTCTAAAAGATTCAAACATAACGATAAAAATAAATCAGAGATGCAATTTCCAAAGTATGCTCTTGATTACCGCTATTGTCAGCACTTTCCTAGAAATTACGAGTACTATCACTACTCCATACTGAACAGCGCCAATAAGCTGACCGCTCAACCTAAAGCAGGCAACCCGAAAACTAAATATGAATTACTTTCAAATACAGACTTAGGTTTGTCGAGTACCCTTGAGTTTGATGATCCATTTTTTAGCCATTATTCTCATTTTTCAGTCAACTCAATATTTGCAAACAACTCCAAAAAATTCATTAAGCCTAATTATGAAACTATATATCAACTAAATGAAATTGAACTTAGGGGCCTAAAATACTTGAATGAAATTTCTCAAGAGGAACCAATTGATCTTAAACTTTCAGCTCCAATTAAGCTACACATAGATGCGTATTTTAATTCTACTATCGAATACGGTTGTTTTGAAGAACTACGTACTAAAGTTAAAAAAATATCTAAAGAATAACCCCGATCCCTAAAAGCGATCCACATATCACAATTTAATATAGCATTGCATTCTCGTATATAACATTTATATAATATTTTGAATTAATTTTGTATTTTTAAAATCGAATAATCACTTTAAAATTCAATAGAATGTTTTTACCACCTTACTTACATAAACATAATAATGTACTTTACTGCTACTTCAGATTTTTCTTCAGAATATTACTATGCAAACGAAATATGATTCAAGATAAATAGCTCATCTAAAAAGATTCAAAAACCTGTCTCGTGTTCACTAATAACGCTTGATTGAGTAGATAAATGAACTATATTTCACAACTTGAAAGAGTAAGAAAAGCGACATTTTCAAACTTCACTAAATGATGGCACTCCATCTAGTGGTGCAATTGTTTAGCAAGAGTCGCTAGACTAGATTACTGATTTTATCAGGAAGAGCAATTTATATACGGTACCGCTTAAATCCAGAAGCCTACATTTAATAACAAATATTAAAAAGCGGTCCAACAGAACCTAAGAAAAAAAATCTGTGCTTGAATTTTCATTAAGGTATTGATTTTAATATAATGTTTGATGCAAGGATTGATTTCTATGTGAGCCATTTCCGAAAATAACAAAAAACATTTAAAACAAGCTTTCAAAGAAATTGAAAAAGAAAAAGAATAATTAAGCTTTACATTTATCAATTTCGATCTTGAAAGGCCCTGAACATTTTAATATTTTCATTGATATGTAGCTTAATTGAAATACATAGATCAACATGATAATAACAAATTCCTAATACGACATTAAACGACGTTTTTGGTACACAAAATTTATCACCTTTTGCAACCAACCTTTTGTGTGCCTGTTGAAGTATAAATACGGTGCTCTTTCTTCCGAAGATAATAAAGGTTTTCCATATACTTACGTTTAAAATATGCTTTTCTTGTCCATTTCACCTAGAGTAATAATTTAACTAAAATATTGAAAGTAGAAGTGTTAAATAGAACTTTTATAAATTTCAAGTATTTACGTACTTTAAATCTCATCATTTTTTGTATTAGGTCTTAAATTTTATGTATGATTAGCAAGTTTATTACTTGATAAAACTTCTCTAAATTAGCTATCCTAAATATATTGGTCTAATTTAGTTCAGTTAATTTAGATCAGTTGAGATTACTGAAAAAAATGGTAAAGTACTACAAGGTAAGGCTCATGAACTATAACTTATTTTGACCAGACATCAAATTTTTGGTATCTTGTAAATGAATGATTTTGGAGGCTAACAGTCTATGAATAATTAGGAGCTTATTCTATAGATTGTTAATAAAGCGGCCATTGATAAAATAGCCATGAAAAGGAGCAAAATAGATCTGAAAGCTTCCATAGTAATAAGCTATAAAGCCCTTAATTACATCTAAAGGAATTTCTACCTTCATCATTTTCAAATGTCATATAACAGAGATATCTCCATAAATTTTTTGGTGTTGACAAATTTTCTGTCAGGCAGAAACAAAAATATCAATGCTTAGGGATCAATAATAAATTCTAGCTATTGGAGCACATTATATTTTAGAACTGAGAATATTGAGAAAAAGAATCTGAGACACTATGATGATTCTAGATATTGGGATGATCAGGTCAAAAGAGACACTATTTACTAGATTGCGAAAATCATAAGGATCCATTTTTAAGTATTCAAGTTTATTTTTTTCAATATATCAATAAGAGATCTACGAAAAAGGCTAATATAAGAATAATGAAAGGATATGTGTTATACAAAAATACTTGAATAGTAAAAAAGAAGAAAAATCTTGGTATTTGAATTAATGACCGAGCAAAAATAATTGACTATACTTTCGTCGTATCAGATTGATGAATATAACACAATTAAATAGGACGCTATTAACATTCTCAAACTAGTTCAGGAATAGTTTTTTCCATTTGTTTCAAATAAAAGACCTAATGAAAGCCTAAATTCTTAGACATTTCATAGAAGCTGCTACTGTTAATACATGCAAAAAGTTTATGGGTTCAACTAGCATTATTAAAAGAAAGCAAAATATGGAACCAATAATCTATCAGCATCGGTATTTCAAATAATTTTATGAATAATAAATATTGTAAAAAACAAAACTCTTTAAAAGCAAGTATATAGAGCGAATAAATACTAAAGAATTAGAGTTAAGAATTTGAGAATGATGCGCTCAAAGTTTTATTATTTTAAATATTCAGTTTGGCAGCAATATCTTTCTGGAACTGAGATGTGTTGTGGGTTTTAACTATAGAGTTTACCTCTTTATCATAATCAAAGAGTTTGATATATATTGACTAAAAATACTTTATATCCAAGAAAGATGAATAGCTTAAAGATTAACACCAATCTCAGTGGAAACAAAACAGGTAATAGTCTTCCCATGGTTCCAGGCGTATTATGATACAATTTTTAAAATTTGATTCCCATCTTTGTATCTAATAAGCTTACTAGGTTTAACTCAAAAATTTACCTTCTACCTCAACCTAAGATTGAACTCCGCCCTACTAGTTTAAGTCCTCCAAATGTTATTAATTGTGAATATCCACATTTGTCGAACTAATCCGTCCTAAGAGGAACAAAAACGTCTCAAACGACATTATAATATGTCGTGGCATTATTAGCATGATACCCGAACATCATGTTAGAGATACATATAAGTCATAAAATCAACGTTTATACCAATTGACTAAAGGATACCTTTAATAATGATAAGACAAAGAGTAACTTTATTCAATCCAAAAGATTCAAACGAGGGTATCATTAAATCGGTAAATTCAACAAGTTTGGCTATTCAACCCACTTCAACATTTATCAGAGAGGATAAATATACCATACCAAACACTAGTTTAAAATTTAAATATATTGAACAATTAAGAATACAATTGATTAATGATCAGTTTCCTAACAGCATTTATAATTTTCATTATCAGCATGGATTGAGTATTTATGTCAAGCCTCAAAATATTCATAGTGAGGAAGATAAATCTAACTTTTACGATGAACTAAATTCATTTATTAACAACTTATTCAATCTTAATTTGAACAAGGAATCGTGGATCATTTCAATTGATTCATTATACTATCAAAGTCGTTTTAAGGAATATGATAATCTAGTTAAACTAATCAATCAAGAATTGAAGTACGAGTCATTAATAAATACATCCAATATTGATGTTTTTTATGATATTTCAAAGATAATAGTTAAGAGTATTAATAACATATCCGGCGAGCTAATCTTTAATTTAAATGAAAACATTAATAAAGAAATTGGGTTATTTTTAGTGGACGAAGAGATTAGTTCCAATGATGATATAGTCCTAAGCGGTGTAAGGGTATTAATCAATAGTGAAAAGGACGAGGATAACATCCATAGAACTTTATTTCATATCAAACCAAGGCACAGACACTTACCACTCAGCTACCAATCATATATAAAAACAAAAGGGTTACATCCAATTTTAATTAATGAACTTGAAAAAAATATGACTGATCCCATTGATGAAGATATTGAGAATTGTAAATTGTACTATTATATAAATTTAAATAAATCCTTGTTTCTAGATAAGTACCAATTGCAACCGAATCAAAAGTTGTTATCTAACTTCGGGAATCAGAATTTGGAACTACCAGAGTATAAGATAGATGAATGGGGTAATGAGATTTTAATTGAACTCGATAATGTAGAACAAAATACAATAGAGTTGAATTTGCATTCAAGGTATCACTTACCAAAAAGTGAAAGTGATAATACTAAGGTTTTAATCAATTCTCCCTTACTTTTCTTTGGATGTAATGTTAAAGATTCGCATTTATTGTCATATTCTCCGTTTGATAATAAATTGGACATTGGTGGTAATTATGAAAAGTTTTTTACAAACAATACTGTGTTTTATCACCTCAATTCAAGTAATACTGAATTAACTGTTACTATTCCGAATGGTGTTTCAAATTTTGCGGACATAAATTCAATCACATTAACTTCAATTTTATTAGGTATTGGTATGATCCTTTACAAATTAGCTAAAGTTTTATTTAAAAAAGCAAGCATTACCAAGGAAAAGAAAAGTGAATAGATTTATAATGAATATTTATATATTATGTTATTTAATCTACCTAAGACCTATATAGAACCGACTAATAAAATAAAGTAAAAAAGAATGTTCGATGATAATAAAATGAAACATAGACCCATAATTAAAAGTATTATAAACAAGAAAAAAAATAAATACTGAAGTAACCAATGCAGACCGTAATACATATGTATTAAAAAAAAAAGGAAAAAGAAAGAAGGAAAATTAATGTTAATTATCATTTTGATTTATTTGACTTTTTAAATGGTCATCAAATGAAACAATTTCATAAGTAAACTTATCATCTAAACTGTTGAACTTGAATTTTCTATAATTGGATATATATTCTTCAAACCCTAATTTAATTTCTTCAACTAAATTTGAAAATATGGAACAGTGGTCTCTAATAAAGTTAGATGATTGATTTAAATTTGACTCAATGTAATAAACCAACTCATTTAGTTTGGTAAAGTTGTTGACCAGGGAAATATTGGACGAGCATGTAAAAGTTATTTTTCTTGAACTGTCAATTAAATTAATGGGACCATTACTTAAAATACTCTGTGATTCCTCGATTTGATGGTTATAATCATACAACAAGTCAATTATGTTATTGATTAAATTATTTAAGCTATTACCGAGCTCGTCGTTAGTCATGCGTGCCATGAAGCCTTTAATTTCCTTTAATGACGTAAACATAACCCTAGAATTTTCAAACTTCTTAATAACTCTAAAGTTTGATAATATAGTTAACCTTAAATTTGATTTAATTTTATCATATTCTTCTAACAACTTTGTATTGAACTTTAATATCATCTTCTTTAGTAGTTCAAATTCACCCTTGATTTGACTTAACAAACCAATCAATGTTTTCTGCATCTCATCCCCCACTTTTTCAAATAGGCTAAAGCTTGTCGGATATAGTATCAATTTTTTGCTAAAATTGAACTCTGTGTTTACAAAATTCTCACCTAAGTTCATCAAACTGCTTGCTAAAAACTCCTCTATTAAGAATAGTTGTCCTAAGGTTTGACGATATTTGAATAATACAGGCATTTCTGACTGTAATTCCAATATTGAAGGGGCATCCGATTCTGGGCTGGGCTCTCTACTAATTAAACTATGGCTTGATGTGTCTGTTACTGTAGTCGTATTGGGGTAGTTATCTTTAATAAAATAGAACCCCTCATTCTGTAAAAAATCAGAAGACCTCAATGTAATTTTTAGATTATCAACTGTCTTTAAATCTGTTGCACTGATAGTCCTATATGTAGACATAACCGAATATATAGAATAAGTAATAAAGAAGCAATATTAACAAATATAAAAAATAAAAATCTCTATACTTCTACAGAACAGGAAATAAAATAAGACCAATGCCAAGTGCCAACGAAAGAATCAAGGATATGAGTCTGTTTATAAAGTCTTTTATGTTTATAAGGTTAACAGTGCCTAGATTGGTGGAGTAAGTAAAGAACTGCGAAGCGGAGTGCATACTGCTCTCAGGAGGGAACCGCCTTAGCAATTTTATACAATCTGGGGCAGTACATTAAAATAAAGTCTGTTGGCGCTTATCCACCGTTCATTCTGGTGAAGTAAGACATGGGTGTAATATAACCCAAGGGAATTAGACGTGAGAACCTTAGGGAGGAAATTCCAGAATGAAGAACTCTCATACTATTTTTCTCCTAGAGCTGAAACAACATAAGTATGTATAGATGAGTGTGTGTATAATATATATTGTTTTCTACTAGAGTATGTGCACGTTTATACACATCAATTTATATACTATTTTAAATATATATTCTGCTATATATGTATATATGCGTATCTATTTGTTATATCTCTATTCTCTGTAGTTTACCACCCTAGTAGCGATTTCAGGTATGTATATATATTGCACTATGCTACTTTTCTCCACACTTTTTAAACTTTAAGACGAAAGATGACACAGAAAGAATGGGATGTCAGAAATATTACACAAAACCATGACTTGGATAGTGCAAACTTTTCTTGAAGAGCCTGTCTAATCTGGCCCTAAATTGATTTCTCTTATCCCAATGCGATTCTGTAATCTTATAACTCATCTTTTGCAGCTGTTTGAGCTCCACCAGGAATAATGACCTTATACTCGATAAACAAATCTCCGTACTTGTCTTCTTGATGTAGGATTGGCATACCTTTACCCTTGATTATCTCTATTTCACCATCCACTATGCTATCGCCCTTGTCCCTCTTTAAGATAATTTCATTTTCAAGGTTATCAATAAATTGTACGTGTCTTTGCCAGCCACCATAAAGCGATTCATTCAAGGTTAACACCTCAATTCTGTACAAGTTGTTGCCAATTCTTCTATATCCCCAACTATCCTTAAAATCTTCTCTGAGATTAATGATTAAGTCTCCTGGAATCCAGTCAGGACTCTGATCACCTTCTCCTTGTAACACTTGACTAGCGTCTCTTTCAAATCCTGGCGGAATATATATGTTATAATGTCTAGAAGTCGGGTTCACACCCTTGCCTTGGCATACACTGCATCTGTGTTTGATTTGGTGACCTTTACCATTACATTCATCACACTGAGTATTGAACGTTTGAATCATTCCTGGGCCCAATTGTCTCTTTAACTGTATAATACCTCTTCCTCCGCACTTGGTGCAAGTATGCTTTTGCTTATCGTCAGCGCCAGTGCCTTCACAATGTTCACAAATATTCATCATCTCAACGTCGAACTCAAGCTCTTTACCATTATAAAAATCTTGTAGCGAGATATGCAAATTTGCCTGCGTATTGTCACCTCTTCTGGGACCTCTGTTTCGATTACCCCCACCACCAAATCCTCCAAAAAACTGGTTGAAGATATCTCCTAGATCGATGTTATCGTGGGGCTGTCCATCGGGGTCGCCAAATCTATCATAATTTGATCTTTTCTCGGCATTTGATAAAACTTCATATGCTTCACCTATTTCAATAAATTTCTCGTGGGCCTCTGGCGACGAGTTTTTATCTGGATGATATTTTTTACTCAATTGTCTGTATGATGATTTGATTTGTTTTTCACTGGCGTCTTTTGGAACTTCCAAAATTTTATAATAATCTTTTGACGCATATATTATTCCCAAAAGAAATAATAGTGCTAGGAGTATTCTCATCTTCTATCGAGGTCTGAATATACTATATGTACTAATGACTTTGGTGATAGATCTTAGGGGTTGAAAAATAGTTGTAAAACAAAACAAACACGTCAACGTAAAACCGGCGCTAAATTGAAGGAGATAGAAAAATTTCAGGTCATGTGACTTCAGTATTAAAGTGAAGAACTGTTCATACAAGAGAAGACGTATTATAGACTTAGATAGATCTAGCACTAAGAGGATGAATGAGGTTATCAATATATCATTATCCCAAAGGGCGAATCATGTTATAACACATTTGTATAATAACCAAGAATCACATATTCCCTATAAGAAAAATTATACTGTAGAGTATGAAAACTCAGTATTTTTATCTACATTCAGAAGCAGAAATGGCACAACAAATTATTCACCAAGAGCAATACTATATGATTTAAATGGAGGATTTGGGTCTTTAAGCAAGTATGAATATCATGAACCAAAGCCTTCTATCGATGTATGTGAGAGACAGATAATTAAAACAAAAGAGCAATTGAAAAAAAATGAATATCAGATTAACTTAGACAAAGGAATAAACAAATCAGATACTTTAAATGTTGAAAACACCAAGTATTGGACTGATTATAATAAGTTAATATATAGCCCCAGATCTTTGAACCTGTTAAATAATTGGAATTTGAGTGAATCTGAGCAATTTGGTGCTGATAAACATTTCTCTAATTTTTTGTTTAATACATTTAATTTGGGTCAAGAAGAGTTTAACGAAGATATTGAAAGCCATCTTGATACATTCAGAAGGTATTTGGAAGAATGCGACTTAATTCAAGGGCTTAATGTTCTAACTGAAATTGATAGTAGTTGGGGCGGGTTTACTAATGAGTTACTAGTCAATTTAAAAGATGAGTTCTTCAATAATGGCGTTAATAATAAGTATAACATTTGGATATATGGATTAATGGACTCTGATTACAAACCAAGATTGAATCAATTATACTCAAGGATTAAGACCATGGTTGAACTATCAAAAAACTCTACCTTATTCTTTCCAATGAATCTAGATACTGAATCGTCATTACTTAATGAGAATTTTAACAAGCAAAGCTTATGGCACTCTTCAAGTTTATCGTCCATTTTTATAAATTCAATTTGGGGTTTAAATAACCAATATTTAAATCCAAAGAGAATGAGTTTAATCGAAGATAATTTATTGAGAGGCTATAATAAACGTAATATAATCAATGAAATAAAAATTAATAAAATTGATGCAAAGGATAATTCAATTCAAGATGTTGATATTATTGCATATTATCAATCACCCCAAGCTAATTTACAGCAGCAAACAACGAAAGATTCCATTAATTTGGGTATTTCAAAGATTGAATGCTCTAAATATTTTATCAAAAACTTTATAGTCCCTGCAAACGAGGAATTGATTAATTCATTGAACACTCAACAAAGTAGTGCAATTAATATTTATGAAAATAAAAAATTAAATGATATAGTGGAAGTAGATACCTTTCCAAATATTTTACCAACAAATAAGTTATACACCGAATTTAATGTCACCTATTCCTTTAAGGACGATTTAAAGTTGTATAAGAAAATTCTTTCCAGTGTTAGACCAGGAAATGAAGTAGTTGATGATAAATTTGAGTTAATTGAAGAGATAAGTGAGTTAATTGAACAATATTCGATGGGTTACGATGACAGTGACGAAGATTTTGACTAATTATCATAAAGAACTACTTTAATATTTATATAAGATACAAATAATGAGAAATTCTCATTTATCTCAGAGAATATCTAACTAATCTTTTTAAGAAATAGTTTTTTCAACTAAATAAATACCATAGTCATCTTTTAAAGTTTTCATAATTGGATTATTAATCTTAGAAGACATTGGAGCTAATAAACCTGGAGTATTTAAAGTACCATCTAAGATTTGTTGAGCTGCGATACCACATGGAACACCAACTAATTTGGCCATTGATGAATAACCTTTAGGATCACCGTAATCAACTAAAGTAGAGGTTCTAACTTCGGTTTCACCATTTTCCCACTCAATACCGAATTTATGTTGTAAACAAACTAAATCTCTTTCCTCTTCTTCATATTGCATTAATTCTTCTAAAGTAGCACATAAGGTATCCAATGGATTACCTCTTGGGGTAATTTCTTTATCAGAGAATAAACCTAACCATTTCAATCCAGAAATGATTCTTGTTTTATCATCTTCTGATTTGAAGGTAGCCAATCCAATAATCTTTTTAACTATATCTTCTTCTTTTGAAGAATCAGCACCAATTAATTTTGCAGTAGCTTCTTTCCAGGCGATTGGTTTAGAAAAGACTTCAGATTCTTGATCACTTAAAAATCCAAGATCAACAAAGACTTTGATAAATTCTGGGAAACCTTGGAATCTCAAAGTACCTCTGATAACAGTCTCGGCTTCTGGAATATTGTATAATTCTTTATAGGTAGTTGAATCTCTATTTGGATAGGCAACAAAGGCAAAACCAGGATAAATAAAATATGGTTTGGCAGAAGCCATCAAGTCTTCAGATTTAACTTCGACAATTTTAGCATCTTGCCAGTACTTAGCAGAATTTCTTAATGCCAATAAAACACCTCTTGATGACCAAGAAAATTTGTAACCTAATGGATTATCGGAGCTCTCTGGTGCAGGCAAACCACCACAATATGATAAAAATGATTTAATTTTACCATTCTTTTCATGAACTTCTTCAATAGTTTTGACGGCGTATAAATGGTCAATACCTGGGTCTAAACCAATTTCATTCATAACAATAATACCAGCCTCTTTGATTTGTTCTTCTAACTCTTTTAATTGTGGGTTAATGTAAGAGGTAGTAACAACATTGGCCTTGTTTCTAATAGCAGACTTAACAACGTTCACATGATAAATATAAGGAATTAATGATACTACCAAATCAGCCTTGGCGACAGCTTCGTCCAAAGCCTTTTCATCTGTAACATCTAATGAAATTGCATCTGCATTATCGCCAGCTAATTCCTTAGCTTTTGACAAAGTTCTACAAGCAACAGTAACCTTGACGTCTGGTGTTTTTGATAAGATATCAACAGTTGGCTTAGCAACAAAACCTGATCCTAATAAAAGAACTTGTCTAATTATCCAATCGTTAGTATATCCTTCTAGATAATCTATCTGCGACTATAACCTTTACTTACTTAACCATTATTAGTTTTTAATCTAGTTAAATTGCTTTCTATGAATTAATAAATTTAGGTAAAAAGATCAAAAGAAGAAAGCAGATGAGTAAACTGAAAAATTGTAATTTAATTTGATGAACAACCTTCATGGTTAGTCGTTTGGTACTCGGGTCTCGCTGAAATTATTCCGCGTACATAATAAAATTGCCTTTAATGAGTCATAGATAACGATTCCGAATAATATATGAACTGTTTTCCATTATTGCCAAAGTATACAAAGCTATTCTGTAAATGGATTGAGTGATTATATACCATCTAAATACATAGATATAGCTAAATAATGATTTTACCGTCATTTTAGCTATTATAGTACGTAATTGGATAACTTTTTTATAGAGATAGTAAAATTTCCTATTTGGGTGAGCGCAGGCTCTTTTTATCAAGGTGAGTTGACTATAGCTTTTATAAGCAACCATCCCAAACAATCAAAAAAAATCTTCGTAAAACTGGTATTTCACTAGTCTAGTAATTATTGTCTTCAATACATTTTTTCTTGTTACAAGGATAAAAGGAACTCCGCGAATAGTATGCATTTAGATCTAAGTATAGCCAAAGTAGGATTGAACGAGATGCTTCATAGTATTGATTCAGTATAGTCATTACATTAATAATTATGCAGTTCATGAAGGAAGTGGTTTCGTGTTTGCAAAACACTTTCTGCGGAGTTGGATGTCTAATTAGTGTAGTTCGCAGCCCTTAATTGTTGCATTAATTGAAAGGATCATTCACGATGAACTGAATAGCTAGCATTAACAGCAAAAGTCTATAGATCGAGATGTCTATGGGTTTAAGGGAGACCTATGTGCTCTTTAACTTGAAAATTTAGTTTGATTCTAATCTGCTCGTTGTCAAAGAGACGCTGGTAGGAACAAATTAAAAGAGGAGTTATCATTTCAAGTATATATTCGGAATTCTTGCTTAGATTTCCAGCATAGGTCCCTGATATTGCGTTCGTATATTACATTAAATAAAGAACTCCTCAATTATCTATGCTCTGGTGCCGCCTTGAGGAAGAGATGAGCTTTGCGTTGCACTACCGCACCCCCTTCCCACGCTAATTTGACCTCCCCTACCGTAAGATATCTCTTTTTGGTTAAGAAAATTATTAAAAAATTGGCTATCTTCTCACAATGGATAATGGAAGAGAGTAATTTGATGAGCAACTCTCAAATTTCTTTAATACAAGTTAGCCCCCCTGATTTCTCGCCTACGTAATAAAGATGTGGGTAGCATTAGTCTTGTTCCTCTTCTACAGTATAAAAAGTTATATACATGACTTAGAGAAGAACCAACATTTCGGTTTCTCCTGAAATTGATCTTATCACTCGAATCTGGGGGCTTTAAGGAATAATGACTTAGCAATAAATCCTTCACGCTTCGGACCCCCCACAAAATATTTTTCTACCCCACAGCATCTAATTGTTGCGAAACAATATGTGAACCACCTAACCTATATTTGGCTAACTGAATAAATACCACACCTAACAACTTAAAAGGAAATTTTAGGAAATTCATAATTAGCAGTGTATAAGTTTCATTTCTTTGTTCGAATCAACTTTTTAAACCGGTTTTAACATAGCGAACATTATATCTATATGAATTATGACTTCAAAAGAAATTACTGCTACATTCCACTCTTCTTCTGTTGATTTAACAGATTCAAAAGACCAAATTAAACATGAAATTTATAACGAGAAACCAGATTTGTCCCTTTCTTCTATAAAAAATTATTTAAAAACGCGACCAACGACCTTATTTGATTTACCAATACTCAACACTGAGAAGACAGCATGGCAAGTATTAAATCCGCTTCCAGGTTTAAAAGAAATGAAGTCCCGGAACTGGAACTTCTATTTCTTAGGATTTTTTGCTTGGACAATAGATTCGCTTGACTTTTTCTGTGTTTCTGCTAGTGCATCAGAGGTCGCAAATACCTTAAATGTTGATATTACTGATATTACTTGGGGTGTTACATTGGTTTTGATGTTAAGGTCAGTTGGTGCATTTATATTTGGTTTAGTTGCTGACTATTATGGAAGGAAATGGCCATATATTGTTCTATGTGCACTTTTCATTATTATTGAATTAGGTACGGGGTTTGTTCAAACATATCAACAATTTTTAGCCGTAAGAGCGCTATTCGGGATAGTAATGGGTGCTATGTATCCTGTTGCTAGTACCACGGCTATGGAGGATCAACCTCCCAAAGCTAGATCGATACTTTCTGGCTTATTTCTTCCTGGTTACAATTTAGGTTACTTGCTTGCAGTTGTGTTCTTTAGAGCTTTTCAAAATACCTACAAAGGCGACCAGGGTTGGAGGGCCTTATTTTGGTTTAGCGCTGGTTTGCCATTACTTTTAATCCTGTGGAGGTTATTCTTTCCAGAATCTGAGACCTTCATAAAATTAAGAGAAAGCAAAAGAAGATTAAGAGACGAAGAAAATTTAATTAAGAAGAAGTTCGATAAAGACATATTTATCACAATCAAAACTGAATGGGTTATGTTCATTTATTTAATCTTTTTGATGGCAGGATTTAATTTCATGTCTCATGGTTCTCAGGATTTATATCCTACGTTATTAGTTAAGCAATACGGAATCGGAGCAAATCAGAAAACAGTTATCATGGTGGTTGTTAATTTAGGTGCTATCTGTGGTGGTATTTTCTTTGGTCAATTAACTGAATTGTTAGGCAGAAGACTAACTATTATAGTTTGTTGCGTGTGTGGTGGAGCCTTTCTTTATCCATCCTTCTTCTCGCTGAATGTAAGCGGGATCATTGGAGGTTATTTCTTTTTGAATTTCTGCGTTATGGGAGCTTGGGGGGTTGCTCCATTACATTTAATTGAATTAGTCAATACTACTCATAGGGCTTTCTTGTCCGGGATTGTATATCAGTTAGGTAATTTAGCATCATCAGCCAGCTCTACTATTGAAGCCCAGTTAGGTGAAAGATTTCCTATAAAATTAGGTGATGCAACAGATGCCTTTGACTATGGTTTAGTTATGTGTATATTCTGTGCTGCGGTGTTTGTTTACATGATATTGGTTGTCTTCTTTGGGCCTGAAAGATTCCATAAGAATTTAAATATTCAAGAGCACCATGATAATATTAACGGACACGATGACTCTAGCGAAATAAATTCGATTGATCAAGAGAAGATAGAAGTTATCCACAAAGAATAGGTTAGTCGTCCATCTTACTTCATCTTCAATAATTCTTAAATACTTAATCTTTTAAATGTATGATTTTAATTATTCATTGTAAGTTGATCCTTTTAACCCAGTTCCTTTTCGATTTTCTACGTATTTTTTGACTTTTTTACCTCAAAAATCCAATTCGTGGTACCTTCTTTTTTTTTAGTCTTCCTTTTAAGTAGTGTTTATTGAAATGTAGATTATAATTTACCATTACTAGCAAATTCAATACTTTCGTATTAATAGCGCTGTATAGTGACGGAAGTATCTATGCTTCGCTTGTTCCTACCTTCCAGACTGGCAATTATTAAAAGGAACAAATTTTATTATTCAATGGCTCTACTGCTCTACAGGAATGAGTTGTTCAACTAAAGTTCCATATTTCTAGATAATATCTAAAGAGTTTCCGTGTAAAAACCTTTGGGTAGATGGCGTATGAAAACTAAGAATAAAAAATCACATGCAAATTTTAAGGTGTCTCGTATTTGCAACATTTGGAAGATAGCAAGCCTATAAATAGGGAGATCTATCACCAATTTCTCTAAACTATTAAACATACCTCTCTCCTACAGATTAATAATCATGGCATCAATTATTTCAGATACTCAGTATTTAATCAATAATTATTCAAATTATATTGATTTCAATCCAGAAATTAAGTATGCAATTGGTACTATTGCGTTTAACCCAATATTTTGGAACATAGTAGCAAGATTGGAATATAATACACATTTCTTGACAAAAATTTCGGGCGGAGCTAAAAGGGGTTGTTATTTATTAGCTCTTACCATTTTCGGTTTAGGAATTTATCGAGACCAAGTTTACCATCAAGCCTTATTGAATCAGCCCACTTTTAAACCATTCTTAGAATCCAACGTTATAAAGGGTTTAGCAGTGTTTACGTTTGGTTTTGGTAATTTGTTAGTATTAACATCAATGTATTCATTAGGAGTTACGGGTACTTATTTAGGTGATTATTTTGGTATTTTGATGGAGGAAAGAGTTACAGGATTCCCATTTAACGTCAATGACAATCCAATGTATAATGGTTCAACATTATGCTTTTTAGGAACTGCATTATGGTATGGTAAACCTACCGGTATTTTAATTGCCGGATTTGTTTTTATCATGTATAAGCTTGCCTTATTGTTTGAGGAACCGTTCACTGCGCAAATTTATGCCAAGAGAGAGCAAGAAAGAGCTAAAAAAGATTAGATCTGTATATAGTTAAAAATGATTTACTGTATTTTTATTCTTTTACTTAAAACATTAAATCAATTCATAGATAAGAAATTATTAAGCATTCATTAAATCTTATGATATACATAGTCAGACGAAGAAAAATAAAAATAACAAATGAACCAACAAGATAAAGATTTAGAGAAATTCAAATGTATTTGAAATTCCATGATCTTCAACGAAACGAAGACTTAAAGATTGAAATTTTTCCGATGATTTATGGTAGTACAATCCACTAATTGAGCCTGGTATTATATTTGATGAATAAACATTGGAATTACTATTTTCGTAGCCACCGATGTTAAGCACAATATAGTAAAATCCTTCAAATGAGGCTCCGTTAATCTGTTTGACTCTTGAATCCGGCAATAAAAATTCCTCTTTCCATCTCATATAAATGAATTGGTTGTCTTCTTCACCACTTTGAATTTTTTGTAGCTTTTGTTTTAATTGGGATTCAGTCAAACTATACGACGATGTCAATTTTTTCCAGTGATCTAGATCGTTTTTCATAAATGACCCCCATTTCCTATTTTCAGTAATGAATGAATAATTTTTGATTGAAATATCATTCATGGACCTCTTAGAGCTTGTTTGCCAGCCAAATTTGTTCAATGGATTGTTTATAATTTCTCCCTTAAAGCAAGTTGTTATTTCAGGATGATCTTCAGTCAAGCCAGAAATCTGTAAAAACCCAGTGACTATCGAGTTTATTATATCAACTGTCTTGAATTCAACTTTAATATGATATCTCGCTTTGCCAGATTGCTGTTCACCAATAAATTTAGCATTTGGTTTAAGATACGAATTTATTAACTTCGGAAGTCTGTTATTTAATGAAGGTTGGAAGCTAAAATGGTCAAATGAATACTTAGATGATTGAGATGCAGACGTTTTACTTAACGTGTTTCTATAACTGGGTTTCCTTTGAATCCTTAATGAATGACGCAATGGCTCCTTGTCGGCAATAGGATGTATTATGGAACCATCCGACCGGTTTACTATACTTCCTTTACTTAAATCAGGTTCCCTAGCAGATTGGATTGGTGTTATATTTTGTGATTGATTATTTGCCAACGTACCAGAATAGTTCTCTGTGTATGTACTCTTGTCCGAGTCGAGTCTATTCAAACTATCTTCCTCATGACCTGGGACTGAACTTATAGAAACAGTCTGCCCTGTTTGGCCAGCTGCAGAGGTATTAGATAACTTGGGATCCTCGTGGTACGTATTTGATTCTGTAACTGGCATAGTGTAACTCTTGTTGTGCTTGTTGCTCTAGTTGATGGCGGTGTTGAACGTATGCTTTTTATTTATATAATCTTGTAATTACTTGTGCGATAAGATGAAACAGGGATATCTTCTAAATAAGATAAAAACGATGGATAATCTGTAAAACTGATTTAAACAGTTATATTGACTGATTAATCAAAATATATTCAAAATTAAACTTAGATTAAAGAAAACGACTAACAGAAGTGAAAGTCATCTTTCATTAAATTAGCCATCACCTGTGAATGCTCAAACAAAATTCCTCATACTTTTGTGGTGCTGAATTTCTTTTTCCTTATAGCTCACATAATAAATAAGAAGTAGCTTTGTAGAGCATGGAGTAAGCGTAGAATATGTAAAAAAATGACTACACCTCCAACACCAATTCATCCAGCGCCTAATGAAGAAGTAAGTGATCTACCTGTTGGGACATTACCGTCCTCAACAATAGCCAATATTGAGTTGAATCCTGAACTATACGAGAGTGTGGGAACTAGTGAGGCATCTAGTGCGGCCGCTAGTAAGATAAACTTACAGAGCAACTTAAGCAATAAAGATAAACACAGCGACAGCAGTACTCAGAACGAAGAAAATGAAACAGATATAAGCTTTGAAGATGTTGATTTGGCTGAAGTTAAGCAAGTGACACTTCCGTTCGATAGGGGATATGAAATGCTTAGGTTGAAATTTTATAATGAGGATACATGCGAGAAAATGACGGAGCGGCAACAAAGCAAGTTGATTAATTATATTGACGAGAATTTGCTAAAGATTCAAAGGAAGTTTATTAGAAACCAAGCTGATGTGATAGAGCTGTATTCAGTATTTCAATTGGTGAGAGATTTGTTGGAGGTGGTTGATTTAATATGGTGCTCCGTCAGTCGTAAGAATAGACTCTTTGGCCAACTGGACTATTTGATTAAGATAATGGGGGATTTGGAGGATTACATGGATCATTACGGTTTATTTGACAATTTGGTTATTACGAAGCCGCCCATATTTTCTAATGATGGTTATGCTAAGTTGAATGAATTGTTCAATTTTTTTCAAAATTTAGATATTAAGTTGTCCTTCTTAATTGATGGCTACAAAGTTGAAGAATCTGGTGTTGTAGAGAAGCTAAGTAACACTCAATTGATCAGATTAACTCCAATAGCTTCAAGACTAAGAATTCTAATTGTGTCAAGGTTAGAACCTCTAAGGTTGAAATTATCCGCTGTAACAAGAAATGATAAGACCCAAAGTCAATCTTCTTCAATGAAGCAGCTTCAGAAAGAAGCCAAGGACTTGCTTAATTTATTAGAAATTGAAATTGGTAGGTTGTTCGAAGGCATCTTAGAAAGAAGTTGAATACTACTTATCAAATTGCCGTGTACCAACCAATATTTATGTAGCTAAAATTTTTGTAATGAAGATATATAATATATAGTAACGAAATATCTTGCATATATATAATAGTCAATAATGTGGCCATTCTCTAGAAATAAAGGTATTGATACTTCAGAGATAGCTAAAGATTTACCCGATAATATAAAGGAATTTTTTGAGCAAAGCAATCCAGATTCCAAGCATCAATCTATTTTTGAAATATCGCCTCAACAAAAAAGGGTTAATGACATATTATTAAAACATGAAAAATCAAATAATTATTCATTCGAGTTTGAAAAATATAAGCAGATGAATCTGCCAAAAAAGGTGACTTCTATAAACTGTGCAGAGCTACAACAAAAAGTAGTCGAATGCTTTAGAGGTTGGTCTTTTACAATGACAACGCAATGTCAACAAGAAATTCAAAACCATACCTCATGTATTGAAATCCAAAATAGAGCATTAAAGAAGTTATATTATGATGACTGTATAAGCATTGAACAATGTAACAAAATTAGATTCATAATAGATAAGATATTTATCGAGAGTTTTGGCCAATTTGGTGAAAATATCAATGATGAAACGAAAGAAAAGTTCGATAAGAAGGTCGATAAAGCATTTTATAAAGTTTGGAAATAAGGTGTTTTTATCTTACAAACTTCATAAGTCACTTTCAAAACTCTTGTACATAGTCCTTTCTAATATAGCACCACCTAGATCGTTCCACAATTGAAGTTTTTCATGATAGCTCAAAGCTGTAACTAAACCGGAAGTATTAGGAAATACATAAATACTGCAATCAATCTCCATTAATTGTGCAAATTTTTTTAATAGAACTGTGTATGTTTTGTCCTTAGGAGAGTATTGTTTTCCCCATTTAAAATTCTCTGTTGTTAATTTAAATTTTCTAATACCTACTACCTTCATTAAATAATTTATGACTATTTCCCAAACCCCTTTTCCTACAAATACGATGAATTTTGAATTTGTTTGTTTAAACTCCTTAATTAATCTTGGAACGTTTTCTAATTTTTCACTCACTGTTAGTTCTTGTGCAGATTTAGTACATCTTAATACTAGATCTGTAAAGCCAATTTTATACTTTACTAAGTCAAAATCGTGTCGTGGCATAGCAAGAGTTTTCATTTCAGAGTTATTTATTTTGATTAGCTCTTTTAGCAATTCATCTCTCTTAATCTCTTGATCAATATTGATTGCTAATGCCTTTAAAACCTTCACCAAAATTTGCGATTCATTAAACAACCTCCAAAACAAGTTAGTAAAATGTGCATAATGATGCTGCTGTAGAGAGGATTGAATACCCGGATTGTAACCAATAAATAATAATGTTAAGTCATCTGTTAACGAAGGTTGTAAATCTTTGTATTCAACTAATGTTAACTCTTGCTTCGAATCTGTCTCCTTCTTTTGCGACTTCTTTGTTATTCTATCGTTTGGTCTTATTGCAACCTTATCATCACCATGTTTATAGGATTGAATGATAGACCTTAATTTAGAGTCATTACCCATATTTATTGTTCTTCCTAAAGATGGAATAACATTATACTGTAATTTTAGCAAGTTCCATATAGCCTGTATACAATACTAAGTCGAATACAACAATCGTATCAACATCAAAACACCTATAATAAAAAAATCTTATTGTCCTTGAAAGATAACATTAGCTTGTAAGATGACCGATAACTCGTCTTCTTTTGGTCTCTCATTTCTAGATCCTTCTACTATGCATAATTCACCCATAAATAAGGAGGGCATAAAACTGGTTTCAACGCCAATTAATAGGCATGAATACAACAACGATAATTTGTCGCCCGTTGATATAACAGAAATCCTAAGCAATAAGAATGTCAGAACTCCATTGAATAAACCAGATAAGAAAAAAGAAAAGCCACAATCTATTCTAAAGAATAGTCCTAATAAGTCTACCTCGACCTGTTCAAGGAATGAAATACCTGATTCGTTATTAAAGAAGCATCCAGAGTTAAAAATCGCTTCTCAAAATGGAGAACTAAATCCTGTTAAATGTGCCAGGGTTATTTTCTCCCCAACTAAAGAGATTATTTCGTATAGAAAAGAATATCTTGAGAGCCTAAGTAATTCAAATGACGATACTGGTCACTTGAGGCATTCAAAGCCAGAGAAGAAGCTGGAGACATATAACAAGGCTTATGATGATGACTATACTATTGATCTAACTAAGAACGATGATAATTATGATATACCACGTTCTAGTAATGACGACAGTAAGAAATCCAAGGAATCAGTTCTAACAAGATTGATAACCGATCCAACAATCCCGTACGTGTTATCACTTTACTTACAGTTATTTTTCAATTTATTGCTAATTTCAATTGTTTTATATTTTGTTTTTATATTCATTAAAACAATTAAATCGGATATTAATCATAAATTAGAAATTTATACATCTGATGCCTTACAAGAGATTTCGCTTTGCTCAAGAGAATATTATAGAAACAAATGTTCTACAGAAAATGGTAATACAAGAGCACCTGCTCTAGAAAAGTCATGTACAATGTGGGGTAAATGTATGAACAGAGACCCTCAATTAATTGGTAAATCAAAAATTACTGCAGAAACATTTGCTGATATACTTAATGGGTTTATTAAACCAATCAGTTGGAAATCATTAGTCTTTATGAACCTTTTAATTTTCGGTAGTTTATTCATAACAAATATAGCATTTGGTAGTTACAGAAGTTCATCAAACTTTGATCGATCAAAGGAAGATAAAGAGAAATTAATTAATTTAGAGAATAAAGTAAAAGAGCAAAATGACTTACTAGTGAAATATAAGGAGTTAGAAAAAAAAATCAATGAGTTAAATAATAATGCTAATACTGCAAACAATTCGTATATAACTGCATATGCTGGGAATACTTCTAGCATTAGTTCGTCACTGTTTCCTCGTAAATTCAATAATCAAATGATTATTCATGACAATAGTCATAACAGTTCATTTGCTTCCCCTTTGTTGAATAGAAAAAGATAAATAGGACGTTGAATTGGTACAAAAGATGACTAACTTTGATTATCTGATTACTCATGATATTTGAAAACTTCTCAGCCAAAAAATATTAAAAATATCTCATTCTACTCATATGATAATTGGTGTCCTTAAAATGATATTTAAAATAATAATGTGGTAATTATCCGGTATCAAAATTTTTATCTGTCATAAAGATAGATCCAGTCCTTAGTATATATAATTCCTTTATATCAGATCGATATGTTTTACTGGAGAACCCTAGAAAATTAGAAAAGGTTGCTAATTTTCCCTTCTTATATGTCTAAGATTATTAAAATACGGGTACATCACTGTCAACTTTTAGTAAGTACGATCAGCTTCCAAATTAATTCTATATGAATATTCTAAATCCTTGACACTTGAAACGACCAGTATCAACTACTGCTACACCTTATATCCATGTCTCTACCAACGAATGTGCAGCTTGTAGATTGTATTTTAATGAGGCCGTAATCTTATGGCTGGACTAGATCTTGGTGATTGGACATACTGATTCCATAAAAGTTGAGGCAATATTCGATAAATAATCTTACATTAACTATGCCATGGCATGATATGGTAACTTCGATTCTGCAGATATGAAGCCATAGCTTATTAAAACTTCTTAAATGGAACACCTCGTCTCTACTTCAAAATTGGCTTTACCTTTCCGCTTTAGGATAAATTTTTGAGGATGGTTACTTCGTCACATTTAACGAATCTCACACGAATAGATTATGATAACACACGGGAGCTTACGGATCTAATCACAGATGCCTTTGTTCATAAACCACGCAAGAGCGCATGTATCATATGTAATATATTTAGTATGAAAAGTACAGTATAACCACACTCGACTACTACTTGCCAAATTAATATGTAATAAAATATGTTGTTCCCCTAGTCACTATGTAGCTAAACTCGAGCTTAAGATGCATTATAGATAAGACTGAAATAGTATTGGATACAATAGAGATTATAAGTCCGTGAAGAGGGCAAGTCTCGGTGCTGCTTAACCGTCCCGAGTCAGTTTTCATACCGATGACTGACTGCAAGCCTGTCCAACCAAATTGATATGATAGGCATTATTCATGATGATTGCGTTTATATGAGCATTTATAGAGTATTTGAAATTCGTAACAATATAACCTTATATTTCATAACAACTCTGATCCCTAAGATTATTCATTATTCAATGCATTAGTTTAAAAAAAAACGCACGATCTTCATGTACATTTCTCTTCTCAATTATGGTTGTCAATATGATCTGGCCGAACAATCGATTGTAGTTGTTAAAGTCCTTCACCCGAAACAAGACATAAACACTTTTAGAAGAGTAAACAGAACTTATACAAGTGGTGAAGGAGACAAATAGGCTCTAGGTTAGTTATGCTACACTTAGATTGTACACTTAGATTTGTACACCCCAGTTTTATGCAAATCGATAAATTTGCAGATTTGAGACTCTGCCTTCCAAAAGTTATACGGGCCGCGATGCTTGGTATAGAGACAAACAGATAGTATTGTTTATGTCAACGTAATACAGCAAAAAAGTACCTAAACCGTTTATCTTATATATGGAATAGCTTATCATTTTTTCATAATTTTCAGAAGAAATTGTTTTTCCTCTTCGAAAATATTATTTAAAATATTCCTTATTTAAACTACATCCTATCACCCAAGCAGAATCTTCTTATAAAGAAGAGAAAGTATAGTAGACGAAGATGTTTCGAATGTAAAAGAAGAAAAATCAAATGTGGAGAGGAAAACCCAATTTGTGAAAATTGTTTGAAACAGAATAAGAAATGTATTTTTTTTGACAAAGATCAACTTAAAAATACCAGAAAAAGACAAGCAGCAAGAAGGACTGAGACGCAATTTATACCAAATACTAAAAATGAGCTATTACAGATCTTGGCTAAGCAATTGGAAAATAATGAACAAAATATATCCTATAATTTGAAACCAAACATGCGCGATACGTCAAATGCTACCCTAATAGAGAGTGTTACAATAAAAGGCATTCTAGATGATGCAACTTATCTTGCAAATAATATCGCAGATGACATTTTTCTTAATAAGATTCCTATTGTGGACAACCTGGGGATAATTTCACCAATAGCTATAATTAATCAAAATTTAAATCTGCATGACTGTAATAAAGGGTACAAGAATATCGATGAAAGACATCTGATTGATATCTCAAAGTGTAAAATGGTTGATAATGACACCAAGCGTTCCAACTATGACCTAATCAATACAGTAATTGATTTTTATGACTTAAAAGGGCAAGACTTATCGTATTTCAGAGCAGTAACATCCTCTGAATTATCCCTTCACTTATTTCCATTTAGCTCATCAATTGAAAGCAATCCTGTTGTTCATGTGTTATTAGAATACTTAGTTAACTGTAAATATCTATTGTATTCATTATTAGCGCTTTCAGCATCTTGTCAACATACACAAACTGGAGAAGAATACCAAGATTCAAACAGAAAAAAATATATTGCAATTTGCTTAAAGTTAGTGGCGTCAGCATTTACGAAACTCCCAAATAATTTACATGTCTTGAAGTCCTTTGAAGGATTACTATTAACTGTTTAAGTTTTAACAATTATTTTTCCCGATATCAATTATCCTGATTCAAAAAATATTGCTAATTCCTGGAAAGCACATTTAAAGGGAGCTAGAGACCTATTGGTTAGATATAATAAAATAAAATCAAAGGAGCATGCGTGTTATAAGGCTGCCACACCAGGACTAGCAATTGCAAAACTATGGTTTTTTAGATATGACTTTCTCTCGAAAATGGGTACCCCACTAGATAAATTTAAGTTTAATGAAGAAGATAAAATGAATCTATTTCTGGATGTTGGCCATTTCAGTTATTGCTCAAATCCCGAGTATTGTAAAATATTAGAAAATTTAGGATTAATTACACCAGAGTAGTGCTCTTACTGGTTATAATCTCCTACTTGCATTATCTGAAGTGGTGATCATATCCGACGAGTTTTTTAAATTATTAAAAGAATTAAAATTAAATAATGAAGTCTCGCCTACCCGAATACCAAATATTATGGGTTAATAGCTAATGCACAAAAAGTTCGAATCATGCCTGAAGCATCACCAAACAGTTTTATAATTCATGAATCAAATCCAGCCCATCCCTATTATCCAATCGAGAGAGGTGACAAAATCACGCTTCCTCCGGCCCTTATGCAAGGGATATTGACTCAAGGGGTAATTCTATATTTTATTCATGGTTTGATATTGCTCAACAACTTAAAGTTAGTTTTTTATATCTAAAACTTCTAACTACACCTGGTCTATTATGTCTACCTAAAAGTCATTTTATTATTAGACAAATTGTGCGTACTGTTATGAATTCTATGTTCTTCCTTAAGCTGAAAAATGATCAAAATTCAAACTACGAGAGACTTGTGGAAACTAAAGATTACTTCCTGCCAAAGAAATTATTCGATTATAGATGCATAACGATTCAATTGCTGTTTAGATACTGTTCAGATTTAGTTGATGAAGAAGAAGACTTTGAAAAATTGGGATTATACTTTAAAGGCTTGGTTAAATTAGGTAATGGCAGTGCTATAACAGCTCTAGGTAGAGTTTTCAAGAATAGACAAAACATTTTGCAAAAAAAAAAATACAGGCAAACTTCCTATAATGATAACGATGAACTCCATAAAATCGATTCCGGTGATTATCAATATTCTGTTGAGGCACAATCTGTCTTCTAAATAGTTCAATAAACTATGTATGCCAATCAAAATATGCTAAATACTGACTAGCAATACTCTATTTTGCAAAGCATAATGTATTTGTAAAAGATACCTATATTCCGAAATTGATATATAATTCTTCTTGGGTGTCACTCCAATAACATCTTAAAGAATATAAAATATAATGGAATTTGAAAGACTCGACTTTACTGATATATAGCTTAATATTGCTTTAAAAACCTTTGACAATGTAGGTACAAAAAGTAGTGTTTCCTTCCGCTTATGCAAATGTCATAAGTAAGTTATCTGGTTGTCCTTCTGCTATCGAATTGTAAACATGCTCCAAGGTACAATTAATTTGTAACTAGTAAACTTAGAATAAATTTCTAATACCCAAGCTTAAACTTGAAAGATTTTTAGACTATTATATAATTGATTCCACAAGTAGGCAAATGGTAAGGTCTGGATTCCACTACAACTATCAGGATAAAATGGATGCGAATAGTAAGATAATTGTCATTTCCTAAATAGGAAATTTTCAAGATACAACTACTACGCAAATAAATACCCTCTCTCCATTCACACACTTCAGTCAATATATTTTATCTTT
This sequence comes from Schwanniomyces occidentalis var. occidentalis, assembly GCA_031081865.1. Taxonomy (NCBI): domain Eukaryota; kingdom Fungi; phylum Ascomycota; class Pichiomycetes; order Serinales; family Debaryomycetaceae; genus Schwanniomyces; species Schwanniomyces occidentalis. The sequence continues at coordinate 299,134 of JARYTB010000005.1, forward strand.
AGAAGGCAAAGATTTAGCAATATATGCGTAGCAATGCTTTATTTGAAGTTATAATATTGTTTAAAACTATGCTTGATACGAATAATATGTATAGAGTGTATTCACCTGCTTCGGATCTACCAAACCCCTTCAGTGATGTTTATGAAGAAGAATTTAGATCAAAAGATATTGAACTTAATTTCAGAAAAAAAGATAATCCTATTAAAGGAAGAAGCATATATATGTTTGTCAATATTGTTGATCTACCATTGCTTGTTATTGCTGTCATATTGATGTGTATTTCGTCAGTTGCAACACCCATGCAAACAGTGGTGTATGGCAAAATATTCACTAGACTAAGTGAATATTACGTGGGCAAATATTCCGGCTTTGGTGAATTTATGAGAGATGTTAAAATTTTGTGTGGGCTTATTGTTATTATTGGCTTTGCTAAAATGGTCTTTACTTGGTTAGGTGTGTTTGCCTGGATGAGATTTGGCGAAAAACAACAAACCAGAGCAAGACGGAGGATATTTCTCCTGTTATTATCCAAAGACATTGAATGGCTTGATACCACTGCAAATATAATGGGAGAAATATCACAAATTAATAGATGTATCGAAGAGCTAAGATGTGGAACTTCTGAAGTTACTGGTTTGTTCATACAAGAAGTTGCTTCAATCATTGCATTATTTGTGACCGCAATGGTACATTCCTGGTCTTTAACATTAGTTATTATAGCTAGTGCACCAGTAATGGCTCTATTTGGTTGGATTTTTGGAAAATTAACTTGCCAAGCTGCTGAGTTAGAAAATGGCTTCACAGCCCAAGCATCGAAGATTTTAGATTGGTCTTTAGCTTCAAGCTCGACAATAAGAGTTTTCAATGGCAAATATATCGAAATTGTGAAATATAATAAAATTGTTGATCTATCAGCGAAGGCTTATTACAAATTAGCAAATTCAATTTCTGGAAATATTGGCATTCTAAGATGTTTATCCTTAATGATGTTTGTTCAAGGGTTTTGGTTCGGTAACTATATGATCCAAATTGGTAAATTAAAGATTAATGATGTTTTCACTTGCTTTACTTCATGTCTTATGTTAGGAGCTTCGATCTCTGATATTACTTCTTTGGTAGCAACTGTCAGTGAAGCTAAGGCAGCTGTTGACAAAATTGCCGCTTTCATCGATAATAATATGGAAACTGCTAACAAAACTGGTTATGTTCCTCGTCACTGCAGAGGTAAAATTGATATCAGAGGCGTTGACTTTCAGTACGCAAATAGACCTCATAAAGTTTTAAATAATATTAATGTTTCTTTTGCAACTAATACTATAAACTTCATTATTGGTAAGTCAGGTTCAGGTAAATCTACATTATCACAATTATTATTGAATTTCTATAGGCCGGTTAAGGGATCAATTAGAATTGACGGCTATGAAGTTTCAACTTTAGATCAAACATGGCTAACAAATAATATTACCTTAAATCAATCAAACCCGTTAATTGTTGAACAAAGCTTGAGAAATAATATTGGTTTAGCTGTTGTCAATAGATTTAATTCTTTACAAGATGTTTCTGATTTATTAATTGAAGATGCTTGCTCTTTCGCTCTATTAGATGACATAATTGTTAGTTTAGCAAATAATTTAAATACTCAAATCTCCTTCTCCAAGTTGTCTGGCGGTCAACGACAAAAAGTCTCAATTGCTAGAGCTAAAATTAGGGATACTCCAATATTGATCCTTGATGAAGCTTTAAACTCCTTAGACATTAAGAACAGAGAACACTTGTTAAGATTAATCAAAAAATGGAGAAAGGGTAAAACCACTATCATAATTACTCATGAATTGAATCAAATTGATCCAGTTGATAATGTTATACTTATGGAAAATGGGTTTGTAAAATATCAAGGTGCTTTCCAAGAATTATCATCTACAAGCTTCTTCTTCAATGGCAAAGCAGATAAATCCCGTATAGAAAGGGAACAATGTGAGCGAATCCAACCACAAGAAATAATTTTGAATACTAAAAAATTATCAATTCATGATTGTTTAAGAAATCCCGTAATTTTAAAAGATCTTGAAAGAAATTCTAGTACTAGTCATATACCAGATGAAAGTCCCTCAAATGTCATGTCAGTTCTCGCAATATTAAGCTATTGTCGACAGACTATTGATAATAAGCTATTAATTATAATCGGTTTAGTTTTCTCTATTTTAAGTGGGGTTTCTGGCCCAATCTTTTCTTATTGTTTTTCTAAATTATTGGTTAATATGGTTGATACAGAAATCGGACGGCACAATAATAATGAATTGATCAAATGGTCATGTTTTGTTGTTGGTATTGCAATATTTGATGGAATACTTCACTATTTATCAAAGTTTATACTATCATTTTCGGCAGAAAATTGGGTTGCTAATTTACGGAAACTAGCATTTATAAAATTAAATGAGCAGGATATGTCATATTTTGGATTGAAAACAACAAAGTCAGCTGAGGTAACTGCCTTGTTAATGAATGATACGAGAGACTTGAGAAGTTTAATTTCTGAGTTTTTGTCGATTTCAATAAATATATGTACTATGCTATTCGTTGGTGTAGTTTGGTCTATGATATGTGGTTGGAAGCTAGCATTAGTTGGTATTGCATTCGTTCCATTAACTCTTATCGTAACATGCATTTATTCAAGATGGTTAGAATATTTTGAAGATCAATATAAGACAAAAATTGCAATTTTAGAAAACCATAATCATGAAGTTATAAGTGATATTAAATCAATTATTTGTCTTAATTTGAATGACTATTTTATCAAAGAATTTGAAATGAAATTAGCTGATGTCAATAAAGTTGGATTCAAAAGATCAATTAATACCGGTTTTGGTATTGCTTTGTCTGAAATGTGTACTTCAGTTGCAACTAGTACGATTTTATATTATGGTATGAAATTAGTTGGTAAATATGATTACTCGAAATCTCAATTATTACAAGTTATAACATTGTTAACATTTACAATGGCTAACGCATCAAGTTTATTAAAACAATTACCAGATATTGCAAGAGGTCAAAGAGCTGCAACTTATATAATTAGTTTGTTAAAATTAGAAGCATCAGCAGTGGAGAACGACGGTAAAATTAAACCATCTAAACTAATTAAAAAAAATATAATTAGGTTCCAGAAAGTTAATTTTCAATATCCATATTCGAATAGAAATGATTTGGTCCTAAGAGATCTTTCTTTTAGTGTCGACAAAAATGAAACTATTGCAATCGTTGGTGAATCAGGCTCTGGTAAATCAACTGTAACATCCCTATTAATGAGATTGCATGGAGTTTCAGAGTCCTCAATTACTATTTCAAATTATGACATTAATAATCTTGATATCTGGTGGTTAAGGGATACAATTTCAATTGTACCCCAAATTCCTAGATTTTTTGAAGGGTCCATTTATGAAAATTTAACTTATGGGTTAGACAAGAATAGAATATCATTATCAAAAATTAAAGAATGTTTAAAATTAACAAATATCTATCCATTTATTTGCTCATTACCAGATGGATTACAAACTAATATTGGTGAAGGTTCTAACTCTTTATTGTCTAGCGGACAATTACAAAGGTTATCAATTGCTAGAGCATTAATTAGAAATCCAAAAATTTTAATATTAGATGAATGTACATCTAATTTGGACTCCGAAAATACGGATATAATTATTAGTTTAATTAAGAATGACTTGTCAAGGCAGTTAGATATAACCATTATTATAATTACTCATAATCTAGAAATGATGAAAATTGCTTCAAGATTGCTTGTCCTAAAGAATGGTAGCATTGTTGAACAAGGTGATTTCGATTCTCTTTACTATCAGAAAGGCGAACTATTTAGAATCACAAATGGATTAGGTCAAAAACTGTACCATAATCATGAATAAATAATGTGATAATTAAATAAAAAGCTTTATTTCATAAGCAAATATATATATCTAAAAAAGGCAATTCCACGAAACGAAAATCATTATACAAAAATTTAATCACATGTTAACTTTCAAATCTTAACACATATATAAGGAACCTCAACATCTTCACCTTCTTCATCATCACAGCAAACTTCAAAAATTAAATAATTAATATGTGCTGCAATTTCTTTCTTGCTAACTTCTTTAATCAACTCAGTTAATCTTAATTCAACCCTCTCTTTAATTTTCTTAGGTGGGAAGAAAGAAGCGTATAATAAAGAAACTCCATATGATAACATTGAAATTTCTAAACCTTCATTTTTCTTAAAATGATCAAGTAATTCTTGCAAGGAGAAGTCACCTTCAAGCTCAAATCTATCCCAAATTTGATCAAATCTTTTATCATTATATTTACCTTGTGGTGATCTAATTGGTTCAGAAAATCCGACGAACGGTAAGGCTAAGTTAACAAAACCATTTTTATAATTTTCAATATTAGTGTCCTTAGCAGCAACTTTATATAATTCTAAGCAAACTAATCCAGTTACTAAAGCAGTAGTAGTAGCAATTGCTGGAATAATCTTACCGGCAATGAATTTCGTTTTATGAGCATCTGCAGTCTCTATGGAATAATTCAATGCTCTACAATTAGAAGCTGCAGTAATAAACTCGATATGATGATTTGTATCGTTATCTTTCTCAAATTCAATAGGGTTCAATCTATAACCAGCTAATGTAGATGGTTCTGGTAATGAAGCAGCAATTTTTTTGATTTCGCCATCATCAATACTACCTGAAAGGTTTCTTTCTTGTTCTTCAGCTTCAGCATCATTAGCTGCTATTTCAACTCCCGACTTTGGAGTAAATGGCTCAACCTTAACTGAGTCCAATACTTTTTTATAATCATCAAAGGTGGCATTTGGTGCCTTTAATCCATAAATTTCAGCTAACAAATGTGCACCAGCAACAATGAAATCAAAATGATCTTTATTAATAATATCAAATTCTAAAGGCTCTGGTGCTCTCTTTGGGCCTGACCAAAATGGTGCCCCATTAGAAGTTTTAGCATCTTTAGGGAAATTATACAACAATTGTTTGATATCGCGGTTAAATTTGGATTCAAATTCTAATCTCGCCCATCTTATACAATCTTCAAAGCTGTAAGGACGTTTGTTTAATAAAATAGAAATATTCTCTAAAGTACCTTTAATATCTGGACTTTGTTTTAACGTTTGTTCAACATAATTTGGTTGACTTAAGTACAAATTAACTGTTTCTGGAGCTTCAGTGAAATAGCCTTGGAATAAAGATTTGGCCCAAGCAATAGTGTGATCAATTTTATTTGGGAATGATCTTAAAGTACACAATGGTATCGATTTTTCTGGAGGGTCCTGGGAAGATGAATAAGACTCAGTTAAATTTGGAATAACAACTTGGGTATTCCCTTTTGTACCTAAAGTACCTGATTCTAATAATGGTTTCTTATAAAAAACACAACGACGATCAACATACGTTCTGCCATCAACATTATCTAAAGCATTGGTAACTAAATCTAGACTACTCCAGAAATTATCATCAAAAATATTCTCAGTATCATTTCCAACCTTATCTATTTTAGCTTCGATTTTGCCTTTCAAATTAGGATTCATTTGTTGAACTGCATGAGTTGCAACTTCAGATTTATTCTTACCAACATCTTTTGGCCTGAATAAGAATTGTCTATTTAAATTCGATTTTTCAATGGAATCCATATCAGTTATTATAATTTTACCATTTGGACCTGTTCCTAAACCCATCATTGCCCAATTCTTCAACATTTCACAACCAATTGCACCTGAACCAACCAAAAATACTCTTAAATTAGAAATAACTTCTTGAAATTTAGCACCAAAAACGGCGATTTGACCATCATATCTACTACCTAAAGGTTTGGTAGTATCTTCATTTCTTGGATACTCATCTGCAGGTGGCAACGATTCTAAGGAATCAAAGTATAACCACTGTTTGACAGGACAAAATTTAGAAGAACAGCACTTCAAGACCTCTTGAGCTACTAGACCACCGAAGAAAGCAACTAAACCCGGAATATCACCAGTAGCTTGGTATGCTAATTCTTTAATTAACTTCTCATTAATTTCCTCTTCTCCTAAAAATGATGGATATTGAGTGGCAATTTCTTTAACCAATTTCAATAATTCATTAGCATCATCTTGATTACAAGGTCTTGGTAATTGTCCCTGATGTCTATTTTGGAAAGCATGTAAACCCTGGAAACCCAAATGATACTGTGGAGGTCTATCAAATTTAGCAAAATCGGAAATTAAATACTCTGGATTAATTAATTGTTTCGATAACAGTTCAAAACTTACATCTTTTGGCACTTTAACCTGTTGATACAATCCACCTTTGATATATTCACCATAACTTTCGTCAATCTTAATCTTAAAGGCATAAGGACCTAAAACTTCAACTTTATGAAAGGTACCATCATTTAACTTTGGCATACCTTCAACTTCTGAAAATTTAACATAATCACCATCTTCTAATCCGTGTCTATTGTCGTCTAACATAGTAACATTACCATTTTTTTCAATATCTGAAACAATACCGGATAATGGTTCTTCTCCTGTTTGATCTACAATAGTAAATTTTTCACCGAAATCAACAAAAATTTGGCCAAATAGCCCTCTAATGTCAGCATTAATAAAACCAATATCTCTTGAATGAGTAAAATTATTTATTCTTAATTGCTCTTCCAATGGCAAATTGGTTGTGACAATACATTTGTACTGTGATAAAGTTGTTTCCGATAAGTCGTTTACTACAGATATTGGCACATACTGGTTTAATTCAGCTAATTTGGTTGATGAGGCTTCAGCTCTTGGTTTCCCAATATCTTCTTCACTCAAAAAAAATTGAGAAGATAAATCTATTAATTTCACAGGATTTGGATCATACAAACTTAACGACTTAACACCTGCCAAAGCAACATTTTTAGCAATTTCAACTCCCAACCCTTTTAACCCAATAATTAATACATTTGCATTTTGCATTCTAATCATTGCTTCTTTTCCCAAGACGTATAATTGTCTTGAATATAACCCTTCGTCAATTGTTTCTTGCGTAGGCGAATCAATTTGCATATTATCAGCCATATTGGTTATTCTTGATTGATTGACTTTAATTAACTTCGATTGATGTAAACTTAGTTTAAAAGAATGAATATTGTTTGGTTATTGTTTAATTCAGTTGCCACGATAATGGCCACTCAATGTAAAAAATGAATTTTGTGGATTTTTTATATACAGGACATATTTAATCTATATAATTGCAAAATCAATAAAATTAAGGAATTTATGTTAACATTAATTATTACATATTAATCAGAGATTTCTAGTTTGTAAATACCTATACTCCATAAAAATACCTTTATCAAATATATTCTAAAAAATAAAAAGAAAAATGTGATGAATTTTTTAATTTTATCCCGTAAGACATGCTAGCAATGGCGCAAAATTGCTGTACACGGAACCTCTAATAAGAATATCTAAAATTGATATTTTCAATGTCTGTTAAGTCTTTAAATTCAAAGTTTTCACCAACCTCTTTGAACCAGGCAGATTTGCTATCTTCGGATAATTTGTCTCTCTTCTTATTTTCGTATTTTGAAATCATGCCTACGAGCCACACTAAGGGGATACAAGCAACCGTTAAACACAATAAAGTAATCTTCGCAGGTCTATAATGAGGAGCGTCTTTGACTCTGAATAGTTGTGGACCAATTAAAGCACCAGTAGCAAAAGCCATCATAGTTAAGCAGTTTCTTGCCAATCTTTTAGTGTAACCCGCGGTATTCTTACTGTTCCAAGCGTAGATCATAGTAATTACGCAAGTACCGACATTTATTAAATAGACGGACAATAAATTACCAATTTGATTATTAGTAGAAAGCATCACAATATAACCAATGATAGCTGGAACTAGCATTGAAATGAAAATTATAGTTCTAAAGTTACCATTCAAATAAGCACATAAATAAGTACCTGTCAAAATTGCAATGATTGTTGAAACACCAACGGGCATTTGCATTAATGCAGATTCTTTGGAATTAAATCCGAATGATGATATAATAGTTACACTAAATGTGAGAACAGCACCTGTTGGAATCATACTAATCATAGTTAAGAAGAACATTGGCCAAGTGTGCTTATCATAGAAAAATAACTCTTTCAATTGCTTAGGTTTGAACACTTTATTTTCAGTACCTGTTTGGTTATTTTTAATATTGTCTAAAACGAGTGATTTTTCTTCAGGAGTTAAAAATTTTGCTTGAACTGGACTATCTGGTAAAACTATAAACACAACTATCCCATACACAATAGTTATTAGACCCATGAGTAAAAAGAATATTTGCCATGATTCTAAACTGGTTTTACTAGAGTCAACATGTTGAAAAGCAAATGACAATAAACCCCCAACAATTGTGGCAGTACCAGCTTGGACTGACCATATACCCATTCTTCTCAACTGCTGCTTGTGATCGTACCACATTCCTGTAATAATAATACACCCAGGAGCAGCACTAGCCTCAAAAGCACCTAATAACATTCTAATAACCATTAAAGATGCATAGCTTTTGCAGAAAACATGAAACGTCACCACAATACCCCAGCATATAACGCAAGTAGCAAAGAATTTAGCAGGTGGTAATTTTTGGAACAAGATAGCACTGATTGGTTCGAAAAAAATATAGGCACAATATAATATAGTACCTAAATTACTAAATTGGTTTCCCTCTAAATGTTCCTTGATACCCATAACGGCTGCATAGTTTAATAAGGATTTATCCAAGAATTGAATGAAGTAGATCCCACATAACAATAATAAAACTCTTCTATCAACCTTCTGATAAACCTTTTTCAACTTTTTTTGTCTAATTTCTTCATCAAGAGATTCTTCCCAATCCTTCTTCTCATAAGTGACAAAATTATAGGCTTTATCAAATTCCTTATCCATTTTGCCCAAGTCCAATTTACTATATTCCTCTAGGTAACTGTTGCGTTTATCGCTATCTTGCTCTTTCTCTCGGATATACACTTTAAGGTGGAATGGAGCTATTTTTCGAATATTATAGCAGGTACATTAGAAACTTTATCTTAAATACCTTTTCGCTTTGGGTGCAATTATCCCTCATATTACTGACAATTAAATGCATAGTATTTTCGCTTATATAAGATGCGATTACAAGTAAAGGGTTTTATATACACCCCTTCATATCTAGAGGGTATTATAGTATACACTACTTGCATTGTCAGCACTTCCATACCCGTTACGATTTGATTGATGATGTAACCAAAAGGTAAAAAGAGTAAGTAATATCGGAACTGCAGAACTCTTTCTGAGAAGAATAAAAAATATTTAAATAATAATATTACTCATGTTCGCCAACGACTAATTTAAAAAATATATCCGGAAAAGTAAAAAAAAAAAAGAAATTATAACACAGGATAGAGCTAGATTATTTTTTATGTGTTTAATTCTTAAACTTCACCCGCCTTAAATATTCTATTAGTACGTTTTCTTCGTTTGGTAAAAATTTATGAACCAGTAGGAGCGCCTCGTTTTTTGGTATGGTCATTTTTTTTGAAATACGGCACACATATAGGTCATTTTAATTAATTTATATGAAAGGAGACACAAGAATGAAAATATTTAGAGACTATTTAGCGTATTCGATTCAATTTTTGATATATTCAAGAATAGCAAAGAGCAAAGGAACAAAACAAGTACATAAATAATAAGTTGGGAATACACATATTAGAAAATTGGGTTAAGAAATAGTTTAATTCTTAATTTTGGTTAAAAATATGTATTCAACATAATATTATTAAATAAGGCGGTTGTATTTTACTTTACTAACCCATAAATGATAAAATAAAGAATCATGATTCGTAAATTTTTACGGGAATCGTATAATTATAATTTTTTTACTTTCCCATGTAACATTCTAGCTCTATTCAATATAAATATTTTATGTTTTCCAAATTCTAGTGTCCTATTGTAGTGTGTTCTTTTTTTATTTACTTTTCCAATTATTTAATCTTTGTTAGTACAATTAGAGAATATTTTCATTAAATTTAATCTTATTATGAATTTTAATGAAAATCATTATTCTATCCATCAATCACACAAATCGGATAACTTATTAGGCAAACAATTTTATACAACTAGTATGTCATATGATTCACCTCAGCAGCAATCATCTCAACAGCATCAACAGAATCCACAGAATCAACAACATACAAAAGAGTTTGAGCAGCCAAGATATTATAGTTCACCTATGATCGTTCAACAGCCACCATATGTCCAAGTTCCAACGAATCCACAATATACTATAAACCAGTCGATCATCTATCCGTCACAGCAGCAATATTATGAGTCTATACCGGTTAATAATTATTTATTGATTCCAAATTCAAACACGAATAATTTGAATACCAATAATACTTATTACAACTCTAACTATGTTCAAACTTCTAATCAACTTAATACGCATCTGCTGCCTGTAACATCAACAATTCATCATCAAACTCAGCCGCAACAGGCGATATTTTATTCAAATTTCAATGAGAGATTACAAAGTTTATTACCTGCGCCACCATTAGCAAAGGCTAAGGTTAGACCTGATATAAACTTAAATGTGAATCAAAAGAGAGCTAAGAGAAAATCAAAATTTACTAAAAGACAAGATGAATTGATAGTTTCATTAAAGAAAAATGGTAGATCGTGGGTTGAAATTGCAGAACTTTCCGGTGTTGGAAGTTATTTGGCGGCTAGAAACAGATATCAAGTCATTGTTGGCCAGCAGGGTAATAATAACTCATCATCATGGACAAATGATGATAAAGAACTATTAAGAAATCTCTTGGACGAAGCCGAATTAGAAAAATGGAGATACATTGCAACTGAATTAAATAAAGCTACAAATAAAAACTTCACTGATAAAGAGTGTAGGGAGTTAATTAGAATGTTATTCTGGACCAATCCCGCAAGCTTTGGTGTCAATGAAGAATCTATAAATGAGTGTGTTAAAGAGAAAAAAATCACAGATAAAGCTAACGAACAAGGCTACAGAAGCTCGACTGAACAACAATATGCACAAACTATATTAGAACAGACTAATACTGCTACTGCTAATAATAATAGCGATAACAACAATAATAATATTGAATATAAACAATCAAATGAGTCAGTTGAGCACAATAATTATTCGAAACATTATTATTAATGTGTTTATTTATTCCTTGATAAAGATTTTTAATGGTGTTGTGAAACATTAGGTTATGTTATAAAGAGTTAATGCTTTTGTCTTCTTTTCTTCTATTTGTATAATTTGTATAATTGATCTTTCTATTCCTAAAGTTTGATTTAAGGTAAGGTGTTGGTTTGTTTGTTAGTGCGTTATATATTCGTTATTTTCTTCTATTAAATACATATAGTTAATTCAATTCCTTTAACTTCGTTTCTACAACACGAACCTTGTCACTTGGTGTTTGTTTTTTGTCAATTCTAGATCCAATACGTATGTCACTCTGAATTCTAACTATCCCATTATCATGTAATAGTTGATGCATTTGACCAATTAAATCGGTGACTTCATTCCATGGCCCTTCAATTGTAGTACCAGCACTATGCAAGGTACATTCCAAGTGTGACTCCCTGGCCAATTTCGTAATCAAAGCAATTTCGTCAGAGACTGATGGAGTTCCTTTACCAATCTATAAATTCGTCTGCTGTTAGTAAATAAAGTTAAGAATATTTTATTTTTAATTTCATATAGATTCTATAAGTAACATACAGGAATTAAACACACATCAGCAAGGCAATGTAAAGTAACTGTCATTGTCAGGTTTACTATCTATGAAAATATGGGAAATAAGAAAGAAAAGCTGATATATCTTAAGACAATTAGTGTTACAGTATCTCGAAAATAGTTCGTCACGATAACCCCTCTATCCTGTGGTTTGTCAATTTACTATTCAGGTGATTTAACCTTATTTATCTATCCCGTAAGTGTACCATTATTTTTATGTAATAAGATTATTTTTTGGGATATCGATAAAATAATTCGAGCAAATGCATCTCAGACTATTTTATTAAATCTAGAATTCTAATTTACAATTTAACTACACATAATTGCTTATAATACTGTTGTAGGTTACTGTGAATAATGCTGCATGGAAGGATACAAAACTTTTATTTTCCATTATGCACGAGGTAGTGGCTTTGGAATGTAGAAATCTGAAATGATAGAGAATACGGAATTCCGAAAGCACTGTTGAAGGGAAGGTGTGCATGGAAAATGTTCTAGACCGAATATTCTAAGCATATGAACTATCCATTACCAAACAAAGCAATATTTTGCAAATAGCAAGTCTTAACTATGGTTTTGATTACAGACAGCAGATATATTATATTAACTGGAATTGTGGAAGCGGAGGTATCTTATGCATCGTCTTTTATTAGCCGGATATAGATTACACAGTAAGTTATTCGAAAAATATACAACAGAACGGTATGGTTTTGTTAACCAATGATTACTCAATGTGTGGATACTTACGTCTAAAGATAGCGATTTCCATTGTAAAGGTCTTAATAGAGATATTAGGCTTTTTCTAGTATAGAAATGACTATAGTAGAGAAATATGGTCAAAATGATGTCAAACCCAATACTACAGTTTCTAAAAAAAAGTGACGACGATTGAAGCCCTTAGTCTGAAAACATATATCGTCTTTATGTTGTGGAAATGGATCATTTGTTCAGCTCAAAATGGTTTGGCAAGGTTTGATGAATGATTTAATAACGTATTCAGGATATATGTGATGTTACTGCCTCAGACAAGAAATTTTATGGAGCAGTTTTTTTGTAATGATGTAAAATAGAAATTGTAGTTGATTGAGAATCCTTCTATTAAAGGTTTGAACATTAAAAACCCGGATTGATTTCGCATGAGGAGCTACTTTATGTAGCAAATCAAAGGTAAGCTGGACATAATTCTGGAGTAGCTGATCTCATGTGCGGCTTTTCCTTGTTGAACTATTGGTATATTTATACCCATCACACTTTGAGCATATTAAATCTGTTTCAAGAAAATATTTGCAGTATTATTAAGCATAACATATAATATCTTCGAACTAGGGCAATATTTTTGGCATCGGAAGCGGGATGCATATCCTATACGATATTCTTTGATTATAATGTTTGATTGAGAAATGAGCCTCCTTGTGTGGTAAGAGAATGTAGAGCGACGTTAAATTGAAGAAAAGGTTGCAAAATGTTTTAGACCATTAGTCATGTGAAGGTGGTTTTGCAGTTTAAGTATAAACTTAATAATAGAATAAATACTAATAATAGAGTATTTGATTTCATTTGAACTGGATGGTGTGACATCCCCTAACAATTAATTGAAAGTCGCAAACCAGATTTGTGCGTGATATCTATATCGCTACTGTTCGATATGTACTTCACAATTAAGTCTTTTCCTGTCGGAGTAAATTAAAGAAATAAAACCTAAAGATGTAATATAATATGGAGCTACAAATGATGAAAGAGAATATAACCTTTATAGTGCGCTTGCAATATATTCAAAATATCTTTCTTTTCAATAAGGTATCAATATACTACTTTTACTCCGAATGCTACCATACTTACAAATTATTCATACATTTCAATTTTTTTTTTAACAGAACTGCTTCTGTTGATAAGTAGTTTTTAGAAAATTTGGGGAAACATAATTATGTACTAAAACTACTGTCAACAGTCAAATGAATTTATAGTGGTTACTAAATAATTCAAAGTCCATACTTTCATTAACAATATTACAATTGCGATAACAGATATCGACGCTTGTATAATATATACTTGACAAAAAATAGGGTTCTTCAAAATATTTATGTAATAAAAGTCTTTGGATTCTGCATAGACACAATGTATTGTTTAAAATAATGAGTAACTGATGATCTTAGGACTTACAAATGTAAAAATATAACATTTTAAAGTCCACCTCTCAAGAGAAAAAAGACGGTTATTTGCACAGCAATCTTTTTGTGGGTGTCAACTCATGGACCAAAATACAATGAGTTTATTATCTTGCCGAGCTATCATTTTATTTTTATATGATAAGAAAATACGTTAAAAGGGAGATTTAACAATTGTATCTATTAAGTTTTGCAACTACAAATTAATAGAATTACCCGAAAAAAACCTCCTATTTATTTCTTTTAGTTTCCCATGCACTTAAGGGATTATCCAATATTCATTAGAGTAAAAGCTCCAAAAAAAATTTATTTACCTTGTTGTATTCAAAGGTTTACGTATCACCTCCAAAATTATCCGGACACATCATCCATTAGTTATGTATTCAGTTTCATTTTCTCTAGTATAATATGCCATTATAGTACTAATGTGGAACTCTTGAAATATGATATCAACTAAATATATTTTAGTTATTGTCGCAGTTGCAGCATAAGTACGTAAATGTATATTATATCTGTTAGCAAAAGTGCAATAAAGTTTTAAGGTCAAGACTACTTTTATCAGCTTTTGAATTTAAAGCACCAAACCAAACGTCCATTAACTAGCCGGTCTAGTATAGTGGTTAGTACACTTCGTTGTGGCCGAAGAAACCCAAGTTCGATTCCTGGGACCGGCATCTATTCTTAATTACTTTTTTGATTGCACTTATAAACGGTAAAATTATATTAACGACCATATTGAACAATGATATGGTTGCTTGCATAGCCATTTCACAATTTTATGTTGAAAGTTGAATGGGAAATCGACATTCTTACTTTAAAGTAGAGTTATAACTTGAGCTACCTTATTAGCACAGAGGAAAGAAAATTTATGCAAATGTATCGAGGATGATTAAAAGAATATATATATATATCATATATCAATTATATATCTAATTATAACCAAAAAAAACAATATCGCCCATTATAACAACTATTTTACTTGCACTATTTTTTAGTTCTAAATTCGTTTCCAAATCATGTCTATAATCTAGGAACGTTGATAAACGTTACCGCTTGATGGTTGAGATTTTAATTCTTGTTGTGATGATGGTTGAGAAATTTGTGATTGTTGTTGGATTGGAATGGATTGCCTATTTGGATTATTGGCATTTTCTTTCAACGCAATCAATTGTTTGGATCTGAACGATTCATAATGAACTAATGCGGTAGTTTCAATTAAATCTTGCAAATGAGTTCTTGTCAAAAAATCTCTTAAAAAGACAAATTCACATTGAGCAACATCCTCGACATTGATAGCGCCCCATTTGGTCTTTCTACCTCTAACAATTTCACCATTTATTTGAGTCTCTCTTTCAGATCCAGCAATTGCAAATGGAATTAATGACTTGATATCTTCATTTAACTGTCTCTCATCGTCATATAAGTCGTCACTGTCATATGGGTAAATATTGAAATCGTATCTAATAAATTCATTCTGTAATATTTTCTTGAATTCTGATCTTTCTTCTATGGTCAATGAATCCGATTTGGCAATAACCGGAACAACGTTGGCAATTTCAGATAACTTCTTTAAAGCTTGAACATCTAATTGTTTCAATTTCTTACCATTTGGTGGAATGAAGTACAAGATACAATGAACTCTTGTATCCTGAATAAACTTTTCTCTCTGAGCCGTTAACTCCTTCCTTAAATACTGTGAATGTTGTTCCTTAATATATTTGACTAATGGCTCCCAACATTTCTCGTTATTTATTTGGTCCCCAAAACCTGGCGTATCAATGACATTGATCTTTAATTTAACATTATTCTCAGTCAACACATGTGAACTAACCTTAATCTCTGTAGTCTTCTCAATTGGTTCTGTTGACGATTTGCGTCCACTGGAAATGGCTACCTTGGATGAAAACAATGTGTTAATTAAAGTACTCTTACCTAATCCTGATTTACCAACTACCATGATATTAAATTGAAATCCCCTTTTCAACAATCTATTTTCAATTTGCGTGGTGATCGTATCAAAACCAACATATTTTTGTGGTTGAACAATATTGGATCCATCAACTGAGATTGACATTTTCAACTATGTTTGATTAATTAGATATATTAGTAAAAAAAATAAGTGAAATAGTTCGTTCTAGTTATACTTGTTTATTTAGTACAGCAAATCTGATGTTGTTATGGACGCGTTTACAAAAGGAACAAATTTGGCAAAAAGATTGGTCAGATCTACACGACCATCAAATTGCACAACCCTTTAAAAACGTTTTCAAAATAGT
The DNA here is from genome assembly GCA_031081865.1 of Schwanniomyces occidentalis var. occidentalis. Classification (NCBI taxonomy): domain Eukaryota; kingdom Fungi; phylum Ascomycota; class Pichiomycetes; order Serinales; family Debaryomycetaceae; genus Schwanniomyces; species Schwanniomyces occidentalis. The sequence continues at coordinate 315,386 of JARYTB010000005.1, forward strand.
TGTGTCGAACAATTTTGTGTAATTTATGCAATTTTTTTTAAACCTTGTTCAAGTTGAACATTAACATCGAAGACCATTCTTACCTAGCAGTATAAGCCAGTCCAACTTACATATAATGTTATCAGCATTAAAATTTGGCTCTATTCCTGCTGTACAAGGAAGTATATCGGGGCTATTACCTCGCTTGCCTTCAATCTCTGTTAGTATTCCAAATCCTTTTGCCAAGAGTGAAGTATCATTAGAAACAACCGATAAAAGATTACAAGAATTGAGAGAACAAATGGAAAATAATAATGGAGAACCACCTTTTATGATAGATAATGGTATGGTATTGAGAGCTGTGCCAAAGAAAAAACCATCGCATAGCAAGACTCGTATGAAATTATATGCTCCAGGAGATAAACAAATAAAACATTTAGATAATTTAGTTAGATGTCCTGCTTGTGGACATGTTAAAAGATCACATTTTATGTGTATGCACTGTTTTGCTGAAATCAGGACTTTTTTGAAGCTGAAAAAGAAAGCAGCCCAAGAAGTTGTCGAGCCACCACAATCTAACTTAGACCCAACAGACAATAATATCTTATATCCTGGTAAGCATCTCAGCGAATATGAGAGAAGATTGAAGAAGAAAGATTGGATTCCAGTTAGGGAAAAACCATTATTATTTAATGCTGATCAAGTTAAGAATCCAAAGAAGAATTAGTGTCTTTGATTAAGTTTTCTTCTATGGGTTCATATATCTTTATCTCAAAACTTGTACATACTAAGTAATTAAGTAAACGTATTTATATATACATTCATTTGTAAGTTTGAATTCTGTTGGTGTGAGTTAGACTATAATATGAACCCAAGGTGCCTCTGCAAAGTGCTCTCGATGTCTGTGGCCGGAACTGATATTATCACCCGTTTTCAACGCTCATCATCGAATCAATAAACTACATAAATTTTTCACAACCAACAATAAACATTATATATCTAGAATACTCTATTATGATCTGTAATGAAAGTAGAATCAATGGTGGCCCTGTATATGACAATAAAGATACATTAAATAAAAGAAGGAAAGTTTATCCTGATAATTCTAGAAACGTCACATTATTCACTGTTACCAGTCGGCATCCTTTGAATGTTAAACCTGAAGGTAATTCACTTTTATTATCAGAAAATGATTATGATACTAAAAGATATTTACCGGAAAATGCTCAAATGGGCAAGTTTTTTAACTTTCCAGATGAGTTGATTATGGAGATACTTTCATATGTAGATGATATCGAATCATTAAAAAATTTTTCGCATACGTCTAGAATTATGTATGCCTTCTTGTATGATGAAGAGATTTGGAAGAAGCTATATATAAAAGAAAGTTTAAAATATGAAAAAGAAGGTAAGTCAATAGATTTAAAATGGAGGAGTTCATGGAGATGTACAATGTTAAGGCTAGACGAAAAATATCAAGCAAACCTACAGATTCCAGGGAATTTGCTATGCTCAGATATCTTATATAGGCCATTTCAGTGTTCGCAAGTTAATTATGACAAGATATTTAATAAGATTATCAAAGAACAGGAATTGTATCATTTAGACTCAATTAATAATAGATTAGGTAATTTACCTGCTGGTAGAATTCAGAGATTACAAGAAGATTCCATTACTTTACTAGATTTTAATGAAAGATGGCACGATAAACCATTTATATTGACCAATCCTAAAAAAGATAGATGGCCAAATTGGGATCTAAGTAGTTTGTTAGAAAGGTTTCTGGATGTTAAGTTTAGACAAGAAGCAGTACAATGGAACTTATCATTATATTCGCAATATTTTAGTAATAATAGGGATGAGAGTCCCTTATATTTATTTGACTGTAATAGCATTGCCATGAAAACGTTAAGAAATGAATATAGTCCTCCAGAAATTTTTCAATATGATTTATTTACTGTGTTTGAAGATGATTCATTTAATTGTCGTCCGGATCACGCTTGGCTAATAGTAGGTCCGGAAAGGTCAGGTTCCACTTTTCATAAAGATCCAAACTACACTTCGGCATGGAATGTAGCTTTAACTGGTAGGAAGCTATGGATTATGTTACCTCCCAATATTACGCCTCCAGGTGTCGGGACAGATGATGACGAAAGTGAGGTCACTTCACCTGTTGGTATAGCTGAATGGGTTATTTCGGGTTTTTTCAATGACTGCTTAAAAATTGATGAGTGCCTAATAGGTGTAACCTTTCCCGGAGAATGCATGTATGTTCCATCTGGTTGGTGGCATTCTGTCATTAACTTAGATAACTCAGTTGCCTTAACTCAAAATTTTGTTCCATTGCCAAAATTACCTAATGCTTTGAATTTCTTTAAGAATAAAAAAGATCAAATTAGTGGATTTCACCCAAATCAAGTTAAGGATGCGCTAGATAATATAATTAGTATATACAAAGAAGACAAAGAAGCTATTAAGAATTTAAAGGAATACAGTGAAAAATTCGAATCTTCAAAGTTGGAGAGCCATTTGCAAACGGAAGATTGCGGAGAGATCTTATCATCCCAGTTGCCTCCAATGCCAATATTTGAATTGTTTAAACAATTGTTAATCAAAAACAATAAACAGGATGAATTAAATGTTGCATTAGATATATTATACAAACTAGAAAGATCTGAAAATAGAAAAAATGGTAAGAATGAAAAATGGGAAAAATTAGTTACAAATGACATAGGAACATCCACTTTTTCGTTTGGCTTTGCGTTAGATGAAAGCAGTGACGAAGAAATTTAAGATGGTATATTCTGTAAATATTAATACTAGAGACATTCATATTTGGTCAATAGTAAGCACCCATACATTCTTCTATATAGTTTTGTGTAACCTTTTATTTTATGACTCGGATAATGATGTCTTGTAACTCTTGGCTATGAATCATACCACCATTTTCATGGAAGAATTATTTATTTAGTACTTAAGACAGACTGTGCTTGTTTTGACCGTTACGGAGTTATATCAGGTTTTTGAATAGTGTATGTTAAAACAAGTTTCAGGTCTAGGTTTAAATAGAATTATTTTATCAAGATCAATTTCTTTGTAAACAAATTTAAGAAGTACAATGTCTGCTACAAATACTGAGACCCCTATCATTTTTGCTCCAAAAACTTATCAATATGATAAGGGTCACTTAAAAAGGGAAGAAGTGGATCAAAGTCCGATTGAACAATTCCACAAATGGTTTGCTGATGCTCAAAATTCGGTGACAGATGGTTCCATGATTATTCCTGAATCAACAACCTTTTCAACAGCTAGGCTCCCATCAGGAAGAGTGTCATCTCGTGTTGTTTTATTTAAGGAATTAGATACACATGGTTTCATAGTTTACTCCAATTGGGATAAGTCTAAAAAGGCGCATGATTTTGAAACTAATAAGTATGCTTCATTAGCATTCTTCTGGCCACACATCCAAAGGCAAGTCAGAGTTGAAGGTTTAATGGAAATGGTCTCTAGAGAAACTTCAGAAAGATATTTTAGCACTAGACCCAGAGGATCAAAAATAGGTGCATGGTCATCTCCTCAGTCTCAAGTGATCAAGGAAAGGCATGAGTTAGATGAGATCTATAAGAAGAATGAAGAAAAATTTAAAGATTTGAAAGATAATGAAATTCCATGCCCTGATTATTGGGGAGGTGTCAGAATTGTACCATTAGAAATTGAATTTTGGCAAGGTGGTATGAGTAGACTACATGATAGAATTAGTTATAGAAGAGAAAATATTGAAGATGTCAATTGGAAGGTTGTACGTCTCGCTCCATAATTAGAATCATTTTTAGCAATTAATTAGTCCTAATACACTAAACCTAATATACAATTTATATATTATAAACAAGACAATAAATGCAATTGACCTCAATATGTTGCAAAATTTAATAGCATATAGTCCTGCTAGTCGGACGAGTCATTATTCATGCAATAAAACAGACATGCAGAATACAGTCATGCAATATCATTATCAGGAGATTTTTCACAAGAAAAAGTATTCGTAATCTCTTCGGAGGAAGAAGAAGTAAGGCAATCAAAACTATCTAGGCATGATCTCATTTTAGGATGACAAGAGCTATGAAGTGATAATCTGAATCTGCTACTGAAGAATAAATGACAGTCATGGCAAGGATGAAGTTCAACTAATTGTAGTAGTTTGTTTTTTATAGCTAACAGTTCGAGTTTCAGATAAATAGATTCAATGCTAATTTCATCATTCTCGGCTATATACATGTTAACATTTTCTGTTTCCTCAATACCTTCCATTTCTAAGATATGAATTTGCAAATGCATCTTATAAACTCTTGGGTCATTGAAAGATTGTAGACATTGAGGACACTGACGATCAATAGATGCATGTTTTTGACAGTGTTCAGACAAATCGCTAACATTTTCAAAACTGCAAAGACATTCAGCACATGTAAAGTCGTTTGAATGGGAATGAAATTTATTATGAATTGATAAAAACGAAAGTTTACTGAGAGATTGATTACACATTGAACAGTGATATCTGAGTAACGGACTTGCATCTTGCTTCGAAACGTGGATACTCTGGGGAGATGTATGTCCTTGTTGATCTCTAGTTTCATCAATTGGTTCTGCAGTTCTAAGCACCAAGCTATCTTCTTCCACCTTTCCTATTGATTCTGTTGAATCTAAGTTATCACAAGTAGTACTTGTAAGCTCAATTGATTCGTGATCAAATATCGAATCATTAAAACTCTCATTAATTTTATTGAGAATCGAGCTATCCTGATGTTGGTTGTTACTAGAAGAAACAATTGTAGAATTGTTTTTAGGTGAAAAATGGTAGCTTTCCTTATTAGAATTGGTATTTGATAGTGTAAAAATAGGTAAATTCAACCTTGATTTTTTTACAGCACCTTAGATTCAAAATTGTTAATAGCTGTTAAATAATATTTACAGACAAGCTAAAGAACAAATAACATTAAAAAATACAAACCTCTACCAACTGTTAGCAGGGACTGCTTATCTATGTTCGACATAATGAAATTAGATGTATTATTGTCAGTTATACTAGGTTAAGGTTATATAGAATCTAACCAATGCTGCGAACAAAATAGAAAAAAGCACATACCCATAAAACTACAGCAGCCATTTTCCAACTGACCCTATATTTTAGATACATTAACTATAAAATTTAAAACACTCTTAATCTAATAAAATCTAACATTATAACAATTCTCAAATCTAAAATTTAATAATAGCTTCGAAGAAAGATTTACCTTGAATTTCAGCAATTTCCAATTCTAGAGCAGAAGGTTGTCTAGAACCATCAGCACCAGCAAAAGCACCAGCACCCCATGGTGAGGAACCGTGAACTTCGTCTAAGTTGGTGATTTGAGGGAATGCCTTAGCATATCCCAATGGGATATAAATCATACCATGGTGAACTAAAACTGATAAAGCGTTTAAAATAGTTACTTCTTGACCACCACCTGGAGTACCGGTAGAAACGAAGACACCAGCTGGCTTACCATATAAAGTACCTTTGGCCCATAAACCTCCAGTAGCATCCCAGAAAGCTTTGAATTGGGCTGGGTAGTTACCAAATCTAGTTGGAACACCGAAAAGGAACGCATCGTATTCAGCTAAAGTTTCATTAGTGGCAATCGGGTAGTCTGGCTTGGATGGAGCATGCATAAGCTTTAAAACTTCTTCACTTAATGTTTCTGGAACTTGATAAATATCGGCAACACCACCTGCTGCTTCAACACCCTTTTTAACAGATTCCGCTAAAGTAGCGACGTGGTGATATAATGAGTAAATAATAATTGCAACTTTTGGAGCCATTTTTGTATATTCTAATAAAGATCTAAGTAATAATGATTACAACAAATTTACGGACTACAATTCGGGATAAAACAACTTGTATTTATATCTAAAATATATTGAGATCTATTATTACAAAAAATTTAGTAATATGTGACGTTATAAACTTAGGAGTGTGGTGCGATTGGACTAGGCCCAATTTCTCACTGTTTCAGCCATTACTAACATTTTACAAATTTACTAATTGGTAACACATAATAACAAACCTTTCTCAGGATTACAATTTTTACATATATATTACTATATTTCGTCCATTAGCCGAAAAACAAATTAATAATCAATTCTTTAAGAAAAGATAATTTTTATTTGTTAACCGATATAATTAATAATTTTTAGTCGCCATTATTAATAGCAGTTTAAGTACTATAATATATTTCATTGAACTTGAACAGGGATATAAGTACATAGAATAACGACGCCACATCACATACCAATATATAGTAAGAACAGGAAAGTCTAGTTGGAATCGAGAAGTTAGTTTGATACATGCATTATGAAAGTTGCAATTATTCAGTATTCCACTTATGGTCATGTCACTACCTTAGCTAAATCTATTAAAGAGGGAGTTGAGTCGACTGGTTTGGCATCAAAGGTTGACCTTTTCCAAGTCCCAGAAACATTAAGTGAAGAAGTTTTGAAGTTGATTCATGCGCCAGAAAAGCCTGCCGATATTCCAGTTGTAAGTAAGGAAACATTAGTTGAGTATGATGCTTTCTTATTTGGTATCCCAACAAGGTTTGGTACTTTGCCAGCGCAATTCAAAGCTTTCTGGGATGCTACTGGAGGTTTATGGGCCCAAGGTGCTTTACATGGTAAGCCAGTTGGTTTTTTTGTTAGTACTGGTACTCCAGGTGGTGGTCAAGAAGTTACTATCAGAAACGTTCTTAGTATCATAGCACATCATGGTATGATTTATATCCCATTGGGATATGCTAAGGCATTCCCTCAAATCACCAACTTAGACGAAGTTCACGGTTCCTCACCATGGGGTGCTGGTGCTTTTGCTGGTGCTGATGGTTCTAGACAACCTTCTGCTCTAGAATTGGAAATTGCTGAAATTCAAGGTAAATCTTTCATAGAAAGTGCTATAAAATTTGCTAAGACTCAAACTTTAGATCCAAAATCTGGTTCTAATGAAGTATCTACTGCCGCTGAAGTAGCTGCTAAAAACAAAAATGAAGTTAGCAGCGAGGAAGACGTGGCTGTTACTGAAAAAGCGAAAGACACCCAAAGAGCTAAACAATCAACTGCATCTGCTGCAAAAGACGACAAGAGTGAAAGCAGTTGCGGTATTAAATGTATCGTTATGTAAAGATAATTTCTAAATTTCTTCTTCTTTTCACTAATACAATTTTATAAAGTTTTATATATACTTTAATTATTTTTCTGAAATTTTAATTAATTTGAACAATATGTTGTTAGACATGAAATGGTGTAATATATATAAGTTAATAATTTGGTCCATTTGTAGAATCCTTATATAAGACATACCTTGAACAAGAATGAGTAGACCTTGAAATCATTCTATCTCTTACGCTATTATCATTAACTAATCAAAATTCAAAGCAGACCCATCTTTGAAACTAGTAATTTATAACTTATAAACCGTTCACCAAAGATCTAACTAAATATTCCAAGGACGGTTTCGAAATTTAATCAATAATACATCGCTTTTCTTCCATCATCATAAACGTATCTCGTTGGAATAAAAATATTTGACATACACTTAAGCTCTATTAAATGTATTGGATCAATCCTCTGGGGATAGCCTAAATATTTCTTTCAACGACAGAATATACTTACTAGGAATGAAATATGCATCATTATAATCCCACAATCCGCACAGTCTCCAGTAATGATTAATTATCAACCAATATTAATAATATAGAAAATTAATTAATCGTTCAATTCTTATGATTGTACCCAGTAGTGTTCTCATTCTGTAAACCCAAGAAAGAATGAAAGAATTTTGATTTCAGCATGAATGATTTCCAGAATACATGTATAGCTTACTGTATTCGTTTTTCACACTAGAGAAAATGAAATCACTAAAAGCAAAACATATATTGATAGGAGAAGTTGCAAAACCTATCCTTTCAAGTATCATTAATTGACATTCTAGAGATTTATAATAGTTACCAACTTTTTAGATTCATCATTGGGATATGGTTGATATAATTAATTAAATTAAATTCGAATACTAAATTACCAAATTTACAGATTTAATATCGCCGGAATTTTTGCCAGGCTTGCATTAATGAGCTTTAAGAGCTCCTTTTGTATAGCAAAATTAGATCCCAATCTAATATCAACCTGTATTCTTGATTAAATCATATTGTTCAACTAAAGAACAAGCGTAATACAATTTCAAATTCAATAAACTAATCAATCAAATCATATCCCTCTGTATAAATCCCATCATTAAATGCTAACAATGTCTTTTATATACTTATTTTCCAGGATGGTGTATAGGATTGTTGAAAATATGCTGACAATATCAAAACTCTTATGGAATAAAAAACTCATCATTCTTTCCCTTTTCGTTCAGATATCAGATCTAGGAGGAAAAGAAGGTTGTTTGCTGAATTGAATGTTCAGCTGATTCAATAATACCAAAATTAGTACAATCATAAGCACTTGAGTTTCGATTACTTTCCTCAATCTATGTAGAATTGTTTAGGATACCAATGAAATACCAAACCGTCCTTACATGGATAGTCGAATCTCTTTTAAAAAAAGGGCAACGATATAATAAATTAACGTGATTAATAATTTGATGAGTAGGGATTGTTAATGTTTTAATAGTTAAGAGCATTACCTAATAAAGGCAACGAATGAATAATCAAGGCCTAATTAAAAAGAAAAAGATAGAACTTATTCAAAACTTCGATGGTAAAATAAAATGCTGTAAATCAACGCGATTCTGCATTTATTTTTATTCTTACAACCAAAAACTAACTTGTATTAATTTCTCTTCCTACAATTATTCGAGTTTCCTTCAGTGGAATCATGGGGAACTATGATGATAATATATGGGATATTAATCCTAATAATTCATCATCAACATTTCTTCATAGGCCCAGATCAAGAAAGAGCCATACGGTAAATGAACTGATGATGAATTTATTTAACCATCTACTAAATGAAGACACATCAAAGAAACCGAAGAAAAGGTCTAAAACTTTTCATGTCTATGATATGAGTCATAAAAGTAATTCAGGATCAAGAAATTCATCTAGTGATGATTTTCTAGACTTGCTCTCTAGAGCTAAACATCACAAACAACCAACGACAGGAGCTAATCAGCAGAGAACTCCATTAAAAGAAATAAATTTAAATAATATTAGGACCACTTCAGGAAGGAAGAGTGTTGATTTATTGGACCTTAACCAACTCTCATCGCAATCAGATTATCAGGACAGTCCAAGTTGTTTGTCATCTGATCCAATTAATTTGTTAAGTGATAAAAAGCAACATGAAAGAAAGAGTTTACAAGATACTGTTGAAGAAGTTCAAGATCAAATATCATCGGTTAGCTTAGGAACAGATAATTTAAATGCATTGGATCCGAGAAGGTGTAAAACTTTACCGCCATTGGTGAGTCTGCATAAAGATAGTGAATCATTCAGGGCGGTAAAATCAGATGGTTTAGCACCTAATAAAGAAGAAGAAACAGTAGCCGATAGCGAAGATGAGCCTGAAATCTTGTCAACGTCGTCAGATCTGAAAGAAACATCAAGGAGCTCGACTGTATCATTAAATGATCAGAATGTTACCATGAACACTAGCATTGTGAATTTTCATAATCACAAGTTGAACACTTATCATAATGATGAGAATGTCACTGATCTACTTGATGCTAATGGTTTCTGTGATACTCAAATAACTGGAGGCAATTTTCAAGCGGAAGATTTGGCTACTTATGGTGAATCTTATGAAGTATACAGTCATTATGAATCACAGGCAGTTATCAATGAAGAGGATACCTTTATACCAGTGAGAGAGGAGGGGGAAACTTTTTTACCAGCCAACGACGAGACATTCCAAGAAGAACCTTATTTTGAAGAACTACTGCATTATCATGAATCACAACAGAGTCATGAATTGCAAAATGATGATATAGGTTCTGAAATTAAAGGAACTGTTGATTTATCAAGTGAAAACTGTAATGAAAAGTATGACTCGAGCAAAGAGCTACAAACAAGCGAAGCTGAACAAGTTGAGTCAAATATAGAAGCTAAGAAATTGTTACTATATACAACTATGGAATCGAAGTATGAAAAGGTTGAAAATGATACTATTCATCCTATTGTTGATGAAATAGAATTCGTTCCAGATAATATAGTAGAACCAGAGAATAACAAGAAATCAGCATTTGAACTACCTGAAGCTCGTCAAACTAGTATAACTAATACTGATAGTGCTCCTGCTCATGAAGCTACTAACGATGCACAGAAAAATAAAAAAACTTCTATCCATAGTGCGTCAATTGAGACTTCTCAAGACAAGAAATATACTGATGAAGCTGGTATTCATCAAGGTTTGTTCACTATTTTATCTAATGTGGGCAACGGTAAACTTCTCAATAACGAATGGAATGCATCTGAAGAACTGCTATCACAATCAAATCCTTCTAATATTGAAAATAAATCTAAGTTAAGTCTGAGCAAAGATAGAAAGAGAAAACCGAGTTTAGCGGATTTATGCTCAAAAACTAATTCTGCTAAAGTCCCTTACAGAGTTGGATTATCTAAAAAGATCAAAGTAGAATCGTTACATAATTATTTAAATCGATGAAAAAAAAAGTTCATTTAACTACAATCTTTAATCTAATTAATATAATTGCATATATATAGTATTTCATTTATTTTCTCGTCCATAATCTCTACCATTAAATGATTACATTATAATTAATATGATACTAATATGAATTAGACAATTCTTCTGAAACAGACTAAGACGCAGCATTAGCTCCTATATTCATCCTTAGGAGAAAGTAAAATTTTTATATGTTTATCCTTATGTGATATCAATTCCTTGAAACCTTTCTCAATACCATCTTCTAAATGGACGATACTTGTAATCAATTGTTTAACTTCAGAAGGATCGATTAGTCCAGATTTATAAGCCTCAATCACCTCTTCAAAATCCTTCCTAGTATAACACATGGAACCAGTTATAAAGATTTCATGTAAAGTAAGATGCATAGGATAAAAATCAATCGGTTTATCAGGTGGCCAAATAGCTAGGTTTGTGGCAACACCATTAGTTCTCAAAGCTTTAACAGATACTTCAAAAGTAGCAGGGAGTCCTGTACAATCATAACTATGGTTGAATCCATTGCCATCTATTGTAAGCTTTTTCAATCCACTTATTGCTTCATCGTTAGTCTTAAAATCAGATGGATTAAACACTTCAACTTGAAACCTCTCAGCCAATAACCTTCTAGCTAAAGCTGGTTCACTTATAACGATTTTATTAACTTTATGACCTTTTAATGCAAATATAGTAGCCAATCCAATAGGACCGGCTCCTAAAATCAATGCAGATTCGCCAGGATTAATGTCCGAAGTCCTCACTGCATGCCATGAAACTGCTAATGGTTCGGTTAATGCTGCAACTTCAGTAGGAATGATTGATTCGGGATATGGTATAGCGTGTATATCTCCAACAACACAATATTCTGCAAATCCCCCGTCAGCAAATCCTAAACCAGTAAATCCGATATACTTGCAACTGTTATAACAACCATCTGAGCAAGCAGCACATGGTTTCTTATTGAAATTGGGGGAATCAGGAAATCTATATCTATCAAGACAAGTACCAGTCGCATCAACCACTACTTTATCACCAATTTTTAGATTCGTAACATTCGATCCAATTTCTACAACCTCTCCACAAATTTCATGTCCCATACATTTACTGATTCTATTTGAAATCTCATTCTCCTGGTTCCCAAAAAAAATTGGTCCATCTAAATATTCATGAAGATCGCTGCCACAGATACCGCAATAATCAACCTTGATCTTCACCTCCGAGGGATGCTGAATCATTGGTTCAGGGTGTGAGGCCTCATATGTAATATTATTCCTACCATGATAATCGATTGCCTTCATTATGTGTATTGTCAATCATTTCAGAAATCTTGACCAAAGGAACTTTCGTAACTTATTTATAAGCAGGAAGTCTAGGATGTGTTGATCATCGCATGATTTCTATATTCGGGATGTGGAGTGAAGAAAATTAAGGTTTTAGAAGATCTGGTGATAATGAGAAAATATACAATACAGGAGTCAGTCATCGCTTGTACTTGAACAAATCAATACCTATTAAAAAAATGGTCCCATAACATCACAAAACGCGGAATATGACGGATCATGGCAACTTATGGTATTGCACTATTAATGCTATATTATGTTGGATTAAATGTAAATCGTATGTATGATATCTATCTATAAAGATTACTAAGACATCCGTCAGCAATAATTAGATATTGCGAAATGATTATTGACTGCGAAGGGAAACACATGTGTTATTAGGGTGATGTTTGAAGAGCCTGCTTCAAAAGCTTCCCCTCATTCTTTTTAAATTCTAAGTTGAAGGAGATTTAGCAATTGTTAAATATCAAAAAATTGAAAGTTCTGACCTTGATCTCAACTTTTAATAGCAGTAGTTTCGCCATCACTCTCAAGCTCTTGGTTGGTTTGATCATTCTCAGATTCATCCATATGTTGCGTATTTTTTACTTCTTCTTCTCTCTGTCTTTGTTTATATTGATTCAATCCATCGTAGAAATGCGACCATAATCTACCAACATCATCAAATTCTTTCCCAACCTGAATAGAATTGTTTAATGATCTATTTAGAATATCTAGATGATAGATTACTGAATCCATAGAATTACTAATTTCTTGTAGTAACAAATCTCTTTGTTTTTCAAAATATACGTTCGATTCTTGGTTTGAGTTTGACATATTTGTTTAATTAACTACAAAAGTCTATAAGAACAAGGGCTGATCAACAAAGTATAGTGTTATTGTTTATACATTGGGGCTAGTTTGCAAGAATATTTGAGTATGATACGAGTAAAATTCAGCACTGAGAAAGCAGATTATGTTTCGCATAGAGAAGTTCTCTTAGAGTATAAATTATGAAGGAATTTCTTGAAATCTTTTTTTGTTTCTCTTCTTTTCTCTTATTATGCTAATACCAGGACATTTTTTTGAGCGGTCATGCAGGATTTAATATTTTGGTTAAATCCCTAGTGTGGACGTACTCTCTAGCCTGGAAGATCTATTTGAGCAAAAGTTCAGTTATGATATATTGTTCAAAAGTGCTATCATGACTCTACAATTACTCATACATTAGAATATATTACATTCGTGACATAGTATTTAAGAGTATAAATAAGTCGTAGGAATCATAATCTAATCGTCGAAGGAGTTTCGTAACTATTAAAAAGCGTCTTCAATTGACTGATTGACAAGGGAAGTAAAACGTTTGGATTAAGGTGACATTACATCAATACTTTTTTAACATAACCATAATATACAGCGTAATAAATCAAAGAAAACACTGAATAATCTTGACAAATAATTCTGAAGCAGAATAATAAATAAAATACAACCTAAACAAAAACCTAAACAAATCGACAAGTAAACATACAATTATTGTAACGTTGCGTCCTCAGTTACACTAACAAATGAATAAAAATTAAGATTATACAAAACAAGACCCCAATTTTTTAAAACCAAATTAAAACCGAAAACAAAAAATAATATTTATACTCAAAAGTACTTTGTTCGCTTTTTCATTTTTTACTTTTTTTCTTCTTTCTTTCTTTCTTTAAATCTTAAAATTAACATTTTTGACCTAAACAAAACGAGACGGGTGCTGGGTGTTTTTCCTTCTTACCCTTTGAATCAGGACGATAGCTAGCACCAGGACATTTATTTTTCAAGGAACAACGACGTACATAATCTTTCTTTTCATCAAATTTAGCAAATGAGGTTTTACGATTTGCAACAGAACAATCTGATGACGAAGATGATGATGAGCTGGATGAAGAAATTGATTTTTTCTTATTAAGACTAAGTAGTGACATAGTTAACAGTGGCAATGAATGATTTTATCTCTTCCTGTAAAATAACAACAAATACTGATAATGAATAAATAAATATTGTAATTTTATGTAAATTCAAATACTAAGCCTAATTTGAAAAAAAATGTTAAAATGAATGGATATCTAATTAATTCTCTTCTCTTTTCTTTAACTCTGTATTTTTATTATACGATAAAACAAAATTGTATTCTTCTGTTTCTTCAATAAAGCATAATAAAATCTTACTGAACCAAATATAATATTAAAACAAAAAATGACAATCTAATAAAAGGTAGACCACCAATTAATAAATCAAATAAAAGATATACGATAATATTTTAAATTCAACCTCAAAAATAAAAAAGGCAAAAAGAAAGAAAGGAAGAAACAAAGCGTTATAACCTTACACTTGATTATTTAAATAACCTTTAAGACAGGAAAGCCTTCACACTATCTATAATAAAATAGAAGATCAACAATAATTATAAGCTGTTTTGTTTAAAAAAAAAAAAACGTTATATATATTTTAGCAGAAGGCACCAATTTATTTTTGGAGGAAAATGATTACTTTATATGATTGTAAATTTTCTTTAGAAAAAAAATTTTCCTATAATCAGGACAATAATGAGAGGGGCATATTAAAATGAGCGTCAGACTATTGAATTTACACAAAAACGATCTTATTTGCCGCTGACAGAAAATAAGAATTCTTGTTTGTGGAGCCAACTATAATTTTTCCAACATAAAAAAGTTCGCGCATACAATTAACATGTTCGTACCAATAGTAAAAAATCCCGCAAACTCTGGCAGCAGCTGTATTTACCAATATGCCTAGTAAGTATGAGAACTCAGTAGTAAATATTGGAACTGAGGTATTTTTTTTATCGGATTGCTATGTAACTTCAATTTTGTACCATTTCTGGTTTAGATCGTTTCTATTTGAGGTGAGTATTTTTTCTACACTTTACTGTATTTAGCAATTTGAATACTTTAAGGAGCAGAAAACTATTCGAGATCCTTTGAAGGTGCGGCAATAATATTTCCTCCAAGTTGTTGGTAGAGCATAAGAAGCTGTATGTACAACAATAACTTATTATGTAGATAATTTCATATGAAACTAAAGAATCTATTAGCGATTATTAGGATTTTGATGTATCAAAACTATTAGTCCAGATTTATGTCTAGAGTGGTATAAGTATTATATAATTATACTCAAAATTAGTTTTCTCTATTTTTTAAATGGGGGCACTTTTTGGATAAATGAAGCAATTATGCGGGTTTATATGTATTATATTTTTACGACTGTATTAATCATATTATTTGAAATTGACTTCGACCGGACCTCCAGTTGTTAATCGAAAATTATCCTATTTTGTACTTGTTGTTGCGGAAGACCAGATGGCAAGCTTCAGATATTACACTAACTTATAATGAGTGACATTTAAGCAATCTATTCCGCATTTATTATATATTTAAGAAGTAGCCGGTTAAGATGGCTATAGCAGGGATAATTCTTTTTTTTTATTTTATTTTTTTTATATCCTATTTGCAACATTAACGCATAAGGGCACCGATGTAATATGAAGAACCGTAGTATCTTTTTTGTCCACGTTATTCATTTACAATTATTACTTTTATTTATTAAGATGCACTAGAGGTAAATAGATAATATATATTCTTTGATTTCTAGTATACAAACATAAATAAGTTCTTCAATAAAAAAATAGAACGAACCATAAGTTGATATTATTCAGAAATTCCTTCTTCGTCCGAAGATGAGTAATTAGGGTAATCAAAATTAAACGGATCTTTAGTGAATTCTTGATCTTGGCCCTCTTCACCATAAACGTCTAGCCAGTAATTATTATTCATATATTTTTGCTTATTATTAGTAATTAATTTAATAGCATCATCGTGATTCTTGAATTCATGACCAGTTAATATTTTGAAGATTATTTTTAGGTATAAAATAATTGAGTTTAGTCCTCTTAGGTATCCTAAGTCAGGTAAATCTGGATGCTTTGGAGGGATTGTAGTGGATTCAGGCAAGGAGTCTTCAGCAATTACTGATTGGGCAAAGTCAATTATCCTGACTTTAATATCTTCCTTTGATGAACCTAATCCGTCATACATTAATAGAATTGAGGATCCATACATTCTATAACCATTCAACTTTTTAAAAAATTTATATAGTTCTTCTAGTTGATTGACCAATGATGGTAACTTAGATAGAACTGAGAATACATTCTCTCCATTATATAAAAATTTGGTCAAGACTTTACAAAATTCTTTACCTCGTTTAATTTTCCTTCCAAAGTACTTATCCTTCACAAAAAAAATTTGTGATTTATTATTGAATACTTGTAATCCACATATTCTAACACCTAGTTTTCTTGAAGTAGTGTTTAAGCATTTATTTCTTTGTGACTTCTGTTTACTTTCGCTGGCTTCGGCTCCATATTGTCTCGTACCCATCTTTAGATCTAATACACACGGTTTATTCATATCTGAAGTTAAATCTTCTAATAATATAAATCTTTCGAATCGGGTGTGTTTCCTTATGATCGGGGCAGCTGTTGAATCATTCGGCGATAAGGTCAATGAGATCATTGAATTTCTTCCTTCATCTTCCGATATGATTCCATCATCCTCCATGGAAAAAATTTCATCATCTTCATCTGAGATCTCCTTTTTGATACTTTTAGGTTGAAATACCTCCTGTAATACTTGCACTTGCAATTCGGTATTGACAGATGTTAATCCAATGTTATTAAACCTTGGACATGCTATATTGTTTAATGAACAATAGGATGACGATGATGACGTAAATGAATTCCCTAAATAACTATGGCTATTATTATTATTATTTGATAAATATGATTCCTTAGGTGAGGGTAATGAATTGGAGTATTGTTTCCACAATTTATCGGGTATTATATGTTTATTATCATCAAGTACAACTTCTGGGGGAAATTCATCGTCCTCAGTGCATGACTTTAGTGAGCTACTAATTATATTTTTTTCATTTGATTGTTCATCGATTAGACAGCTTGGTCCAGTATAATTTATTGAATCTTCGGTTATAAGACTGGAATACCGAACATTTAGAACACCGATGTATTTAGGCATAAATTTAAGTAATTCTGGATGCCTCAATTCAACTGTTTCGTACCATAAATTTTCTCGGTTCACTAGTGCTTTGCAAACAGCTCTTTTGGAAAAGCTGAATATCGCCGTGTGTCCACCAACCTTATTTTTGAATGGTCTTAACTCAACAGCTAATGGAAATAACTCAGAATCGTTTGATTGGTTAACTGAATAGATTTGATTTTCACCAAATTTCACTTCCTTTTTGTTGTCTTTCTCCTTATAAGTTACAGGCGCTAGATCATCTTTGATGTCCTCCTCTGAGTGCTTGTGAATTTTCGTTATACCACCATCATTCGAATGATCATACTCTAAATCGGCAGTTAAATGTTGGGTTCCTCGAAGAATGTTGGTTTCTGCTGCAGCCGATGGAAACTTTAAGATCGGCTTCTGATCAGCTGGCGTATGTGGAAAATACGTCGCCGAAGAAACAGGTTCTAGATCAGTCACTTTTTTGTCAATATGGCCATATAAATGTGGTGGTGAACTTGATGTTATATTGATTGACAGTCTACTAGAATTTATCTTTATGGGCGACTTATCCGTTATCTCTGTCTGCTCGCTGTCATCAATCAAATTTTCAAGATTGTTCAAATTGGTGTCTCCCCTAAATAACCTAAGCGATCTAGCAGCTTTTCTTCCAGTAACAATATTCGGCGTTGGTAGTTCGGACGTTGTTGAAGTATTTGATGCTGATGCTTGACGTGACCTTGTATTCATAGTGCAATTTTCTTCAGTTCTTGGAGTTACTTTTGCCACCTTAGTTGTAGTTGTGGTCGTTGTTGCAGCTATCGTACCCTTTTCTGTAATTACATCTTCCATGATAGGCTATATATCAAATGTATAAACAAATTATGCTTGATGAAGGACATATAAAAGAACTTTGTTAAAAGAAAAGCAAAACAATTTGTACTAAAATTAAAGTGATTTGAAATATTGATAAAAGACTAGAAAAAAAGAAAAAAAAAGATTATCTTTGAATGCAATAGATGATAATTTCGTATATGATTTATCTATGGAACAACTCAATAAACAACTGTGTTGATAAGAATCTGTGAGTGTGTTAGCAAAAAAGTAATAATATATTGCTAAACCTACCAATATATCTAGACAAAATTTAAATATTTATTTATACGTATACTAAAATAAAAGGAAAAATATGTGTCTAAATAAATAGCCCGTTAGTAAACGTGGTTCTCTTGTTCTCTTGTCTGGTTGTAAACAATAATAAAATAAGGAGAAAAATAAGCTGCTTGACAATGAAGTAGTTTTTCTGAGAAGAACAAAATTACACAAAATTTAATGGGTTACCCGCAGCATCGCTAGTACAAAGTTAAATATCGATTTAGACAAGGATTATAACTATAGATCACACACTTGCTGAAAGTATGATGTATAAATTTAATCCATTTATACTAGTCACTCATTTGCTCTTGCAGTACATATATCACCTACAGAAGAGAGAGACTCGGATAACGGAGAGGATTTTATTTCCTGTGAATAAATATCTTAATAATGATGCGGTAGATAACGGTACGGCTATCAACCAAGAAGAGATACGACTTTTTCCGTATACATACAAGTGGGATTGGAATATAGATAATAGCATACCATTACAAGAGTTTATCAGCAAACAAATTGAGTTGCAGAAAGAGAAAACACAGAGCATTGTTGTGGACAAGTTTAAGGAGGATGATCCGTATAATGAGCATCGAGAGAATGCAACATTTTTAGTATTGTGTAGAAATGAAGAAATTTTTGAGATGCTAGAAACGTTGCAATATTTGCAAGACAGGTTTAATAGTAAGTATAATTATGACTACACCTTTTTGAATGACAAAGCATTTACTTTTGAGTTTATCAATTTGATATCCCTGTTTATTCCTCAAGGGAGAATTAATTTTGGACAAATTCCAAAGGAACATTGGTCGTATCCAAGTTTTATAAACCAAACATATTCTTTGGAGCAAAGAATTAAGCTTGAAAACGAGGGGGTTGTATATGGAAGCTCTGAGAGCTATAGACATATGTCTAGATTTTACTCCGGGTTCTTTTACAAACACGATTTGGTTAAGCAATACAAATATTATTGGAGAGTCGAGCCAGGAGTGAAATTTTATTGTGATTTGAACTATGATTTGTTTAGGTTTATGAATGTCAATAAAAAGAAATATGGGTTTGTTTTGTCTATGTTTGAGTACGAGAATACAATTCCAACTTTATGGGCTCATTTTAAAAACTTCATTAACGAACACCCGAATCCAAATTCTGGTGAGTTGATTGATTTTGTCCAAAATGACGATGACAATAAATCTTACAATTTATGTCATTTTTGGTCAAATTTCGAAATTGCTGACCTCTCTATTTTTAATAATGACTATTATGAGAGCCTTTTTAATTATTTAGACAGAACAGGTGGATTCTTTTACGAAAGATGGGGTGATGCACCCATTCATTCTTTGGCTGTATCTTGGTTCTTAAATAAGAAGGATTTATGGTGGTTTGAAGATTTAGGCTACTATCATGCTCCGTATTTACAATGTCCACAAGATGTCAATATAAGGATTAAAAATAGATGCACATGTAATCCTGCTGAAGATTTTTCATTCAATTTTTACAGCTGCACTGCACATATTTTAAATTTAATTGGTTATAAAAAATAAAAAGTAGGTAATAGAGTACGGTTAAAAGTGCAAAAGTGCTATGTTGGTTCGCTTTTAAAAGGTTGCGATTCTTCTTAAAGGTATATCTTTCTTCATAATTCTCATTTAATTTGCATTTCCAAATAAAAGTACATAGGAAGTATCAATATTTAAATAATTTTGTTATAGAGAACTAATTAATATTATATGGCATAATCATTTCCTTAGACCATCTTATTACTCTTGGCTACCTTTTTATCCTCATTTTCAATATGTTGGAATTCCAACATATATTCCTATTTAATTATACAAAAACTTTGGTCTCTCAACTATCAGCATTCCTGGGGTAATTTTTCTTGGGCCATCGTGTAATTTAGTCATATATATACTATATAATTTGTTATCAATAACCATCCAGCTCGCACAGAAGAGCTTTGCGAGAACTCTCACAAACGAAAATTTTTAAATCCGTATACTTTTCAATTAGACGTTTATCGGTATGTTTTTTATTTTTATCTCACTACTGTATTGTTTACCCTGCATTAGATCTAAGTTCTGCGTACTCCATTTAGTTTATGATTAACTGAAATCTTTCTTCTGCTTCCTTTGTGGTGTTACTGTTTTGTCATAGACCTTAGATCTTAGCTTCTGTCGTTATCTCCACGTATCTATCCATATCCGCCCATCACGATAAATACCTATGATACAATAATGAATCCAGCTAACAAAGTTATAGTTAAATTAAGGATGTTTCGCCGCCGCCATAAATATTCGTTATCAACTTCAGTTATAATCTTGATAATATGTTTCTTTATAATTGTTCAAAATATAAATTTTTCGGTTCCAATAGTAAATGATAACCAACCGAGCGTCAATAATCCAGACCAAGCAAATAGTTTAGCTCATTTAATTTTAAATAAAATATCTGATGTCATTTACAGTGTAATACCTAGAAAGAAAACAGTTCCATTTGCCAAAACCGAAGCCGCATCTCATAGTGAATTTAGTAATATCATAACAACTTCCAATGATAGAAATCTTAATGAAATTAATAATAAAGAAAAATTAAGGCTAATTAGTGAAATTTATCATAAAATTGATCCAAATAATGAAAGATTGAATAAAGGTTATAAATTTTTTGAAGAAATATTTGAAGTTTTAAATAAAGGGAAACCAGAAATTCCCGAACTAAAAAGTTATTTGTCTGATAAAAGAATATATCATGCAAGGTATGATACATTAAATGAAGATGTTGAAATATTTAGTGAAAAGTATCTATCCCAATTCTTGCAGTTAACTGATAATGAGCTAAACTCAATGAGTGAATCTCACAGATATGTAGTGGAAAATTTACCTGAGAGTGCTCCGAAAAATTTGTATTCTGGTAATGGTATAGTATATGTTGGTGGTGGTAAATTTAATTGGCTAACCTTATTATCAATTAAGTCAATAAGATCGCTTGGATCTGAACTACCAATTGAAGTTTTAATTCCCAATTTAGATGAATATGAACCTGACTTATGTGCAAGGGTCTTCCCTGCTTTAAACACAAGGTGTATTTACTTACCACATGTATTATTGGAAGGTAATACAGATTCAGTTGTTTCAAATTTTGAATTTAAAGGCTATCAATATAAAGCTTTAGCGATTTTATTACTGAGCTTTGAAAATGTTTTGTTACTAGACAGTGATAACATTCCAGTTCACCCTCCAGATCATTTATTTGAAGAAGAACCATTTATTTCTAATGGCTTAATAGTGTGGCCAGATTTTTGGAAAAGGGCCACATCTCCGGATTACTACAAAATTGCCGGTATGGAAATCAGCTCTGAAGAAATATTACCAAAATATAATGAGGTTACTGGCAGCTATGTTGAAAAAAGTGACCAGTCCTCAGTTTTAAGTTTGGATGATACCCCTTTACATCAACGAAAAGGTAGCATACCTGATCCCACTTCAGAGTCTGGCCAACTAATGTTAAGTAAGAAAACCCATACAAAGGCACTTTTATTAGCATTATATTATAATTTGTATGGACCCACCCATTTTTATCCATTATTTTCACAAGGCTCAGACGGTGAAGGTGATAAGGAAACATTTTTAGCCGCAACTTGTGCGTTACGTAAACCATTCTATCAAGTTTCAAAGTTTTTAAATGCGTTTGGCTATTTTAATATTAGAAATGATTTTGAAGGTACGGGCATGGGCCAGTATGACCCAGCAGAAGATTTTAAACTAAACTTGAAGAAAAGAGAATTACTTCAAAAATCTGAAGTCCAACAAGAGAAATTAATTTCAAAAGATTTATTGTTACAAAATGGACCCAGGATATTATTTGTTCATGCCAACTTCCCAAAATTAGACCCGTGGCAATTGAAAATAACGAGAAAGATTTTTAATGAAAAGGGTGAGAGATTTAGATTATATGGTACTGGGATGAAAAAGAGAACAGGTTATGATTTCGAAACAGTCCAATGGTCAAATATGAAGTTCTTATTATGTGAACTAAAAATTCAATTAAATATTTTTGACGACGTTGATAGAGATGAATTATGTCATGAAATTAATGAACACTTAGATTTTTTAAAATCAACCATTCATACTTTAGAATAAAACAATCAAAATAGTTTTAGTTTTGAATTTTGTATACGTTTTTCGATAAATGTAGAGTAGATATGTTTGAATAGATGGTATCCATAGATTGTTATTTGGATCATGTGACTTCAAACACTAAAGTTTAGAATTATCAATAGCCTTTTGAAAAGAACAACACAATTTTGGATCTAATTCTAAGATTTAATTAACATCTACTATCTAGCCAATCAATCATCTGTCTATTTGTATATTCTGGGCGATCCCATATAGTAATACTTACAAGCACAAAAAAAAAATGGCCATACAGTTTTTATTTTTAATATCAAGACAAGGTAAGATTAGATTATCAAAGTGGTATGAAACAATTTCTCAGAAGGAGAAAGCTAAAGTTATGAAAGAATTAACTACATTAATATTATCCAGGCGTGCCAAAATGTGCAATGTATTAGAATATAAAGATATTAAAATAGTTTATCGTCGTTATGCTTCCTTGTTCTTCGTAGTCGGTATTGAGAATGGTGATAATGAATTGTTAGCATTAGAAATCATACATAGATTTGTTGAACAAATGGATAGCTTATATGGCAATGTTTGTGAATTAGATATAATATTTGGATTTGATAAAGCATATCATATTTTGGATGAATTACTATTAGATGGTTTTATTCAAGAAAGCTCTAAGAAAGAAGTATTAAAAAGAGTTGCTCAACAAGATGAATTGGAGAATATGGATGAATTCGACAACATATTGGCATAAAGGATATTTAATAAACATCTCGTTAGTGAATCTAAATTATTTACTTCAAAGATTTGCATTGGTTTCTTTGAAGCTTATTGACTATTTTTTTTTTTTTTACGGATATTCTTTTTTATACCCATTATAGAAAAAATACATAATTTAAGGATAAATAGAAGGTATTCTGGAGGAAAAGTTGTTATACAATGCAAATGCTTCTAGCCGGTATTATATTCTCTGAAATTCCATCTGTGATGTAATAGCCTTATGTGACGAACTTGGAACTTATCAATACCCCTTTTTACCAATTGATTTGTTTATTAAACACATGTACATTTAGCATACTAGTTAGCTATTTCTAGGCAATATATTATTTACGTAGTGGTAGAGTATATCATGATCAATGTTTAAAGTTATATTTTGGGTTTGAGCCCTGTGATTTACTTATTCTTTTTGGGATGAGATGAAAATTAAATACCAATATTACAACTCAGTATTAGATCTACCTATTAACGGATATAACATACATAAATAACGTCAACGATGTCAGATGAAGAGGATTATGATATTGCTGGGTCTTTAGCTTTAACTGTTTCTGATTCAGAATCTGAATCAAGCTCTTATTCAGATGCTGAATCAGAAATTCAAGATATCATTAGTGAAAGTGACGATGAGGACAATCAACCTAATAAGAAACAAAAGCTTGATAATAAAAAAGAAAAGATGAAATCATTTCCATCTTTAGAATTATCTGATGATGAAGATGAAAAGGAGACTAAAGATATGGCTTCATATTTTGCTGTAAATAATCCTCAGGTTAAAAAAGCAAAAAATGGATCATTTCCTTCGTTTAGTTTTTCAAAGTTTTTATTAGCAAATATTTCCAAGAAAGGATATAAACAACCAACTCCAATTCAAAGGAAAACTATTCCCTTAATCATGGAAAATAGGGATGTTGTTGGTATGGCTAGAACTGGTTCTGGTAAAACTGCCGCTTTTACATTACCAGTTATTGAAAAGTTAAAAACACACAGCCCAAAAGTTGGTGTTAGAGCTGTTATTTTATCACCATCAAGAGAATTAGCACTGCAGACATATAAACAAGTCAAAGAATTTAGTAAAGGTACTGATTTAAGATCAATTGTTTTGATTGGTGGTGATTCATTAGAAGAACAATTCTCATCAATGATGACAAATCCTGATATTATAGTTGCAACTCCTGGTAGATTTTTACATTTGCAAGTTGAAATGGGATTAGATTTAAAAACTGTTGAATATATTGTTTTTGATGAGGCTGATAGATTATTTGAAATGGGTTTTGCTGAACAGTTAAATGAATTGTTAGCTGCTTTACCATCATCAAGACAATCTTTATTATTTTCGGCCACCTTACCTAGATCTTTAGTGGATTTTGCGAAAGCTGGTTTAACTAATCCTGTTTTAGTTAGATTGGATGCTGATTCAAAGATCTCTGATCAATTACAAATGGCATTTTTCACTACTAAAAAAACTGAAAGAGAAGCTAATCTATTATATATTATACAAGAAATTATTAAACTACCATTAGCAACTCCTGAAGAAATGAAAAAATTACAAGATTTAGAAAAGAGAAATAATGATTCTGACAGTGATGTTGAAGATGGTGTTGGTGAAAGTGCTAACCAGAAAAAAAGAAAACGTCCTAAATTTAAAAAAGAAAGATTACCGCCAGCTAATGTATTACCATCTTCTCATTCAACTATAATTTTTGTACCAACTAAGCATCATGTAGAATATATCACTACATTGTTAAAAGATGCTGGTTATCTAGTCTCGTATATTTATGGTTCCCTTGATCAGCATGCTAGAAAACAACAATTATATCAATTTAGAGTTGGTTTAACAAGTTTATTAGTTGTCACCGATGTTGCTGCTCGTGGTATTGATATTCCAGTTTTAGCAAATGTCATTAATTTCACATTACCTGCATCATCAAAAATTTTTATTCATCGTGTTGGTAGAACAGCAAGAGCTGGTAATAAGGGTTGGGCATATTCTATTGTTAATGAGAAGGAATTGCCTTACTTATTAGATTTAGAATTGTTCTTGGGTAAAAAGGTTTTGTTGACATCTATGCATGAACAAAAATGTGAAATTTTAAAAGTAAAACAAAGCGAAAGCTATGTGGAACCCAAAGTTTCATATACCGATAGATTAGTTTTAGGATCAGTTCCGAGACTTGATTTGGAAACTTTTGAAGAACTATATGAGAATTTATTAAAGAATCATTATGAATTAACTATCATAAAAGATGTTGCCGCAAAAGGTGAAAAATTATACTATCGTACAAGGCAAGCAGCATCACAAGAATCATTGAAAAGATCAAAAGAGATTATGGAAACAGGTTCTTGGGATGATCAGCATTTATTATTTGGCCCTAATCTTGAAAAAGAAAAAGAAAAATTCTTAGCTAAGTTGGCTAATAGACAATCAAAGGAAACTGTTTTTGAATTCAATAAAAAAGGGAATGATAAAGACGAAGATAGTCTTGTTGAATTTATGACTAAGAGAAGAAGACAAATTGCTCCTATCCAAAGAAGAGCTAAGGAGAGAAAAGAATTACTAGAAAAAGAAAAATTAGCTGGTTTGACCCATGGTATTGAAAATGAAATTCTAAAATCTGAAGGTGAAGTTGGTTATTCAGCAGCTGTAATCGAGGCTGATGAAGCTGAACTAAAAGATGTATTCGAAGATGCAGACGAATTGATTGAAAATAAGAAAAAAGAAAAGAAAAGGAGTTACAGAGACCCTCAGTTCTTTCTTAGTCATTACGCTCCAGCTTCTGTTATTCAAGATCAACAATTAGCAATATCGTCATCATTTGCAAATGATGCAGCAAGTGCTACCTTTGATTTAGGCAATGATGACAAGTTACAAGTCAATAAACAAATAATGAGATGGGATAAGAAAAAAGGTAAGTATATTAATTCACAATCAACTGATAAGAAATATATTATTGGGGAAAGTGGTAATAAAATCCCTGCTTCTTATAGATCTGGTAGATTTGATGAATGGAAGAAACAAAGAAATTTTCAACCAGCAAAAACAGGCTCGTTGGAAGCTAGCAGTGATAATAACAATAATAAAAGATTTAAACATAAAAAGACTGAAGCTCCTAAACTACCAGATAAATATAGAGATGATTATCATAAACAAAAGAAGAAGGTTGAAAAGGCCGTTGAATCAGGTATCAGAGTTAAGGGCTATAATAAACCAGGTCAACAACAAGAAATCAAATCTACTGAGCAAATTAGAAAGGCAAGAGTATTGAAAGAGACAAGAAAGGCTAAGAATGCTCGTCCAAGTAAAAAGCGTAAATAGTTTATAGTTATTAACAACAATAAATTTTTGTATAATATATTTAATTTCTTATTTTAGAATTTTACATAGACTTTTTTATACATATAACTATCAAACTGAGAAAAATAAAAGAAATAAATATAAAACAAAGAAATTGGTTATCTTCTTCCACCTCTACTATATGGATGATAGCCCCTGCTTCTATGTTGATACCCACCTCTACCCCTTGAGGTTCCAGAAGGACCAGCTGGTGGAGCTCTTCTAGGACCTTTAGGTAAATTTAACCTTCTTTGCTCCCTTTGGGAACTGCCGTCAGAACCAGAGCCAGCGATTTCTGGTTCTTGTGACTCTTGAGGTTCAGAAGCTTGTTGTTGGGGATTCAATGGTTGAGCAGGTTGCTCAGTCTGCTGAGTTTGTTGTTGAGAAAAATCGGCTGGATTAACTTGAGCCTGTGCAGCTTGTTGTTGATACATATACCATTGTTGCATTCTTTGCCAATATTCTTGCATCATTTCTGGAGACATACCACTCATACCTTGGCTATACGCAGACATGCCTTGTTGTTGATATGGCGTTTGACCATATTGAGAAGCATAAGGATTAAAGGAACCGTATTGTTGTTGCTGCTGTTGCTGTTGTTGTTGTAATACATTTTGCTGGTGTTGACCTCTTGGTTCAGCTCTTTTAACTTCCATAGATTTGCCTTTTAAAGATAAGTATTTATTAACAGTGACTCTGTCAACTGCTTCAGGAGAATCATAAGTAATAAAACCAAAACCTCTTGATCTACCGGTATCCTTATCAATCATTAACTGTGCATCAATAATACTACCAAATTGAGCAAAGAAATCATTAAATTCTTTTTCATTAACCATTGGATCAATCCCACCAACAAAAATTTTACCAACCTTATCTTGTTCTTCTCTGGCAATAGCCCTTTTAGGGTCAATCAATTTACCATCCAAAATGTGATCAGTTTTAATAACTTCATCAACTGACTTAGGATCTTTGAAGGTTAAGAAACCAAACCCACGAGATTTACCAGAAGTACTATCTCTCATAATTGTATGATCGATAACCTCACCGTATTTGGAAAAGTAATCAACTAGACCTTGTTCAGTAGTATCCCAATTAAGACCACCAATAAACATTTTACCACTTTCTTTACCCATATTAGATGGTGGCATTGGTTGTGGAGGCGGAGGGGGCAATTGAGGTTGACCCATACCTTGAGCTTGTTGAAAGGTTTGTTGAAAGTCCTGTGGAGCATGTGCAACCTGACCTGCTTGTGGTGGAAAACCAGTAGAGTAAATTTGTTGTTGAGATGGTTGAGCAGATGGAACAGGTGGAATTGATGATGTTGCTTGTTGTGCAGGTTGATATTCTTGTTGAGGTGGTTCAGTTAATTGTTCAGTCTTAGTATCTTGTGGCTTGGTTTCCATAGACTCAGTTGTAGAGCTTTCAGGACCACTTTCGTTAGTTGACAAGGCTGTTGTAGTTTCAGCTTCTTCCTTCTTCTCTGTTTCATCTTTTACTGTAGTTTTTTCTTCGTCACCGCTAGATATAAATGTTAGCTGTCAGTTCCTTCTTAAAATCACAAACTATGGTTCATCAAAATATTGCTATCAACAAAAAGGTTCTGTATACACAGCATATATACTTATAAAATATTCTCATATATACCTCTCTGATACAGTAACACTTCATGATGAGAAGCAAAAAGAACCACAAAAAAAATAAAATACTAACTAGATGTCTTCAAAAAGTGCTTCATCATCATCATAGGAGGACATGGTTACTTGAAATATGGATCTAACTAATATACGGAAATGTACGTTATCTAAATAGAATCTTGCAAGAACTAAAGTTTATTGAATATATGGAAATGTATAAAACTAAACAAAAACTATGTAGTGGTTAGTTACAAATCAAAATATTAATTATTAGGAGTTCTTTATGGGCAAATCAATTATATTAATTGACTATTTTTGATGTATTAAGTAGGCTAATGAATAAATGGTAATTATCCTTGTAAATGTTTCGACACAACGCCATCGTTTAAATATTGAAATATGAGTGTGTGTGGTTACCAATTTTGTCTTCTGCTTTAATACAGGCTAGAGCTAGCTATTATATTCTTTTAAGTATGATCTAACTACAGGTCTCTATTGAGTCATTTGCTTGATAGTAGTCTCAAATTGGCTACGAGATAGTAATCAGCATTTTTTTGCTTATTGCAATTGTGATATCACATCTTGCTTAAGCTCTCAATCGGTTCCTTTCGAATAGATTGTAAGATGTCTATCTCTTTAGTAGTAACGTGGAAACATATGTCTATTGTAGGCTCATTCACTAGTCTCATGTGATTCTAACTTCTTGGAATAGGAGCTATCAAATTGTAGAAAATATAAATCTAGTTTAAAAAGAAAAAAAAGAGACATTCACAGTTCTTCTGTCAATAGTATGAGGTTTCCTCCCCTCTGTAAAGATACTGAATGCAATAAATTTTGTGTTGGAAAATAATAGCAATAGACTTTAGGGCTGTGGCTTATTAATTGATTGCTTGGATTGAATAAAGACATTTCAATCTTTGATATCAATCAACTCCAGCTATCTCACAGAAATTATATAAATTAACTATTTTCGAAGAAAATGGGGTATTTCTTAGTTGAGAAAGCCAATCCACAAGAACCACTATAAATAGTTTTTAGATGGAAAGGCTTAAGATGGCATAGTCCAATCCTATAGAATTCAGCTTGATTTATAGGTCGTTCTCTTGCAATCTTTCTTCATACTTAAAAGGTTTTGCAATAATGTTCCAATTCTAGAGCCGCACTGGAATTTTACTTTTTTTTTGAGATGAATTTGACATGGTATTAGTATGAATATACCAGTAATGGACTGATATATTGAACTCTTCATCCATTATATAATATATAAAATGAAAAATTATTTAATATACTTTGCTCAAGCTTATCCCAATTTTAGAAGAGCAGAGATAGAGTCGTTAGCAGACTACTACAATATTCCAATTGATTTGTCTCACCATGATGAAAAGAATCCATTCTTGATAGTTCAGTTAGAAAATGATGATCAGGCACGTAATATAATGGCAAGATCTATTTTAGGTAGAGGAATATATGAGTTGTGGGGACATGGTAAAAATTTGGAAGAATTACATGAAAACACTAAAAAGATGTCTACTGATAAATTTGATCAATACAAACAATCGTCATTTAAATTTGATTTCGTGGGCTATATGGGTAAAAGGAATAGTAAACAGAAGTTCGAAATAATAGAGTCTTTTTCTTATTTATTGTTTGAGGGCCCAATAAGAATGAAAAACCCTGATGCAATCTTTACAGTTTTAGAAGAATATCATGTCTCAGGAACTGAAAAAGCTACTGTACCACAAAATATGTGGTTTGGTAGACAAATTCAATTGAGCGCAAGGATTGATAATATATTAGACAAGTATGATTTGAGGAAAAGGGAATACATTGGTACCACTTCCTTTGACGCGGAGTTATCCTTAGTCAGTTGTAATATTTGTCAAGTTGGTCCAGGTAAGATTACTTACGATCCATTTACAGGCACCGGCTCATTTCTAGTAGCTGCAGCTAATTTTGGAGGTCTAACAATTGGCTCAGATATTGATGTTCGCATATTAAGAGGTAAAAGTGATCAATGTAATATAAAAGCAAATTTCAAACAGTATGGAACTTCAATAAATTTTTTGGATATCCTTACTATGGATTTCACCAATAATGCATTCCGCTCCGATTTTGTAATTGACACCATAGTATGCGATCCTCCTTATGGCGTTAGAGAAGGTTTAAAAGTCTGTGGTGCCAAAAACGAGGAAAAGGCTGCTGGCAGGGAAAACATTATAATTGACGGTGAAAAAGCTCATCTAAGGAGAGACTTCATTCAACCTAAAAAACCTTATGAGCTAGCTAACTTGTTAGACGACTTATTACGCTTTGCCGCGAACAGATTACCAGTCAATGGAAGACTAGCTTTTTGGATGCCAACTGCGAACGATGACTTTGAAGTAAATCAAATTCCTCAAAACGCAAACTTGGAATTAATATATAACTTAGAACAAGAGTTCAACAAATGGTCTAGAAGGTTGTTAGTGTATGTAAAAAGAGATGCCACATACAAAGGGGAAACTAGCAATGGTCTAAAAACCCATAATATAAAAAATTTTAGAGATAGATACTTCAAAGGGTTCAGCAAATATAGCAGATAGATTATATAGCTTACAATACAAATTCTTTGCCTTAACTAATTATTCTTCAGTTAAGATACTCGTTGATGGTTATTCTCTAGTCATTTCTGATTCGACTGAGCCTTCTAACCGTTTAAGTAGGGTCGAAGCTCGTAATATGCGTTTAGTGAACATTGAAGTGCGAGAATTTGCAACCAGAAAATGCGTTTAAATGACTATCGATCGCGGCATAATGACTATGAGGTAAGGGTCCCTATTCAATTTTATTGGCCAATTGGTTTATCCAAAGAACAAAAATATAGCAAACTTAGAGTAATCTAACTATTTAGCATAGAGTTAAACTTTTACAGGGAATGGATACAAGTAAACCAAATGGAAGGAACTTATCCGAATGATAAACCAAAAACTATATAAACCCTCCCAAATCTCAATAAATTCTACTCAAAATTAGTTTCCAATCATTATTAACACTGATACAATTTAAAGATGAGTCCTCCAACTATGCTTCATAATTCTCCAATTAAGTCCAACTTTCCTCACTTAGGTGTGAAAGAAAAGGTTATTAAAATGTCCAGTGATGCTGCTAATGAAGAGGTAAGATTTGCTGATTGGGAAAAATTTAAGTTTGCACCAATTAGAGAATCAACCGTTTCTCGTGCTATGACTAGACGTTATTTTGCTGATTTAGACAAATACGCAGAATCAGATGTTGTAATTGTTGGTGCTGGATCCTCAGGGTTATCAGCAGCCTATGTTTTAGCTAAGAACAGACCAGAGCTTAAGATCGCAGTTATTGACGCTGGCGTCAGTCCAGGTGGTGGTGCTTGGTTAGGTGGTCAACTTTTCTCCGCCATGGTCTTAAGAAAGCCGGCACATCTTTTCTTAGACGAAATAGAAGTCGAGTATGAAGACGAAGGTGATTATGTTGTCGTAAGGCACGCCGCTTTATTTACCTCTACTTTATTGTCTAAAGTTTTGCAGTTTCCAAATGTTAAATTATTTAACGCTACTGCAGTCGAAGATTTAATCACTCGTCGTGATGAGACCACCGGTGAAATCAGAATTGCAGGTGTGGTCACTAATTGGACTTTGGTTGCTTTGAATCATGACACCCAATCATGCATGGATCCGAACACTCTTAATTGTAACGTAGTTCTTAGTGCTACTGGCCATGATGGTCCATTTGGTGCTTTTTGTGCTAA
Source organism: Schwanniomyces occidentalis var. occidentalis (assembly GCA_031081865.1). Taxonomy (NCBI): domain Eukaryota; kingdom Fungi; phylum Ascomycota; class Pichiomycetes; order Serinales; family Debaryomycetaceae; genus Schwanniomyces; species Schwanniomyces occidentalis. Next base: position 347,256 of record JARYTB010000005.1, read on the forward strand.
AAGGCTCGAAGAGTTAGGCAAGGCTCCAAAAGATGTTACTAAAGGTTTTACATCTGCAAGTGAAAGCGAAGTTCAAGTTGAAGTTGCAAAAGCCGAAGGCTTTCAATTAGGTGGTATGAGAGGCCTTGATATGAACAAAGCTGAAGATGCCATTGTCAAAGGTACCAGAGAAGTCGTCCCTGGTTTAGTTATGACGGGAATGGAGTTGGCTGAAGTCGATGGTTCCAACAGAATGGGCCCAACCTTTGGTGCTATGGCTCTTTCTGGTGTTAAAGGTGCTGAAGCTGTCTTAAACGTGATTGATTTAAGAAAAAAACAAAATGAAAATGGCTATTAGTCCCTCTTTTTCATTCTATTTCTTGTATATGTTTACAAACGTTTCGTCTAAATAGGGTTTATTATCACTCTTTTACATATATTTGTTCTAAATGAATTTTATTGAATTTGTAGTACTGTATCCAGGTGGTTAATAGCCTAATGTTCAGTTAATGGTATTGTTCTAAACATGTCAGTTACCGGTCCTGTATGTAATTAGTACCAAATCTTACGCCTTCCATGAGGACTTGGCTATAACCATTGAAGATGTACCACTGGTAATAGTATTATCAACACTAACTCATTAAGACTTATCGTTTTTGAAGTGAGTCAATAGCTATGGCCGAATTACTTAAGTATGTATTATTTGCTTATATTTACTCTTTAAAGAGATTTTACTATTTAAACTGAGCAGCAGTATTAACGAGTATTCATTGTTATAGAACAACCAAGACCAATCCTAGTGGTATCCCAGAAGCTCCATTTATAGACAAAGTGGAAAATTTTGTTAAAAATCCAGAACAGGACTTTGAAAAAGTGATGGCATCGTTCCAAGAACGTTTACAACAATACAAATATATGGAATTATCTAAGAAACAGCAATTTGGAGATTTGAATGTGAAGATACCCGACATTGAAAAAAATTTAGATATTATAAACTATGTCAAAGAAAAACAGAATGAAGAAGATGATGAAGGCGATGAAGATGACAATAAAGTAATTGAAACCAATTACGAGTTAAATGATACTTTGTACACTAAAGCGACTATTGATGTTGAAAATTTAAAGTCGGTTTACTTATGGTTAGGCGCAGAAGTTATGTTAGAATATCCCTTAGATGAAGCTATGGACTTATTAAATGAAAGATTGAAGAATAACAAAGAACAATTGAAGTTGGTTAAGGAGGATTTAGAATTTTTAAAAGAGAATATCACCACCATGGAAGTCAATACTGCGAGATTATATAATTGGGATGTTGAAAGAAGAAAGAGTTTAAGAGCTGCTCAAGAGGGTACTAAGAATTTAAAGATCTGATAAAGATACTTGATTATCAACGATGTACATATATTAATTATGTTGAAAAATGCAAAATACATAGACTAAACTCATTGTAGCCATTTTATGTTCTAAAAGTATCTAAAAACTGACTACCTAAAGGTCTTATTGGGGTTTCAGCTCTGATTTGAGTTGCATTATTTCTATTTTCGTCCAAAATTTCTTCGTTGTCTTCTTCAATTATATTATTATTATCATCATTACTGGAAGTATTAGTATTAACGTCGTTGATAGATTCATCATTTATTCTTAGATAACCACCACTAAGTATGTTTCTTATCGAGGTATACGAACTACCGATGCATTTTTGAGGGTTAATGAAAAACCTGAAAATTGAAGTTGGCAATAACCAGTTTTTAGCGCCAGGCAATAAATCCTGAGTATATAACTTACCCGTCAACAAGCCAATTAAACAAGGGAACAAAGATCTCGTCCCATTATTGAGTAACAACAACGTATATACTATATGTATCTGAAAATGATTTGTAAATATTAACTCCTTACTCTTGCTTCGTTGTTCATCTAAGTTCTCTTGCGATTCCGATGTTCCTTTGAAGGGGTTCGACAATAGTATTTTGAAATGATATGAGACTGGGATATAATTGGTATAAGCAATATATAAAGAAGATATTATGCCCATCGGCCCAGGAATAACTTCGTTGAAGAAAGTATTCTGGTAAAGGACCCCTTGTGCGCTGCCAATCACAAGCGACTTCATCAAATATATCAAAAAACTGAGAGCTAGCTGGCCCAAGCTCAATAAAATAAAACAAACCAATGAATTGTATAATGCAAATATACTGATTATCGATAGATATTTTCTGGACCCGTAGAACCTCTCTAGATTCTTAAAATGAAACCATAACAATATCACTAACAAGTAATCCGACTCGTTTATAACACACAATTGATATGTCACAATTCTCCAATACTGAGAGTATTCTATTATATATGGATCAATCGCTAGTTTAACATAATGCTTTAATTGGAATATTGAAAGTGATAACGCCAAAACTGTCGTTATTATGCATACTGATCTTGAAACCGGTGTATTAGAGAACCCTCTTATAGGGGTTAGTTGCGCCATATTATTCTACCTTAATTGGAAAATGGTAATGATCAGGATGATTTAAATATCAGGAGCTGCTTTATTCTTTCAACCAGATGGTTGGATTGTTAAATAGTATATCACTTGTATGTTTGTTAACGGTATGGGGCAAGACCTACCTCTGATTATATACAAATGTAACATAATCTTATATGCACACCATAAGATCCAGTCATGTGCATTCAACAATGAGGGGCTACGACCCTAAACCCTACTATTGAGAAACTATTGGAAACTATCGAAAATGTTACACAAAACTGTACACAAAATTTTTCACTTCGCAGCATCTCACTATGGGGATTCTCAACCCATTTAAAATACTGTAAATTTCTTCCAGCTTTTTATCGTTCTTTTACTTCGCTATTAACTAAAGGTCAAGATACAAGATGGGTAGAGATCACACTACTAAACAACACGTTAGATCTGGTCACAGAGATGCTCCAAAGTCAGATAACGTCTACTTAAAGTTATTGGTTAAGTTATACTCTTTCTTAGCTCGTATGTATCCTATTTACCCTTAAGGATTTTCTATTCCAAATAGAAGAAGATGTGTTAAATGACTCACATGAGAATTATTTGATTGAGAGTAATTGGTCTAATCAGTGTACTGGTTTTGAAGATTATGTTGAAGTTTGAAGATGGTTGAACGATTATGCGGATTTAGGAGATAGTGCAATTTCAGAAAAGAGTTTTAAGTGCGGTCTTGACGCCAGTGAAGAAACTGGCAATAACAGACTTTAGAACTTGGGTGATTCACAACCACAAGTATGGAATTGGATTCTTCGGACGGTCTCGCTGGAGTCAAGTAAACATCATTTCAAATACGTAATTGAGACTCGGTCGTTCCTTTCGCTGGTGGTTCAGTGTGCCAAAAAGGAAAATTGATCGACGGAAACCATTCTGCGAGTGCATAAACATTTAATTAATTAGATGTGAGTGTTTATTGTGCGTCTTCTGAGCAGAAATTTGAATCCTTATACTAACTAGTTTTCTAGGTCGTACTGATGCACCATTCAACAAAGTCATCTTAAAGTCTTTATTCTTATCAAAGATCAACAGACCACCAGTTTCTGTTTCCAGAGTTGCTCGTGCCTTAAACCAAAAGGGTGCTGCTGACAAAACCGTCGTTGTTGTTGGTACCGTTACCGATGACAACAGATTATTAGAATTCCCAAAAGCTACTGTTGCCGCTTTAAGATTCACTGCTAGTGCTAAGGCCACCATCTTAAAAGCTGGTGGTGAAGCTATCACTTTAGATCAATTAGCTTTAAGAGCTCCAAAGGGTCAAAACACTTTAATTGTCAGAGGTCCAAGAAGCGCTAGAGAAGCTGTTAGACACTTCGGTTTCGGTCCACACAAAAACAAGGCTCCAAGAATCTTATCTAAAGGTAGAAAATTCGAAAGAGCTAGAGGTAGAAGAAATTCAAGAGGTTTCAAAGTTTAAATTAAATAGCATAGTATATATGATATCTAATTTTGTATTCTTTGATATTTTCTTAATTCTGATTTCTTTTTCGAGCTCTTTAATTTGTGTTTAGTGTATAATATATAAAAATATAAGTTATATGGGTTGTATAATTTTTAGGGTAAATTTACTGTTCGTTTAATAGCACCAAACGGTAATTTTAGGATGTATCTGCACTTACTTTTATTGATGTCTTATCGGGGAAGATTATGCCTTGCGCAATAATATATAAAAAGTAACTGAACCCTATCAAGGCCACCGACCAAATAAGTAACACTTTATCCAACTAATAATATATACCTTCATATGTTAGCATATTAGGCTGTTTACGTATAAGTACATAAGAGTAATGTCATTTTTAGTGGAGCGTCCAAACAATCAGTTTTTCGGTAGGGTACAGATAGCTAATAACAGTCTTTATCTACAATCTCAATGTAAACTAAGTCTACTCAATTTACCTATAGAAGTTTTACATGAAATTGTTTATTGGTTAACTGAAGGATATGTAAATTTAAATTCAAAGAATAAGTTTCAAAACAATGATGTTCCTAGTTATTCATATGTATTGAATCATATCAAGTCAAACCCCGAGTGCTTCCCTAGTTTATTAGCACTTTCATCAACATGCTCAACATTAAGAGTTTTATTAGGACAAATTTTATTCTCAAACTTAAGTTTGGTTAGAGAGAATCAAATTGATACATTATTATCAAATCCTAAAGTTTTAGAACAATTCTCCGATAAAAAGAGATATCACAGAGAATTAATTAAAGAAATTCTTGATTATGGCTTTCAAGACTGTTTAAAGTCAGATTTAGCTAAAAATAGTTTTAAAATCGGTGTCAATGGAGACACAAGGTTTAAAAGTCAATATCAAAGGCAATATAGTATTAACAATTTTGTTAGCTATCTTGAATGCGATAATTCATCTTTAAAAAGTTCGGATTTGTATTTGTTTCCTAACATAACTGGTCTAAAGGTCCTAGATTCTGGAATAACTGACCCACTTGACAGTCTAAATGGTGTGTTTAGGAACCTATATAACCTTGAATTCTTATCGATTAATGCGTTGACACTTATAAACTTAAAACCAATAACAACGTTACTTCCGCAATTAAAGAGATTAGATGTTTTATGTGATTTTAATGAATTAGATCCCGACAATGGTTTATCAACAATTAAAGAAGCATTCACTAAACAAGAGAATAAACTTGAGGAGTTGAACTATTTTATGAACGATGCATGTGTTATAACCTATCAGGAAACCTTGGAATTTTTGCATTCAATATCGGATAATTGTCCCAAACTTTTAAGTTTAAACATAAGAATAATTCGTCGTAAAGGACCTACAAATATTCATAATAACAAATGGAAAATCTATAATGATGAAAAGAGGTCTGATGCTCTAACGCTCATCCACATTTTAAATAGTTGTATTTCTTTGCAGCACGTTGGATTTGATTTACGTGTGTTCGATGTATTAAATGTACCCTATGATACATCTACTTCATTTGATGAAAACATGCTTCCCAAGCCTAAACGTAAAAGCGATGATTTGTGTTTGACATTAGTTGAATTGTCAATGTCTACCCCAAAACTAGTTCATAAACTACGAAATGCAATGAGAATTATTGTCCATTCTCTCCACATTACTCAATTAAACTTTCAATTTGGTGAGGTCATTGACCAATCCCATATTCAAGCTCTTAACTTAGTTACCAACTTTGTTGAGTACCTATCAATCCCATGTGACTCCCCCAAATACTATCAAGAAATCAAAAAAATCTCAACAGAAAAGTGTTGGTCGGTGACTGACGATTCAATAAGAAGAGACTACTATCACAGTGGCATCTTCGAACTAGACCAGTCCGATAAAATCTCTGCCAAAGCAAAAATCCTAAAACGCAAATTAGCATTGGCTTCCGTCTGGGGCAGGCTACCCTTCAACTCCCCCCGCTACAAAATAAGAGAGTCTTATGATGTCTTCTACAACAGAATGCCTCTTGGCCAGTATCTACAACAATTACAATTCCCTCCGGCTGAGTCAGGTTCTACCTTCTTCTCGAACCCGGAAATGCAACAACTCATTACTATACCCACCTATAAGTCAACCGTAAACGACACTGAGACATATGCCTCAAGCAAGGAGTTCTGGAGCGTTGAAACATCATTGACAGAGCTCGAGCAGTACTCTGTTAAACAAAAGAAGTTGAGTAGCATTTGGGGCACTCCTATCTAGTTTAATTTGCATCCATTCGATATATAGCTCTTCGGTGCCATACAGATAGCCTTGTATATTATCACATGGAAATATATGATCGTGACTGCTTTTATTAGTTATGCGTAAAACCCAAACTTTCAGGGTAAACATAGTACCAGCCCTAATCATTACACAAAAACATTCTGTTTTGTGCCACTTTCCCTTCTGTGAATTTTTCGCGCCATACGGAGAAGGAGGGAGCCAGGCAAGATGAAAAAAATTTATAACTACAAAACATAGTGTAATCAATTAAACTTGTACCTAATATATATAACCAAAGACAATATGCCAGGTGTTTCCGTCAGGTAAGTTATTGTCGCAGATGAATAGAGAATGAACAGAGGACTTTTGGAGGATGAATAGGTTGCCCTTGCCGTATAAGATGAGTTCAAAGTGAACCAAAATTGAATTAGTATGATAGTAAAAATGATAATAGAGTTATAGTAAAATAAGTGATGGTAGAAGTAAAACCGCATGGAGGAGAAATTATTGGGAGGGTATCAAAGTAGTGATTGGAAGAAGATACAGAGTTCGGAATGGATAATAGGCGAAGTCGAGCCTTGCTCGGACGTTCTTGTGGAAGATGCAACTATTAAGTGAATGAATGTATCGGATTTCTATGGACAGTAAGGGGGGAATGGAGTCAAGGAAGAAGGAAGGAAAGCAATGCGACAAGTAATAGTCCAGGGCAAAATAGTTGTGGTATGGGTGTGTAAGGGTAAACCATCGTTCTCCTCTTATATGAGTGTTTCTGGCTGTTTAGAGGACAACATACTAACATAATATCTTATAGAGACGTTCCAGCTCAAGATTTCATTAACGCTTACGCTCAATTCTTACAACGTCAAGGTAAATTAGAAGTTCCAGGTTACGTTGATATCGTCAAGACTTCTGCCGGTAATGAATTACCACCACAAGAAGCTGAAACCTGGTTCTACAAAAGAGCAGCTTCCGTTGCTAGACACGTTTACTTAAGAAAACAAGTTGGTGTTGGTAAATTAAATAAATTATATGGTGGTGCCATTAACAGAGGTTTCAGACCACATAAGCACGTTGATGCTTCAGGTTCTGTCAACAGAAGAGTTTTACAATCTTTAGAAAAAATCGGTGTTTTAGAGATCTCACCAAAAGGTGGTAGAAGAATCTCTGAAAACGGTCAAAGAGATTTAGATCGTATTGCTGCTCAAACTTTAGAAGATGATGAATAAGTTATTTAATTGGTTTTTATCTGTAGAATATTAATTAAATTTTATCTTATTTTTATGAAGTTCTATATTTTTCTCTAATTTTGTATTTAAACATTAATAAAATTAGCAAACCGCATTGTAAAGTATTATAGTTCCTTATTTTGAGTGTTGATGTGTAGACTAATCGATCAAGTGAAACTACCGACAACATGCCTATATATTAAAACTACATACAATATAAGCAAAATTTTACATTTCTATTTCTATTTCATCTCTAACAACTCATATCAAAATATTAAGAACATTATGAGCAACTTGGTGACCTTCTCTTTCACGTAATAGAATACTAACTTCTTCTTCTAATCCAATCCAAGCCAACGGGCAGTGATCAGGTAGAGAGGCAATCCAAGTTTTATATGCATCAGTGGTAATGCCTTCTGGTATAGCTAATTTTGCGCCCAATCTATTAGTTAATTCATTTTCAATTAAATTGAAATCATTCTCAAATGATTCAATCTTAAATAACGAATTTGCCAATTCAACAATATATTTCAAATCTTCATTGTCATCGATTTTGCTGCCGTAAGTAATTTCTCCAATTAAGTAACGTAACTCTTCCCATGGTATTAAGTCAGGGGAAATATTACTTCTACCATTTTTGATTTGTTTAAATAATTTAGCAATTACTGAAATTCCAGCATTGAAGTCAGAATCATTTATATCATACTTTTTAGCAAAGGAAATTGGAGCATATCTTAATCTCTCTTGAATAATCGAATGAAACCAGGCAATCAAGAAACAAATATGATTAAATTCACTAGAATTATTCTCTAATAATTCATTTGTAATTGAATTATAAGTTTCAATAACATTATTTCTTAAACCTGGTTGGTTTTCAAATATCAATACTTTTGATTTATTAATTAAAGCGGCAGGTATATTAGATGATAAAGTACAAGTTAAAAATATTTTAAAATTAGAATTTGTTGATATTGTTTCTAATTTTTTCTCAAGATGGTTCAACCAATTTGATGACATATGAATATTTTGAATTAATATCCAGGTACCTTTTGTTGCTGCTAAATCAATTTCATTATTCGCAATTTCAATTCCTTCTTTTGAACCCATTGACACAATAACCAATTTCTCATTCAACTTGTTCGCCAAGCGTTCAACTTTAAGGGTTGCATCAAATCCTTCTGGGGAAGCTAAAATAATTGGAAAACTTTTGTCATACTTATTAGAAAGCCAGTCGCCTAAATCATATTTGGAACTATAAGAGCCAATACCAGTGAATAGAAATGATGACATTTCAGTAAAGCCATCCATAAAATAATCCTTCCTATCTTCCGATAATAATAATGACCTGATTAATCCTGAAAGAATGGACAAAGTTTCGTTATCTTGATTCGTCGATAAAATATCATTAAGTATTTCTAGAGTGATATCATCACTGTTATCACGTTTAGTATAAATGGAATCAAGAATTTCATTTAATGAATCAGAATATTTGCCATTTATAATTGAATTCAAGATCTTAGTACACGTATCTTTAAAATGCTGGCCAATCTCTAAGGTATAATAAGCAAAACTTAAGCCTAACGCAAAAACAATTTTGTCACTATGCTTTAGAGAAGGAGAAACTCTAGAATACATTTCCTTATAAAATTCTCTGACAAAAGCGTTAGTTTCTCCCTCTTTGTCGTCATTGTGCTTTGATTTTAAAACAAATATAAATATTGAAACAAAGGATTCTAATGAAAAGTTATAGAACTTGCTTAATCCACTTAGCTGTTTAAGAATATTAAAAGTTACTGATGAATGCCTAGCAACGTCATAATATTTATTTCTAACTTGATCAACCGCCTCCATAATACTCTTAGATTCACTCATCTTACTATCAATATCAGTTGATTCAGCCTTTAAATTTTCTAAAGTATTAACAATAATATCATTATCTAAAATATTACCAGATGAATCACTTAATGAGCTTAAAAGTTCCTCTTCGAGGTTATATAAGCGAACTTGATATTCACTCTGTAATACAACCACTTCAGTTCGCTTTTCTTCAAGATCGGGTCTTAAGTCTTGCAATGTTATATTAAGAATTTGATTCTCAAGACTTCCACTAGTAATGGTGAAGTTAACAATCGAAGCTCTTGCTGCAACAAATGCTGGCAAATTGACCAGAGAATCTCTACTATGTAAAAATAACTTAAAATCTTGCGAGTAGTCAATTAACTGGTCCCCTAACTTAACCATCATGCGTCCACCATTTTTATAAATCTCGTTTCTTAATACTGAATCAAGTATAGGATCATAATATTCAGCATCTTGAATTAGAATAGCCCCACCAAATCTTAATGAGTTTTCTAATTGTTTTACAAAATCATCATTTAAAAAACTTGTAATAATAAGTTTCTTAGGCAAAAATGATTTAGATAAAATATTAATGACTTTTGAAGAAGGATCGATAATAATTGGCATTTGAGACCATTTCATTATAATAAAATTTTCAATATTCAAATCATCATTTGGTAGTCCACAAGTTTCCCATTTTAGAATTTCACTTCCGTTAGCTAAATAATTTGAAATTGAAATGTTTGCGTCAAATGCTATTCCAGAACTAGTTAATTTATCCCTCCATTGCTCTAATAATAAACGGCGTCCCATTTGGTCATAAATACCAGCATATACCAAGAAAGCTGCTGCTAATATCGAATTACCTATAAGGCGTTCTCTTTGGTCTCCAAACTTAATAATACTTAATTTCCATCTTTCTCTTTCACTAGTTAAGTTATCAATTAATTTTAAACTTCTATTAACCTTAGTTTCAACACTTTTCATCTCCATTTTGATGTTTTCAGCTTCTCTAACTAATGATCTATAAGATTCTTTATAGTTTTCAATACTTTCTTCTAATTCATCAATCATTTGATCAATAGCGATTAATTGTGCTTTCGTCTTTTTAGTTTGAGATTCCAAAGCATGAACTTCATCTCTTAAAGGACCAATACTTTCTAACATTCTACAGTAAGCTAGCTGAGCTTTAACCCATTGTAACAAAGGACCACACGCTTTACTTGCTCTATTGACTGTTTCATAATTATAATCGTCCCTCGAAAGGTACACTTGTTCCATATATTCTCTGATTTCAGAAGTTAATTGAAGTTGATTATCAAAGGAAACAATGTTAGCAATAAAATCATCACGACGAACAATCAACTGTACATCCCTCCAGCTTGAAACCTCATAACCTATTAAAATACAGACTGATTCCATAGTCATTTTAACAGCAGCAGGTGGATTAGACATACTTCTAATTTCAGTTAAATGCTGTTTTTTAATATTCTGGACACCTCTTTGAGCTTCTAAAACAGCAGGCTCGGCTAATTGCAAATCTTTCATAACTTTAGCTTTACGACTTTCAATCTCGATTTCTTGTTTCGCTAATTCAGCCTTAGTTTCCACAGAAAACTCCTGTTTACGTTCAGCTTCATTTTGGTCCATAAGCATCTTATTTAACATAGCTTTGGCTTCTTTATCTTTAAGAGTTAAATAATTATTTTTTTTAGAAAGAATCTTCTTTAACTCATTAACTTGAATTACCGTTTCTCTTAGCTTATCAAGACCATTACTGATGTGTCTTTGATTTTCTTCTAATTCATATTGTTTATCATTGAAGATATTAACAAATTTTTCAATGAATACCATAAAACTGCCAGGTGTATTAAAACAAGATAACGAAGTTTCATAATCTAGCTCAAGACGATGAAAATAAACAATTACATCCACAATAACATCTCTAAAACCTGATACATGGGAAGGAACAAATTGATTAAATGTTGCAGGAATGACATAATTTGACATGTCAAGTGGCACTGATTCGATTTGTTTAGATGCAATGGAAAATAAAGTATTATTAGACCAATCTCCCATCCAACTAAGTACACATCTGTTAAATAAAGCTGGTGAAGAAACAACTTGTGGACGATTTGCATCATTCATATCGCTAATTGTAAAAATTACATGTAAATTTTCAGAAATTTGTTGAGTAAACCATTCATAAAGTTCGTCATTGGTATCTAACAACAAACCTTGAGAGTGGGATTGTTCAATACAGAGTGTCATCAAAGAACTAAAGTTTTCACCTTCAAATAAGCCAGGAATTTCAGCATTAGCTAATAAAGTATTCATACGCTCAATAAAAGATGTTTCAAGAATACTTGATTCATCAATAATAAAACACACCTTGTCACCACTTGCGCATTTTATAAGGATATCTCTTAATGTGAAGTCAAATTCAGTCAATCCATAATTCTTATGTACATTCAATTGTATGATTTTCAAACCATTAATCCAAGCAACAAACTTACTTAAAGTTGTCTTGCCACTAGTGCATGGACCAACTAATATCATATGTCCCTGTGGTTGTCTTAAAACTCTATCAATTCTTAGTGCATAATCTAGTAAGTCCTCGTACAATACTAGATTGACATCAATTTCTTCTTCACTAAAAACCCTTAGTCTTTCATTGACGAAAGAGCGTAGTTCAATTTCATTGACAGATTCATAAGTCAGACTTAGCCAATTAGAATAAAGGACTGGTTCCTTCAAGGTGACGGCAGTATCAATATTTGGAAAGAATATTGTAACTGTTTCTTTAAATAGGTTCTTAGTCCATTGTCGTTCACTATCATTAACTAATCTGTCATAAAATAATCGCAAACCTTCATGATACCATAAGCGTACCAACGACAGCAAATTAGTATATTTGGATGTCTTTAAAGCTTCTAAGATACCTCTACACCAACGAGTTAACTCACGAGGAGAATATATATAATGATCTTGTAAGGCTGATGTCAATTTTTCCTTAGTTTTGGAATACACTTCTATCATAGCTTCAGTAATCGTCTTGGCATAGCCTCTAAGGTCTGGTGCACATTTCATAACTGCTAAATTAAATGTTTGATATATTTGGCTTAGAGAATTTTTACCTGGATAATCAACCATAATTAACGAAACATGGCGTAAGAAACGATCAGTGAGTTTATGACGGCCTGGGTCGTTCGGTGAGTTACAGGCTCCAACAAATTGAATGTTAGATAAAGTGACCCATTGTTTACCTTTCTCTTTCCAAAAACCCTTATGCTCAATCATTTGACGAATTAAAGAAATAACTCTCTGGGTACCGTATTTATCAATACCAGGTAAATTGATTTCATCGCAAAAGACAACAACCCATTTATCACTGATTTTTGGAGCAAGAATTACCCCATTGTTAGTTTTCTTGTAGTCACAATACTGCTCTAAAGATTTCATTAAAGAAACTGGCGAAGTATCTTTTGAAAAATTAAGCGAAAGAACGTCTAAATTGGGTGATTTTCTTAAAGCTTCTAACAAAGTCATTGTCTTACCAGAACCTGGTGGACCACAAAGCAACAAAGGCTTATGTTCATTCAAAATAGAATAAATTAGATTTTCGTGCCTCACAGTGTCTAACGTAGATATTACAGTATTAGGATTAGTAACATGCTGAGGTTCAATATCAATATATTGCACTTTTGAGATCCATTTCACCCAGTCGCCTTCGGGTAACGCAATATCATAATCAATATGACATGTACCTTCTTCAATACACTCCAACTGGCTAAAGCAATCCAATTTGGAAATCTCTTCACTAAAATTCTCCCTTTCTTTGAGAGAACAATCACCTGCTAATGCCCAAATTAATGATAAAAGAACTGCTTTTCTGAAATATTTATCAGGATCATCAATAGGAACACCTCGATTATTTAAGCTATATATGATATAGCGACGACAGTATGATTTGATTAATGTTGACAACGTTTGTAAAGCCCTATGGATAGTAAATTTCATAATATGAGAATATTTTTGGGATTCTTCTATCACCTTTAATAGTGTCTCCTTGTTAATGATATTAGCGATATAGTCTGATAATTTTCGTTGGATTGAAATAATTTCATCATTATCTCCAACTAGCTCATCCATTAGCACAATTGGGCTATTGAATAGATCATACATGAAGTATGTAAATTGATCGTCAATTAGGATTAAAGATGAATCAAACCATATCATACCACATCTGCTAATAGTAGCAGGAGTGGTAAACTTTAAACTATCAACTTCAAATATTAGTCTAACATTATGTGGAATTGCGAGCCGTTCTCCATTAGGTAACGTCAAAATCTTGTTATCATCTAAAACACTATTAAGGTTTTCAGCCCATTCAGGATCAATATCACCATCAAACACTATCCAAATTCTTTTAGACATTTCACCTCTCAAATTACTTCTTATCTTCCTTAAAATACTTGTAAATAATCCATCAGTCCAATCACGAGTTACAATATCTAAAGCTCCATAGATGTTATCCTTGTGCATAATTTTACAATCAATAACATATGACATATTATCTACACCATCAATGATAGATAACGAATCTAAAACCAGTTTCCAAACTGTTGATTTTCCCGATCCAGCTTCACCAACTAGCATAATACCATGGTGGTTATTTTGGAGTTGATAAAATTGTAAAGCCTTGTTAATCCAAGAATCTGTCATTGATAATCCTTTCTCATGTCCGTATTTTTCTAGCTCCGTAATAAATTTACTATAGTCTTGATTATCATAAGTAATACCCGGAAAGTATCGTTTCTCTAAATTATTGAGAACTAATTCATCCTCTTTGATTAATTTAGGAGAAATAGTCTCTCGCATGCTTTGTAATATTAATTTATATTCTAATAACTTTGTATCTGTTCCCTCGTTATTAATTGCTCTTTTACTTGCACCACATCTGGTTAGAGCACTCTTTAAAGTTCTTAATCCAAAATCATAATGTGGTTGGTTGGAAGCTGATCTCTCAATATCTAAAAGAAAGGGAACAATGACAGCCGCTAATTCTTTAGAATTAAGGAATGCTTGAGAAGTAAGCAAGACTTCAACAATAATTTCCCTGTCAGGCTTTTCCATGGAGAAATTTCTGAATAACTTTTTCAAGTTCTCTGGTAGTTCATATCTACCGGCATAACCAGGATTCATTGTGACAAAAATACCAGTTTCAGGATTAATATGAACTGACTTTCCCGAAATTTCAACCTGACTCTCAGGTTTACTCAAGCCAACCTCAATGCTTTCGATTTGTGATGAGACTGCACTAAGGATTTTTTCATCTAACCTATTAAATTCATCAAAGCAACCCCAACATCCAACCTTACAAAGACCTAAGAAAATTCTTCCCATTGATTGAAAATCGAATGATTCATCACAGCAGAATACTAATACCATTTTACCTAAGTTGTTACCAAGAGCTTTTATAGACTCAGTTTTACCAGTACCAGCTGGTCCAAAAGGTGATCCACCAAGTCTCTGGTCCAAAGCTTGAGTCATTGCTAAAAAACATTTATCAATTAATGGAGTATAAGCTAATTTTTCTGGTATACCTAAGTACTCAAATCCATAAATAAATTCTGCATTAGCTTGTTTAATTTTCAAACTGGTTAATAAATCCTTTGAGGATTGGTCATAATAATATAATTGCTGAATATTCCAAATAAAACTTATTTCTGATTTAGATTTTGCTTTGATTAAGGAATTAATGATATCTCTTTGGTGAAGAACTTCAATAGTTAAGTACTCAATTTTCTTTCTTTGAGTATTCGAAATTTCTGATGCCACTAACTGCGTCAAATTTTTAATTAAATTGGAATAAAATTCTAAATGTGAATTTAATGAACCTACTTTAATCGCAGATTCAATGAATTCTGTAAAAATAATTTGACAAGCGAGAGTGGAAATCTGAGCTGGTAATGTATCAATTAGATTAATTAATTTTGAATCATCAACATTACTTAAATCTCTGAAGCAAGACTTAAATTCATCAATTGCATCTTTAGTCAATTTAGATAAAGTTAATTTAACTTCTAATTCAAGTTCTTTTAACCATTCATTTAAACGTGGGAACTTAATTAATGAGACTGGATTAATTAATCTGACTTTTTCATTTTGCTCACTATTTATTGCAACTATAGTGGAATCTTCTTTATTAGAATCAATACTTGCAATACCGATAAACATTTTCTTTAAGTGTTTACTGATTCTATTAATATCAACTGAGCTACCAATAATCTCTAATAAATCTTCATTACCAACAAAATAAAACCTAGGAAATAATTCTCTTTGTTTTTCAAGATAATCGGTTAATGATTTTCTAACCTTAACTAGACTTTCTAGGAATTTTTCCATTATTACTTGAACATCTGTGACTAATAAAATTTCTATGACTAAGTTATATTTATAGATTCTTTTTAATGTATTCAAAAATTCATAAGTAATATTACTGAATCTTGCAGATTCAATTGGTAATATGTTCTTAATATCATTATTCTTATTTCCAAAGACCCCATCTAGATAAGCCCACTGTCTTTGAACGTCAATCCATGTATCTAATAGTATAAATAATTTATTCAATTTTTCCTCTAACTCTGTGATTTCTTGTTCGAAATTATTATAAAAAGGAGAATTCTTCATACTTGCTAATGAATTGAGGTTATTATTGCATTGATCAAATAGCTTATCCCAATTCTTTACCAATCTGCATTTATTTTCATAGTTGAAAACTTCTAAGGTGATCGTTGACCAATCTTCTTTGATATTGTTCAAGTTATCTTCGATGGTTTTTTCATTATTAGCTTGGTTTAATACTGATTTAATAACTTCTTCATTCAATTTAATGTTCAAATTCCAAATATCACCAACGGTCAATACTTCGTAAGAAATATTTTCAAAGTTTAATTGTTTCAATAAATTTTTCCAATGTCGAGGCTTCATTGCATCATTCTTCAAATCATTGATAAAAGAAAAATTCTTTATATACAACTTTATTTGATTTTGAATTTCATCAAAAGCAGCATATTGCCTGATTTTAGCAGGTAATGACCTTGAACTGTTCAATAATTCTTCTAATTGACGACGTAAATGTCTTGGTTGGACTTCAGACCATTTAAATAATTTTATTCTTTCAAGTTCTTCCCATAACGAGTTTATCGATGACCAAACTAACTTAAGATCTTGAATTTCTTCTACGACATCCTGTAAATCCCCATCAACATTAATTGCAATATCCAAAAACTTAGAAACATTTAAAACAGCCTTCTTATTATTGTCTATACTACAACATTTCTGTTGAAAATTATCTAAATTGACAATAGCTATTGAAGGGTTTAAATTCCCGGAGATTGGTTTTTTGGTTGACCAATCTTTAATTAAGGAATTAAGTAAATCATTAATTTTTATTGATTCCATTTTAAGTTTTGACGAAATGAGTTCAAAGTTCTCTTCAATTAAACATTCTTTTCTTTTAAGTAACTCTGTAATAATCGATAAATTATTTTCTAGCTGTTCAATGTAAATCCACCTACTTGGAAACTTAAATCTTTGTTTGTAGAGAAGAGTTTGAGTCTTCTTGAAAATTGACAAATTAACTAACCAACTACTTAATAATTCTTTGAAATCCAAAAACTTCTCAATATTTAAGATTAACTTAAGTATATCACCTTGCAAGTCAAATTTCAATCCTAAAATTTCCTTGGCCCTTAATAATTCATTGTTGAATTTAACTAAATAATCTTGATAAATTTTACTAAACTTAATAATCAAACCGTTCTGAAAATTGTCGAATTTTAAGTTAACTCTAGATTGAACTTTTGAAAAGCTAATAACTAGAAAATTTCCAATTTTATGGAAATTGTCAGCTCTATCAAATATTAACCTTAGTTCAAGGATTTTATAAATAATTTCTAACCATTTATTGAGGTTAGAATTAATAGGTAATAATTTATTTGAATCTTCATCGGAATTTAAATTCAATTCCCATAAATTTTGTAAAACAATCCATTGCTGAAAATAATTATTACCTACCTCAATTGTAGTATCTATTTTATTAAGAATATTTGAAATGAGATTTGATATTTTTTCGTTTAACCCAATTCTGGTAAACTTTTCGAAATAATTGGTATTAACTTTTATGATACATTGATTTTCGATAATTGACAAAATTTCATCAATTTTATTGAACCATATCTGTTTAGTCGATTCTAGAGGAGGTGAAATTACAAATGATTGATCTTGGAAGATGATTGAGTGCGTCATTTCACTAATTAGGATACCTGATTCGATGCGTTCCTCGGTATCTTCATCAAAATCTTCATTGTTATTCACCGATAAGTTCTGGCTAAGAATTAACAATTGTATCTCACATTTACTAATCAAAATTTCTTCTAAATCTTTATTAACGAGCTCACATAATCTGTCAGTTTCAGTAAATTTTTCAAATGATAATTTTATTATCTCCTGCTGAACCAACTCTATTAATACTGCGATGGCTTTGTAGTTAAATTCACATTGTTTTAGCCTTATATATATATCATTACTTAAAAAGTCATGTAATTTTGATAATTTATTAACTTGATCATATAATTTATAGATTTCTTCTTGAAACTTTGTTAAATTAGTTAATGATTTTATTTCAATCAAGTTTTCATTATTAGTATTTCCATCTATATCTGAGTCATTATTAATTTTTTGTAGATCAAAAGCTTGTGATAAGTATAGCCAATCAATCTCAGCAACTTGCTTCAAACAAAATAAAATTTTTGCTCTTTGGTCTTCAACTAAAAATCCAAATTTGATACCATAATCAGTCTTTGCCAAATCAAGTTGGACAACTTTCTTCAAAATATCAACATGTTCAATTAATCCAATGATAAATGGATACAACTTATCGATTTTTTTAAATTGGATTAGTAAGTTGACCGGAATTTTAAAACCCAAGTTAATAAGTTGATTAATTTCTCGAGATATTCTAATTAACTTATAATCAAAATTAACAAACAAGTCTAAATTTGGTAGGTCGATGATCTTTAAAATGGGGCCCTGAAAATTAAACTTATGGTTAGCTCCGGCTGATAAGTTGGTGACGTCTTCAAGCCATTGCAAAAATAATGATTCGGGATTTAAATTTTCAATCAAACTAGTTGTTTCCGAATAAATCTTACTACCTAGTGAATATTTATTCCAATTTAACCCCAACAACTTTTGTAAATAATCAATATAAAATTTTAATTTGTGAATCAAGCCTATGTTCCAAGAAATTTTGGCAACTATTGAATCGTTGTCATCAGAACCTAGGGTAATCCTATTGAAATTATTAAAAGTTTGAATTGATTTAGTTAGTTTAGTATTTTGATTTAAATTCAAGTTGATTAGAAACTCAATTTCATCATGAGCAATTGATAAAATCTTTAGTTTAAATTCGTCATTTATTAGCAGTAGTAAATGAATAGAATCTTCATTTGAATGTTGTTCAAATGACTTAAATTGATTGATGATTGATATAAAATCATTAAAGGTTGAACATGCAGCAAATATATCATTTAATTTTCTAAGAATTAATAATTCTAAATTCTGGTAGATAGAAAAGTACGATTTTTCATTGTTTGACCATATAATCAAACCCTGCTTCGAAGAATCTAAAGCATTTGTGGGTATTATGTATTTATTGTAAGCATCAACTAGTTTATGAGATTCATTATTTTGTAATACATGATCTAAAGTTAATAATAAATCATCATGCCTTAATCGGAACGATTTCAAATATTGTAGCCTCTCTCTTAAAACATTAAATGACGTTTGATTAATTTTAATAACAATAAATTTTTCTTGTCTCTTTCTTAACAATTCTCGGATTAGATTAATCATAAACTTAACATTCTGATCAATTGTATTAACTATTCTCAAGATCCAGTGATTGTAAAGGTCTAGAAAAGCATCCAATGACAATGACATAATCGAATAATTTGATAAAATAGTTAAAAATTTATTGGTGATATCAAGCAAGATAATTTCAATTACCTCAATGGCTCTAATTAGTGGAAATGAGTTTAAGTTTTTCAATTTCTTCAAATGACTAAATATATTAATAATAGAAATTTCGAATGTATTTAAATTATCATTATCATTAGATGAAACCGAAACCAATTCATCTATTGGTAGGTCTTTTAAAAGTGCATTATAAACCTTTGCTAAGGTAATTTTATCATTCAACCCGATATCATTTTGGAAACTTAATGTAATGTGAAATCTTTTAGCTTTATTAAGAACTTCTATTGAAGTAATGATTTCATCTGAAGAAGTCTGTTGATTAAGTGATATCAATGCAAGTTCCATTGATTTCCAAAACTGAATTTCTTCAGTAATTGACTCACCATCTGACGGCTTATGATCCAACGTCGTTATTGATTGAATTTGCTTAATCCAATTATTAACAATATTAGTCAACTCGTTCAAGAAAACTGTGTCGCTGATTAATTCATCAGCGACCTCCTTTTTTGATTCAACTAATTGTTTAATTTTTGGGTGAACGGAAATCAATAAATCTGGAATTTGGATCTTTTGTTGCAAATTTTGCAAAGATAATGATAATTCGTTAAATTTCTTCCTCGTAACATTAACCGAATTTGAACTTTCTTCGGATTTAGAAGATAATGTTATTAGTTCAAAATATGGTGCTATACCCAAATTGATTAGAGACCTTAGCTTTTCGAAAGATTCATTATTATTATCATTATTAGATAATATTTGTGTTGTAGGGATGTTTAAAATATTTACCTGATTGTCAAATGAAATTGAACAAACTAGCCGACCTTTTAATTTGATCAATATTATTATGGATACAATATTACCTAAAGATTCAATTGAGCTTAACTCGTTAAGGATATGGTACTCGCTATTATCAAATTTAATTATAAAAAGGGTATCCGGGCTATAATTATTTATAAACTGATTCAAAGAAGCATTACAATTTGTTAGATGAGCGTCTGGGTTAGACATAAGTACTAAAGTGTGAATAAAATGCAACAACTGATCCAGAATCGCTAGTGACGGATCGTCTGTAGTTGTTTGACCCATTGTATCCTTTACTGTCATTATTATTCCCCTTAGTGTTGAAATGGTCAAATCTTTGTTTTCAACTTCGATACTTTGATTTGTATGGTAAACAAAACTACCATCGCGTGTAACTATGTACAGGTTGGCTACACAAATTTGGCACCAGATCACCACATTATGGTAAAAGATAAGTATGATTTTTAATAACTCAAGCGGTTCTTTTAATGTCTCCTGAGTTAATAAAGGGGATAATTTGGGCTAACAGAAAGGAAGTTCTACTCTATTGTAGTAAAAATTCACATCTAAGAAAAGAGCATTTGTCCAGCCCTCGATTGCAAACTTTGCAGCCAGCATTCTGATTTTCCAGTAAAAGGAATATTAGCCCTGCCAAACAAATTTGTATAGATGTTTTTGTATATTACATGGATATAGATACTGAAAAATGTATGGAATAAGTCAAAACAACCTGCTGCGTTATTGGGCGCACATGGTATGACTTAACCACATAACGTCAAAAGTTCTCTAAACTCGTGAACTTCTCAAAAAACCTGCTATTTTACTAGATATTGGTAGAAAGAAGAAACCTAGAGATTTTATCATTGTCTTTTTAGAGTTATTAAGGAGATATTTTTGAAAAATGAGAAAATAAAATAAAATAAAATATAAGAACTTTTGCTTCCAAAAAAAATTTGTTTGTTGAATTTAACTCAAGCCCAGCTTCAGTACAATGGATTCTTGATTTCTTTTGGATATCTTTCTGTAGTCCTCAAGTGTCTTAAAGTAAGGCATTTCACCTGTGTTGTGTTTGTAGACCCCCTACTCAATTTCATCACATGATACGGATCCGTAGAACACACGCTGCAACCACTGGAGTTTGTGGCTAGATACTTATCAATTTTAGAAGTATTATGTTTATTAGAGAGTTTATGTCTACAGGTAACAAGTCCTTTAAATGAAAGAAGACGGTATTAAAAGCTGCCAAAGCACTGAACTAACGAATTGTTCGACAACACCTAAAATACTTCTGTTTGCTTTAGATCCTATGGTTCAAAGAGATTTTACAGTCAACCCAAATTCTATCAGAAATAAGGTTTATGACTTTCATCTAGAATCAAATGATGATTCTAAAGCTAAAGTAAGTAAAGAAAGATATCCATTTTTTAGAGTCAACAAGCCTATTGTCCAGAAATCTTTGATTAATCCAAATGTCTTGAAGTGTATTGAAACGGGTGCCTATAATACAAATATAATTTCTAAAAGTCCAAAGGACAATCCTAATTGACAACTCATGAAAATAAAACTGCTATTTTGATTTTATGATTCGTATTGATATTTCCTTAATCTAACTACATATAGAAAAGAGGGCAAAAAGAGATGTAAAAAGGGTATGGCGGCTATTTTTCCAGTGAAATGTTCGATATTGACGGCAAATCGATTGCAACCAATTCAGACTTGTATTATGGATGGCAACAAATTTCGATAAAGAAAAATTAGATTATTTAGTTCATGCACATAAAACATACTAAATGTGATGGTGTAATGTGAATTTGATACATAAGTAAAGTATTTATAACAACAAGCATAGAACAATAAATAATATCGTTTGCTATTGATAAATCAAAACCCTGAATACCAGACAAAGATCATCAAGGAAATCAATCATAATACAAAAAAATAGCTTGATAGTATTACAATATAGGACATTCAACCATATTATTTCCAATTAATCGGCTCCATGCGGAGCTATTTCAAGTATATAGAAGGAGTAATGTTCTTAGTCATCGAGTAATATATATTTTTTGCATAAAATTTGGCGTTTTCAACTAATACATTAAAATTAGATCCATTCATTGATAATATATACTGATGGAAGTCAAATAGTCTATTATAGTTTTTGTTCGAACTATACTAATAAAACTATCAAGAATAGCACTAATTAAAATCTCTTTTATAACAAAAACCAGATATTAATCATCCCAAGTATTATGTTTGTTATTTGAATGCGGTTCAATGGCCGTAAAGCTAGACCATGGGTAATAATACTATAATTCTATTAGTTCTTCTAGTGATCTCTTATAGCACTATTTTTAGTAATATAAATCTCATTTCATACCTTCAAATAGTTGATGTATCAGAATGACAATTATATTGCCTATGTTTTATACATGTTCCAGGCTTGAATAACAATATAGAAGGATCAACATAGTACAGAAGATTATGTGCCTAAAATAATCTCTTGTAAAAGAGATTATAGTTTTTATTAAGATTACATAATATTGTATTATATATATTACATGAGAGACATATACTAAAGGTTAAATTAATTTTCTATTATTACAAACACCTGCAGTGCTACTATTCAGTGGCCTCACTCGTATCACAGAACCTCGATTTGCGTTAAAAAGGGTTCAAGTACGAAAACTTCACCTCCAACGATGCGACTCAGTTGCAAATATTGTATTCAGTATCGGCATCAGTATCATCATAGAGGAAGATATTCCCAAGTCTTGTTTTCTTACTCTTCGCCATTTCTCATTTATGACTATGGTAGCCAACAAAAATAATTGAACGAAAAGATTCCTTTAAAATTGTTTTTTCAAATCTTGAAAACACAAGTCTGATCACTTGATCTTGTCACCTAAATTGCCTCTCTGTATGTGTTCTGCTCATGGTATATACTCTAGTGAGTTATTTGCAACATATCTACTTTAGAAATCCTGCTTAATAATTGTAATAAGAAGTTCAGCCTGGAATTGATCCTTCTATTGACCGCAGCTCTTCTGCAAGATTCTGTTTACACCTAGTATTCTTATTTTGGCAGAACATATTTATATGCCATGCTCTTCTACAAGTAGTTACGAGTATCACCAATCCAGCATCGATAGAAAAAGAAAGACATAAGAAACAAGGACATGAAAAGTAATGGTACCAAGACATACCTCTTCCTCCAGGTAAAACGGTTTTTCTCTTTGATAATTGCCAATCGCTTATCAAAGCAAAAAATGGAATTTGATCAGAGAGCTAAATCCTATTTGTCACTTTATTAATTACTTCCGCTGAAGCCGTTGCTACTATCAATTTCTAAGTCAACATGAAACAATAACAAAAAGATCATTTCAAAGTATACTATTTCACACTTTTGATTCAAGTTCGTTTACATCGTACAATCGCATAATTGGGGCTGTACCGTGAACATTATCAATAAATATCTACTTAACCTTGTAAAAATTATCTAAGCGGAGATAAAGTCCAACCGGATATTTGCGGGCACGACTTGCCTACTGTTACCCATAGAAAGCACTGAGGTGGCATCGTGAATTTGGTGATTAGTAAGAATTTGAGTACATTTAGACCATCAATAGCCTTTATGCAGTAATCATCTTCGGAAACGTTTTTACTTCGGAGCTTAATTAAGTTCCGAAGTAAGCAAAGAAATTCATGTCGGGCATTAGTTAACGGAAATAAGATATAGTTCCGACTGCTTACTATTATTGTTTTAGTATAAAGCCTCATCAAAACCCTTCACCATTTAAGCGTCATAAAATTCACTCTTTTTCTTTTTCTGTTTTCTTGAATAACTAATTTAAGAGTTTGTTAACAGATTTCTTTATTAACACCGGATAATAATGTCATCTGATAGTTCACCTGGCAAAGAATCGGTTGGTTACGCGGATTCTGTTAATGAATTTAAGCCATCGAGTTCTGAATCTAATTCAATCAACGAGTACCATGGTTTCAATGATGCTACTGGTGAAAGTATTAAAGAGTTAGCTAGGACAATATCCCATATTAGTCATACCGAATCGCGGAAGACTAAAGATCTGGAAGACTTAATTAGATACTTGTCGCATATGTCACTGGTCCCAGGAGTGTCACCTTACAATTCTGACGAGATTGATGAAAGTTTGAATCCAGATAGTGATCAGTTCAATGCTAAATTCTGGGTCAAAAATTTAAGGAAATTGTTTGATTCGGATCCCGACTATTACAAACCATCTAAATTAGGTGTTGCCTACAGAAACTTGAGGGCCTTTGGGGTTGCTGCAGATTCTGATTATCAACCAACGGTCACAAATGCTTTATTTAAGTTAGCTGTTGAAGGCTTTAGATCATTAAGAAAGATTGATGAATCTCGTTATTTTGATATCTTAAAGAGTATGGATGGTATAATGAGACCTGGAGAGGTCACAGTTGTGTTGGGTAGACCTGGTTCAGGTTGTTCTACTTTATTGAAAACTATTGCGGCTAATACTTACGGTTTCCGTGTTGGTGAGGAATCAAAAATCACTTATGATGGGTTATCTCAGCAAGAAATCGAAAATACTTATAGAGGTGATGTCGTATATTCTGCTGAAACTGATATTCATTTTCCCCATTTATCAGTCGGGGATACTTTAGAATTTGCTGCTAGATTACGTACGCCACAAAACCGTGGTAACGTTGATAGAGAAACTTATGCTAAACATATGGCTAGTGTGTATATGGCTACTTATGGTTTATCTCATACT
This sequence comes from Schwanniomyces occidentalis var. occidentalis, assembly GCA_031081865.1. Classification (NCBI taxonomy): domain Eukaryota; kingdom Fungi; phylum Ascomycota; class Pichiomycetes; order Serinales; family Debaryomycetaceae; genus Schwanniomyces; species Schwanniomyces occidentalis. The sequence continues at coordinate 372,124 of JARYTB010000005.1, forward strand.
AGAAATACTAATGTTGGTAATGATTTTATTAGAGGTGTTTCTGGTGGTGAAAGAAAAAGAGTTTCGATCGCTGAGGTTTCATTAAGTGGTGCAAATGTGCAATGCTGGGATAATGCTACTAGAGGTTTGGACGCTGCCACTGCTTTGGAATTTATTAGAGCTTTAAAGACTTCTGCAGCTATTTTGGAAGCCACTCCATTAATTGCCATTTATCAATGTTCTCAAGATGCTTATGATTTATTTGACAAAGTTGTTGTTTTATATGAAGGATATCAAATATTCTTTGGTAAAGCCGAGAAAGCTAAAGATTTCTTTGTCAATATGGGTTACGAATGTCCTCAAAGACAAACAACTGCTGATTTCTTAACCTCATTAACTAACCCGGCAGAAAGAATTGTTATACCAGGTTTTGAAGATAAGGTCCCAAAAACACCCAAGGAATTTGAGACTTATTGGAAGAATTCTCCAGAATATGCGGAATTGACAAAAGAGATTGACAATCATATTTCTGCGGTTCAATCTAAGAATACAAAAGAACTATATCATGATTCTCACGTCGCAAGACAATCGAAGCATATTTCACCAAAATCACCATACACTGTTTCATTCTTCATGCAAGTTAGATATATAATGACTAGAAATTTTTTAAGAACCAAGGGTGATCCATCAATTGCGATATTTTCTATTTTTGGTCAAGTAGTTATGGGTCTAATATTGTCGTCTGTTTTCTATAATTTAAGTCAAACTACTAGTTCGTTTTATTACAGAGGGGCGGCTATGTTCTTTGCTGTTTTGTTTAATGCGTTCGCATCTTTATTAGAAATCATGTCATTGTTCGAAGCTAGACCAATTGTTGAAAAACATAAAAAATATGCTTTGTATCGTCCTTCTGCTGATGCTTTAGCAGGTATTATTACTGAATTACCTGTTAAATTTGCCATGTCTTCTTCATTTAATCTTGTGTTTTATTTCATGGTTAATTTTAGAAGAGATGCTGGTAGATTCTTCTTTTATTGGCTTCTTTGTTTCCTGTGTACCTTGGTTATGTCTCATTTATTTAGGTCTTTAGGTGCAGTTTCAACTTCCTTAGCCGGTGCAATGACACCTGCCACTGTTATATTATTAGCTATGGTCATTTATACTGGTTTTGTTATTCCAACTCCAGATATGTTAGGATGGTCAAGATGGATAAATTACATTAATCCTGTTGGTTATGTCTTTGAATCTTTAATGGTTAATGAGTTCCATGATAGGGATTTTGAATGCTCAACCTTTGTTCCAAGCGGACCGGGTTATGAATCTGTTGCAGCAGATCAAAGAATTTGTTCAACTGTTGGTTCAATTCCTGGAAATCAATTTGTTAGTGGTACTGATTATTTAGCAACTGCTTTCGACTATTATAATTCTCATAAATGGAGAAATTTTGGTATTATAATTGGTTTTATCATTTTCTTCTTAGCTATCTATATTTCATTAACAGAGTTTAACAAGGGTGCTATGCAAAAGGGAGAAATTGTTTTATTCTTAAGGTCTTCCTTAAAGAAATACAGAAGAAATTCTGACAAGAAAAAAGTCAAAGCCGATATTGAAACAATTACCGGCTCTGAAAAAATAGATTTTAAGGATGAAATTAAGGCAGACAAAGATGATTCCGCTTCTAGCGATAATGATCTACCAACATCTAAGAATATATTCCATTGGAGAGATTTAACCTACGAAGTTAAAATTAAATCTGAGAACAGAGTTATTTTGAATCATGTTGATGGCTGGGTTAAGCCTGGTCAAGTTACTGCATTAATGGGTGCTTCTGGGGCTGGTAAAACTACTTTATTGAATTGTTTATCTGAAAGAGTTACTACTGGGATTATTTCAGATGGTGTTAGAATGGTTAATGGTCGTCCATTGGATACCTCATTTCAAAGATCAATTGGATATGTTCAACAACAAGATTTACATTTACAAACATCTACTGTTCGTGAAGCATTAAGATTTTCTGCTTATTTGAGACAACCTAATTCTGTATCTAAGTCCGAGAAGGATATGTATGTCGACTATATTATTGATTTATTAGAAATGAATGACTATGCGGATGCTTTAGTTGGTGTTGCGGGTGAAGGTTTAAATGTTGAACAAAGAAAGAGATTAACTATTGGTGTCGAATTAGTTGCTAAGCCTAAATTATTGTTGTTTTTAGATGAACCAACCTCTGGTTTGGATTCTCAAACTGCTTGGTCCATCTGTAAATTAATGAGAAAATTAGCTGATCATGGTCAGGCTATCTTATGTACTATTCATCAACCTTCAGCAATATTATTAAAGGAGTTTGATAGATTATTGTTTTTACAAAAAGGTGGTAAGACTGTTTATTTCGGTGATTTAGGTGAAAATTGTCAGGAATTAATAAAATATTTTGAGAAATATGGTGCTCACCCATGTCCAAAAGAAGCAAATCCAGCTGAATGGATGTTAGAAGTTGTTGGTGCTGCTCCAGGTTCCCATGCTAGTCAAGACTATTATCAAGTCTGGAGAGATTCATCTGAATATCAAGATGTTAAAAAAGAATTAGATAATATGGAAGTTGAATTAGTTAAACTTCCAGAGGATAATAGCCCTGATGCTCATAAGACTTATGCTGCTCCAGTCTGGAGACAGTACTTAATAGTTACTGAAAGAATACTCCAACAAAACTGGAGATCTCCTGGTTATATTTATTCAAAGCTTTTCCTTGCTATTTCTTCCGCTCTTTTTAGTGGCTTCAGTTTTTTCAAAGCTGATCTCAGTATGCAAGGTTTACAAAACCAAATGTTCGCCATATTCATGTTTTTGATCCGTAAGTTTTTTTTTTGCTGATTCTTTTTTTGAGTTATATTAGAATCCAGAATGATCATGAATGATCTTAAGATTCTTTCATCACTTGATAAAGTTCACTCTCATGCATTCAAGGTTTGGTAAACCTCTGATGCACTTTTTAGATGAATCATATTTAGAATGGTCAGTCATTCGATCTCTTTGTTCATCTATACGTCAGACAATATTGAATACTAACCAATTTTTTAGCTTTTAATACCTTGGTTCAACAAATGTTACCATACTATGTTAGGCAAAGGGACATTTATGAGGTGAGAGAAGCACCATCAAGGACCTTTAGTTGGCTTGCATTTATTACTGCTCAGATAACTTCTGAAATACCATTTCAAGTTGTTGTCGGTACACTAGCTTTCTTCTCATGGTATTACCCAATTGGATTTTATGCTAATGCAGAACCTACTGACTCGGTTAATTCACGCGGTGTTTTAATGTGGATGTTTATCACATCTTTTTATGTTTATTCTTCAACTATGGGTCAGTTATGTATATCGTTCATTGAGTTACCCGATAACGCAGCCAATTTAGCAACATTGTTATTTACAATGTGTTTGAATTTCTGTGGTGTGTTAGCTGGTCCTGATGTTTTACCAGGTTTCTGGATTTTTATGTACAGATGCAATCCATTCACCTATTTAGTTCAGGGGCTTTTATCAACTGGATTAGCTAATACATTTGTTCAATGTTCCAAGGCAGAATTATTGCGTTTTAATCCACCAAGTGGCCAAAATTGTGCTAAATATTTATCCAATTATATGAAGTCTGCTGGTGGTTATTTAGTGGATCCAAGCGCCACCCAAAATTGTGAATTTTGTCAAATGAAATCAACTAATGATTTCTTGACATCAGTGAATTCGCTTTTTTCTGAAAGATGGAGAAACTTTGGCCTTTATATTGCGTTCATTGCTATTAATATTTTATTAACAGTCTTCTTCTATTGGTTAGCAAGAGTTCCAAAAGGTAATAGAGAAAAGAAGAAGAAGGATTAGTTTGGAAAATTATCATCTCTATGGTCCCCTTTATTAGTATTTTATGTAAGGTTTTTATTCTCATACTCGACTAAATTTTTTGTTCCCAGACCTGTGTATATACATAGTATATTTGTTTTAAATGAATAACTTCTTAATATATGATTCTTTAATGTAACCGTGTTTTGATATTACCTATCGGGAAAATGCTGTTGGATTGGTCAGATTTTTTTTGAACCGGTAATCATACCACTTTCATTTTTAACAGCCGAATTTATTCATTTTCAGAATCATCTGACGGACGAATCTTTGATTTCCTCGAAACGATGAAAAACCAACAACTATCGTATATACGCAGAACAAGAGAATAAAAAGAGTCGTTCAAATTAATCAAGAAAACTATATAAAGATTTACCAATCCTAATTGCTAATAATTCACAATCCTCTGATTTTAGTTAACCTCTTATAGAATAAGAATAAATATGGTTTCGCCAGATCAAATACATAATAAATCTTTTCCAATAAGGGAGCGTATGGAAGCGCTCATCAGATTAAAGCAACAGGAAATTGCAAAAGGTATTGAAGAACTTGATACTGACAAATTTCATACTGATTCGTGGACCAGGGGTGATAATGGGGGTGGCGGTCAATCAATGGTGTTGCAGAACGGTACAACATTTGAAAAGGGTGGGGTCAATATCTCAGTTGTACATGGAACATTACCTCCACAAGCGGTAAATAGAATGAAAGCAGATCACCGTAATTTAAAAGCTTCAGGTGATGGTAGTGTGAATTTTTTTGCTTGTGGATTGTCTTTAGTTATCCATCCACATAATCCGCATGCACCGACTACTCATGCCAATTACAGATACTTTGAGACTAGCGATCCAAAGACCAACGAAGTTCTGGCTTGGTGGTTTGGAGGCGGTGCTGATTTAACTCCATCATATTTGTATGAAGAAGATGCCAGACATTTCCATCAAAAACACAAGGATGCGTTGGATAAGTTTGATAAAGAATTATATCCAAAATATAAAAAATGGTGTGACGAATACTTTTATATCAAACACAGAGAGGAAACTAGAGGTGTTGGTGGTATTTTTTTTGACGATTTCGATACAAAGCCAGCAGATGACATTTTAAAGATAATTGAATCGTGCTTTGATGCTTTCTTGCCATCTTATGTTCCAATTATTGCTAAACGTAAGGATTTACCCTTCACCGAGGAACAAAAGCAATGGCAGCAAATAAGGAGAGGAAGATACGTTGAGTTTAATCTAGTCTTAGATAGGGGCACTCAGTTTGGTTTACAAACACCAGGCTCAAGAGTCGAGAGTATTTTAATGTCCTTACCGGCCACCGCAAGTTGGGTTTATGATCATCATCCAGAAGAAGGAACTGAAGAAGAAAAATTGGTAAAAGTTTTGAAGAACCCAGTCGACTGGCTATGATATTGAATGTCTTATTTTATAATTAGTCTAACATATCATAATTTTACTAGTGTAGTGAGTAGTATAAATACTTAGAATAACAATCTGATGTCTATAATTCTATGCCATAGTCCTTGTACAAAATTGAAACAAGCCATGTGCTCAATTTTTTTGCTTTTTTTTCCCATCGACACTATATTTTAAGGAACAAGTTTCCATCACCTTTTTTTTCTCTTCTTCTTAAGAATCTATTATAATATCTTTATGGATTAACATCGTTTGGTTTTATATAAGACTATGATTCCTTTCCTTTTCTTCGCTAACTTAAATTAAATTAATCATGTCTGACATTGAAAGCTATCGCTCTGCTTCACCATCAAGAGAAATACTTGAAAGAGCTGCCAATACAGATGATGTTCTTAATGATCACAGGCATCAGCCAGCGTCGTTGCCAATTCGTGTAACTGGTAATAATACATCAACTTCATCTGCTATTTCAGATGGTGAGGATGAAGATGGAGATGAAGTTATTAATGTGCAAAAAACGGAACTAGAGCAACAGAGAAGAGCATCTAAACCGATCAAAGCAAAGTTGGCATCTAACGCTGATAACGATGCAGCACCACGCCATTTTCAGTCAACCAGAAATACAAATTGGTCATACATTAATAGTATACGTAAAGATTTTTATTTGAAGACTGATGATGATGACGACACATTGGGCTCGCATCACAGTCAACAGGTACCTTACAATAGGAGGTCAAGCAGCTTCCTAGCACCTGGTATAAGAAGAAAAAATTCAAGGTCAAGATCACAATCGGTTTCTGAGCAAGCAAGAGTAGTAATCAGTCCTGATGTTGAGGATGCGGATAATAAGAAACTGGCCTCAGGTTCGGGAGGTATCTTGATGAATAATGCATCGCTGTCTGTGAGAAAGACAAAATCTGGCAGGAGCAATTCAAATACTGAAAATAATTTGGAAAGTGACGCACTTTCGCCAATGATGAAAATTCGAACTAATGACACCTCTACATCTGACGCTCAAATGCATAATAAAAGGGAAAGAAGGGCTTCCCGTTCTTCAATTGATAGTGAAGCTGACTCTCATGCTTCAAGGTCTTCACAAGAAACAGAAGAAGATGTTTGTTTTCCAATGTTAAGAGAACATATTCGTATCAAGGGAATTGATTTCGATGAAATTGAAGAATTTATAAAAGAAGAAAGGGAAGAAAGCTTACTTATGAAAGAGCAGCAACAAATAATTGCAGAGAGAACTGCTATGAGAGTCACCACTAGAGATGCAAGGTCAATTGCCTCACTTTCAAATGCTTCAAATAGAACAAGCAGTGCAGCGCTAAAGTATACTCCAAAGAATTTATTGAAAAGAACAAATACTGCATTAAAGAAATTGAGGTCAAGAAGCAATTCCCGTACTGATATATATGGTAATGATTCAATAGCTTCAATTCATGTTCCAGAGAGATCACATTCTGATTCTTCTACTATCAGTGATGAGTATGATGAGAAGATAAATGAATCTCCTACGAGAAAAGATCTTGATGATTTATCCTCCGAGAATGTGAAATTCGGAGGCACAAGGATTAATGATAATGAATCTGTTTTGCCTGATAGATTTTCTTTTTTTAGCTCAGAATCAGAGGAGACTATTCATGCACCAGATATTCCTTCTTTGGTTGAACCAGGTCAAAGTGTTCGTGAATTATTCAGAAATGGTGAAGGTACTTGGTGGTTAGATTGTGTTTGCCCAACAGATGCTGAGATGAAGATGTTAGCTAAAGCTTTTGGTATCCATCCGTTAACAGCTGAAGATATTAGAATGCAAGAAACTCGTGAAAAGGTTGAATTATTTAGAAGCTATTATTTTGTCTGTTTCCATACTTTTGAACCTGATAAGGAATCTGAAGACTATTTAGAACCTATTAATGTTTATATTGTTGTTCTCAGAGACGGTATGTTAACTTTCCACTTCTCTCCAATTTCACATCCAGCAAATGTGAGAAGAAGGGTTCGACAATTAAGAGACTATGTGGATGTTAGCGCTGACTGGTTATGTTATGCCTTAATTGATGATATAACTGATGGATTTGCACCAGTTATCACTGGTATTGAATATGAGGCAGATGCAATTGAAGATTCTGTATTTGTTTCAAGAGAATTAGATTTTAGTCACATGTTGCAAAGAATTGGTGAATCAAGAAGGAAAGTCATGACTTTAATGAGATTATTATCAGGCAAAGCAGATGTTATCAAAATGTTTGCAAAGAGATGCCAAGATGAGGCTGCTATTAATCAGTCAAGCACTTTACGATCACATACAAATTTAGCTGGATTAGGTGGCATTAGTGGAAGTGGACAAGGTACGCCACTTCTGGGCGGCAATGGCAACAACAACTCTTATCCGTTAGGGTCCTATCAGGGAGGTACTAGTTTTGGTCCAGGACCAGGTGCTCCTGCTTATATGTTTAATCCCTCACTGGTTAATATTCAGACCCAAATGGGCAGAGCACAACCAAGAGCTGATATTGCTTTGTATTTAGGTGATATTCAGGATCACGTTGTTACCATGTTTCAAAATTTATTAGCCTACGAAAAGATCTTTAGTAGATCACACTCTAATTACTTAGCACAATTACAAGTTGAATCATTCAATTCTAATAACAAAGTTACTGAGATGTTATCCAAAGTTACTTTAATCGGTACATTGTTGGTCCCTTTAAATTTAGTTACTGGTTTATTTGGTATGAATGTTCATGTTCCTGGTGAAGGAGGTGAAGGGCTTTCTTGGTTCTTCGGTATTCTTGGGATAATGGTTTGTATTGCTATTTGTTTCTTTATTCTTGCTAAAATTTGGTTAAAGGAAGTTAATGCTAGTGGTAATTCAACCGTTGGTAGCGTCAGTTCTAAACGGTCGATTAAAAGCTTAGGATTAAAGACGAGAACTAAGGAGGCAGCCAAGTCAATTATCAGTTTTCCCAATAAATATGATTAAAGAATTAAATTTGAGAAAATTGCTTTGTACAGTAAAAGATTATTTTAATTCACGAGTTTTTGCTTATAACTTTTAATTATTTATTTATCTCGTATAGTTAATATATTAAGCTAATGTAGGACAAAATAAATTATATTTAATAGATCTATTCAATTTAATATTTCATCCGCTAATAAAAGTAGTATTTTGCCTATTTTGGTGTTGACCGGAATCGGGAAATGATGTGAATTATTGCACACTATGGCGCTTTAATTTGCAATTGAATAAATTTGTATATTGATGAAAATTTATGTGATCATGCCTATAAAAAGAACCTGATATCTATATGTCACGGAAATTTAATTGAACTACTCAAATAATTTTCTCAGTAAGTTAATGTCAGAACAAAACAAAAAACCAAATTTCTTAATTATTGTTGCTGACGATTTAGGGTTCACGGATCTAAACGCTTTTGGTGGAGAAATAGATACCCCAAATTTAAAGAGATTGTCAGAGAAGGGTGTTAGATTCACTGATTTCCATACTGCATCAGCATGTTCGCCAACAAGGTCAATGCTCTTCTCTGGTACTGATAATCATATTGCTGGGTTAGGTCAGATGGCTGAATTTGCAGTTAAACACCCAGAAAAGTTCGCAGGTAAAAAAGGTTATGAAGGATATTTGAATGATAGGGTCGCTAGTTTACCAGAGATTTTGAAAGAACATGGTGACTATTACACATTCATTTCTGGAAAATGGCATCTTGGTTTAAAAAAGGAATATTGGCCAATCACCAAAGGATTTGAAAAATCTTATACTTTATTGCCTGGGGCTGGTAATCACTACAAGCGTATTATAAAGGATGAAAGTGGTGAGCAAGTTAAATTCATGCCTTTCTTATATGCTGAAGATGCTCGTGAAGTTGATGCTGAGAAAGAATTACCTGAAGAATTTTATTCGACTGATTTCTTTACAACTAAGGGTTTAGAATTCTTAGATCATGAAAATAGAAATGGTAGACCATTCTTTGGTTGTTTAACATACACTGCTCCACATTGGCCATATCAAGCCCCTCAAGAAAGGATTGATAAATATAAAGGCAAGTACGATGGTGGCCCAGAAGAGTTACGCAAACGCCGTTTAGCAAGTGCTGTTAAGGCCGGTATTATTGCTGATGGCATTGAACCCCATCCTATAAAAACCATTAGAAAGAGATGGCATGAATTAACTGAAGAGCAAAGGAATATCGAATCAAGGATTATGGAAACATATGCAGCAATGGTTGATATTCTAGATGAAAATATAGGTAGAGTTGTTAATCACTTAGAAAAACTGGGTGAATTAGACAATACGTTTGTTCTTTTCATGTCTGACAATGGTGCCGAAGGTATGTTAATGGAAGCTTTACCTTTAACTTCTTTAAGGATTAACACTTTTATTAAAAATCATTATAACAATTCCTTAGACAATATTGGCAAGAAGGACTCATTTGTTACCTATGGTGATCAATGGGCGCAAGCGGCAACGTCACCACATTCAATGTATAAAATGTGGTCCACTGAGGGGGCAATCGTATGTCCATTGATCTTACATTATCCACCATTGTTAGAGCCAAAGCATGGAGAAGTATTAGATGCTTTTACAACAGTTATGGATATTTTACCAACAGTTTTAGATTTAGCGGGTATTGAACATCCTGGAGAAAATTTTAAAGGACGTAAAGTCGCCATACCAAAAGGTCGCACATGGACTAAATATTTATCTGGAAAAGAAGATAATGTTCATTCTGACGAATCCTTTACTGGTTGGGAACTATTTGGTCAGCAAGCTATTAGAAAAGGTGTCTATAAAGCGTTATACATCCCGAAGCCATTCGGTCCTGAAAAATGGCAACTATACAATATCAAAACAGACCCAGGGGAAACTAAGGACTTGGCTGAAGAGGAACCAGAAAAGTTGAATGAATTATTAGACCACTGGTCTGAATATGTTGCCGAAACCGGTTTGATTGAGCTTGGCAGTGATTTGTTCGAGAAGGAAAAGATTCCTGGGAAAGACAATGATATCAGTTATAGGATTATTAAAGGCTAGGCAAGTGCATGAAAGATCATGTTTGCATGTATTAATATAAATAAAATTAAGTATAATATATTAATATATACACATATAATCTATTCTAATTTTTCGTGCGGTTGTCTTTACCTTTGCCATTTTTGGATTTTTCTTTTTTTGATGATCCTTCCTGTATCGGTATCCAAATAGCATTAATATCTTGATCTTCAGGTACTTTAGGTCCATTTTTATCATTGAAAACATCTTTTCTCCATTGCTGTAAATGTTTCTTTTTAGTATATTTTCTTTTATCCTTTAATCTTAATTCTTTGGGTCTATATGGAGCAAATTTTTTAATACCAATAAACATGTTTAAATCTTTATCCTCAGCTAATAAAATATCTCTGGTTGTTAATCCGAAGGTTTCTGGAGAAACTTCACGGTATTTAAACTTAATTTCTTCCTCCCCTTTCGAACGACCTCTTTCTTCCTCGACTTCGTCAAGAATTTTAGGAGTATTAGCATCGACTATACTTTGAGCTCTTTCTTTTAATGATTCCTTTTCCTTTTTAGCGGCCTTTTTCTCTTTCAACTTTTCTTTCTTTGACTTTTTCGTAGGAGGTGCTTCATCATCTTCCGCCAGCTCTTCTCCCTCTTCTTCATGATTGCCATCAAGCCCATTATGGAAGTTGGTCATAATTTCATCATCTTCATCCCATTCTGGTTTGGCGACTTCTGCGCCATAATATTGTTCATTGAAAATTTCAGCCATTTTATTATCCCAATCAGCATCATCAAAATCATCGTTTATTAAAGACTCCCCAAAAACTCTTTGAATTAGCTCATCACTTACATCGTCACCTACTGCCTCCTTTATTTTAGCTAATCTATCCATAATTTTGTTTACCTTTGCAGTTTTCTTTTTCTTTAACAATTCTTGTTTCTCTTTTTCTTCCTTTTGTTTTAATTCCTGCTCCTTTTCTCTTTGCCTTTTACGTAAATTAGTAGCTGACCTTCTTAACGTAGCTTGATTACGAGCATAAGAAACAATTTCTGCGGCATTTGGATCTTCGTACCTAAAATTATAAGCATGTTCAAATTGTTCAACTGCATCATCGAATTCTTGATCATCTCCATTATCTATTTTATCTAAATTGATGACTTTATCATTTTTCTTTGGAATCCAAGCTTGTTTGCCAAGGAAAGCATCCAAAAAGGCTTGTTGATTGGTTTCCGGATCCGGTAATTTAATAGTTTCGTCATCATTATCATTAGATCTTGGGGAATCCTTCTTCTTTAGAAAATCGTCATCACTGCCATCTTCATCGTCATTAAATGCATTCTTAATATCTGAAAGTAATTGATCTCTTTCTTCTCTTTGCGCAATTACGAATGGTTTTTCACCATCAATAGTTCCATATTCATTATCATTATCTTCATCCTTATAACCACCAGCTAATAAATTCATCCTATGATAATCTTTCAAATAAATAGGTTTCGCTTTTTCGGATTTATCTATCAGTTCAACTGCCTTTTCAGGATCATCAAAAAATTTCACATCAGGATTCAATAATTGCTTTGGATCCGTTCTAATAGCTTTTAAAACCTTCCCAATCCCTTCTTCAACTTCTTCAGTAATTAATTCACCATATTCATCTTCTTCCTCGGATGGGGAAGATGCCAGGTCATCATCATCATCATAAGTATCTATTTTTTCTTTTGTCTTTTGTTGTTCTGCAGGTTCAGGTTTAGAGTTAGAAATAGACGAAGGAATGGAGTCAGTAACTGCTAAAGATGCTGATATGGTTGTTTCTTTCGAAGCTTCTTCTCTAGCTCTTTTAGCGGCAGATTTCTTTCTAGGCATTGTATATGTACTTGGAAATAATATTGCAATAGTGTTTGATGGTTTAATTTATTTAAATTTAGATGAGATGAGAGGAAAATACTTTCATGTCCTGCATATTTAGCACATATTAGAATCATATTCTGTCTATTGTTGAAAGTGGTTTCAGAATTAGCGTTATACTGTAAAAGCAGAATAAACACGACTTCTTCTACCTTACCTGATCTGTTCACCATCCTATATTTTATTTGAAATTGATGTTGGACCTAGATTAAATGTTATAGACATTAGCCTTCTACTTGAAAACCCAATGGGCTTTGGGCTTGGGGCTTGCAGTTTAGTAAAGAACAAATATAGAAGCCTGATATAATTATAGTAGTTCTTAAATATGGCGCCAAATTATATACTCTGGATGGATAAAAATAATATTTCTTTTACTTGGCTATTGCAATCCTCTGATTGCAAAAGGTGGATCCTTATACTGCATATTATTTAGAGAATAATCCCTTACACATAGCGTTCATTTGATTCAAAGCAGTTGAATAAGATGTAATCTCTATATTTAAGACATATGTTTAGAGAATTGAAAGTATGTCTCTTTAATGAAGAAAATATGATTCTTCTAACGACTACGCCATAGAACAATCACGATATGGTTAAAATTTTGCAGTTGTAACTTATTAAAAATAAGAATACCTAGTTTCAAAGCTAGCTATGAACATACGGTATTTTCCTAACTCTGCGTGTGAGGAGGGAAATAATGAAGAAATATTTTATTATGAGTGTGTATACTTTCATCAAACTATAGCTTAATCAGAGGGCCGTCATTATTATTTTCAACTATCTTTTTTGTTTCATACCACCATCTCGTACTTAATTCGCATCGATTTATGTCCAAATTTTCGCTTAGCACTTTCCACAAGAATTCAACCAAGAATGTTCTCTCACTGAAACTGCTCTGCTCAATTAATAGCCATATCTTATCCAACCATTTAACAAGCATTGATAAAGGTAAATATGGGATCAAATTTATAAAAGCAACAATGATTGCTTCTCTTGAAGTTTCAGGAATAATCCTTTTCTGGACCTTATATTCGTCCGAAACATTAGTGGATTGCAATAAATCTGATTTAGTCTCACCTCTTGGTGCCCTTTTTTTAATAGAACCCTTCATGTCTGTTGATGGATTTGAAATCTTTTCAATATTACTTAAGTTTGAACTTGCATCAACTTCCAGGATAAGCTGGGCTGAGGTAAATATCATCTCGCCATCTTTCGGTTGATTTGCTGTCTTGATCAAGATACCAGATCTTGTATTGATACATTTAAAATATAAAAATTCTAGGAATTCTTCAGCGGAGTTTTGGTGCAATAAGTAGCCATCATATTTAATTGGATTTGATAAGATCTGCTTACCTAAGGTTTCAATTGCAATACTTAATTGATTCCATGATAAGAGGCTTGGGAATTGATTAATTAACAATTGAACATAATTAATAGATTCTACAGGGTTGTGATCTTGTTTGCTGGAAAAATAAAGTAATAAGACTGAATGACTTGCTTCAATTAAGTCATAATTATTATATTTTTTGTCATTCACTAAATCAAAAGATATTGGAAAAATTTCATCTTTGATAAATCCTTCATTTCTGTTCTTCAACGGTAAATAATTCTCCCATAAACCTAGAACAAATAAAACCTTGCAACGAACAACGTAGTCCTTATTTATAACGCCTGGGTATAAATTCACTTCAGTATAATTACCAATTAGAAACCTTGTTAAATTTTCAAATTCAATTTTTGAAAAGCCAGTATTCAAAGATAACTCTAAAGTTAAATAATAAACAAAATTGTAATTGTCAAAACCGCCTTGACCAATTGACAACAAAATAAAATTCAAGTAATATAAATTTTGTAAAATCTTTAGTGCTATTTCCTTATATTCGTTTTCTAATATATCGAAATTTCTTCTTTTAAAGGGATAGGCCAGTAACCAAAATCCTTGCTTTGTGTTTGAGGTTAAAAATCTAGTCAAAATACCTTGATAAATGATAACTTCCGAAAAAAGCAAAATTTTCATATAATTCCAAAAATGTAGAGTTAAAATATTTTGTTTAGAATTGACTGGATTATAGTTAAAAATAGATAACTGGGTCGATGAACATAAAGCTTTATTATATGATTGAATTTTAGCAAGGCTATCAATAATTAACAAAAATGAAGATTCTTGGACCGGTAAATCTTTAAAATAAGCTTCCAATAAGAACGACAACTTATTTAAATGTTTTACTACTGGGTTCTGTAAGATTTCTTGTTCGATAAGCTTTTCAATCTCAGGATCATTAGGATTAAGTTGAAAGAACCTCGAATAAACAACTGTACTTGTTGAGGAATTGGAGAATATTAAATCAATTAATTTTTTAATTATGAACGAACTTGAAATTTTCTGAGTATAGGTTTTTACATTTTCATCTTTTCTAAATGTAACCGCTAAACTTAATAAACTTAAACTTATAATGCTATCAGATTTTATAGCTGAAAGCGTGTAATCCAAACAGGTACTGAACAACTCTTTAATTTTAATATCCCAATCATTAAAGAATAATTTATATTTTATTACATTAACATCTGTAAATAATTGGTCCCTTAATTCATTTGATAATAGTAAACCAGCAATAATTGGCAAGGCCTTCCAACTGTTAACTAGAGGATTAAAAAACACAAAATTAGTCAATTCCTTCAAAATGATATCATACCACGACTTGATTGATAAAGTTGGTTGAGAGATTTTTAATTTTTTATCCGTTATAAGTTTGAACACTTCTATGATCATGTAATTCGACTCCATTGGGGCAGCATTGGGACCAAAACATAAAGGATTGTTAACGAAACTAGCAATTATAAGCTTCAAGTTATATTCATACTTGACATAAGGAACATAGTGATACATATATCCTAGGATTTTGGGAATTGTTGTATTTGGCTGAGGAAATCTTAAATCATTGATCAAGAAATCTAAGTCCTGAGGTGTTGGTTGCGTATGATCTCCTCGATACTGTAAATTTAACAAACTTCTACCTTGAGGTCCAAGTCGTTTATTTAAGTTCGACATTTCTACTTAAGTATACCTATATTAAAAACCAGTAAAACATACATGTTAACACTGCTTGAATATGGTGGAGTTGAAAAATCAAGCCGAGGTGATAAAATTCATCAAAATGGATCACGTGAAATAGTTGTAACCAGAATCTTTATGAGTTGCATTTGCAATCATTTGAAGTAAGATTGCAAATGAAAGCCTTCAAGGGGAAGCTAATTAAAAGAACTTAGCGTTCCAGAGCTTTAAAAAACAGGAGTCAATTTATGCCAAACTTAACTTTTAAAAAATTAGTAGCGGTTTCCTCACTTTCTCCTGATATCACGAAAATCACTACTTCTAGATTAAACAGGTATCTCTTGTTGAGCCGGAGAGTTTATTCTTACAAAAAGAACGAACAAGCCATTCTAGTGGCTCAGACTACGATTCAAGCTTTTGATCCGTATGGAAGGTAATAAAACTTTTTACGATAAAGAAGAATGGCATTGCGTCAAAAAAGTATCAAAGCTCGATTGTATACTTAGCTTTGCTTTTATTAAAGAGTTATTATGTGCTACTGCAGAATTTGTAATTTTTTATTCTTTCTAATTGGGTGCTGCCATTATCGCATCATCACTGTAAGATAAAAGTAATTAGAGAAAATCCAGACCAGAAGGCTCTAATTATATGGTTGCATCTTATTTGTTCCCGATATTGGAAGTACCTTCTTTATCAATAATTTGGAAATAACTGATTACTACAAACCTGAAATTGAATTGTGGGATTAATCATAACAATAACCATGATATGCTCGAACGATCGTTTCGCAACTAAATTGAACTTAGATGCGAAACTACATTCAACTTCAAGAAGAGAGTGAAATCGGCAGCTCTAGTCCAGAAAAACAATTAGAATGTCTTTTATCAGAACCAACTTTTTCTTGCTCGGTTTTAACTATATTCGAAAGAGTTGTATTTGTTGAGATAACCCGACAAATGCTCATAGATAATATATCTGGTTATGGATATTTTATTATAATTATCAAATGCTCAAGTTAGTAGTGTTTTATTGATTTGCTTTCATTATAATGGAGTGATATAAATTATGTAGCCAGGTCTTGCTAATAAAAAAATGGTAATAAGTGGTAATAATGAAGTTTTGATTAAAGTTTTCTGTCCCCTGCAAAAAAAAATAGATGAAAGTGCTACAATTGCTGGCTAAGGATTTCTGCTTAAACAATTACATAGGAAATAGTCAGGATATGCTAGGAGGTATTTATTAATATTTTAGAAAAATTTTTATGGTACTTTTTTGGTAGTATGAACTTTTCGTAAGTCAACTAATGCTAGATTACGGATTATGTGAATGAAAACTACAACGTTCACTATTTGGTGCCGCATCCATTAGTTGAGCAGCGTAGCTGTAATTAAACCAAACTAGGGTTCTAATACGTTTAGTACCTTAAAAAATATTTCAATCAAAAACTGAATTTGAAAGCTGTAATATAACAAATCTATTTTTCCAGTCAAACTTTGAAAAATCCTTGCTGCTACCAAACTGGAATCAACATACCAGGTAGCAATGCAACAAATGACATTATATATAACAACTTAAATAAAATGCTTTTGATAAAAGATTTCCTGTTCTGTCGGTATATCAAATTATCCACTCCATGATGCAGTAATGGTTACAAAACACTTATGAACAGATGTAGCTACAAATCTCACGAGAAATACTACATTTAGGAGGGAATGAAATCAAATAACTGAGCCCTCTTTAACGGAAACTAGAAATCAACCTTCCTAGCGTCAGTTTTACTTAGGGGAACTCTATAATGTTCAGCAACATACCTTGTCGTTAATTATCCATGTGATCCCGGTTATCTAGCATATTTAATTGCAGCCACCGCTAAAATATATATTCCTCCTTACCCATCCTATTGCAACTGAAGAATGACTGGGAAGGGAAAATAATCTACCGAATATTTATCAGAAATAGTTGACCTTAGTAAATTCAATTTGAGAAATAGAGATCTATAGATCAAGGTCATACTAGATTATACTGATTACGTAATATATATATATATATATATATATAGTATCTTTAACAAAGTAAAGGGATATCAGATTCTTCTTCTATTATATATAATTAAATTCGATGAGTGAACCCAATAATGCAAATAATACTGTTAAACAAACTGACTCAACCTCATTTGCCAGTATTCTAGCTGGAGTTCAGCGGATGAGGAATGAATTTGGCTTGACTGAACCACAGAGGCAAAAGTCTGCAACAACAGATACTGTGACATCAACAGCATCAGTAGAAACTACAAATCTACCGCCAGAAAAGCCTATATCCAATAACAAGGAAAATAGATCTAGTTTTACATCTAATGTCAATAGGGTTATTACAAACAATACGCTGATACATAGACCAAGAGGTAACAGACCACAAACTAGAATCAGTGGCCCTTCAGAAATATTAGTACATAAATCACAAAAGGGTAATCCTTTATTTGAAGATTCGTTAATGAAAACAGCACCATGGAGATTTGATGAAGCAATTCTTTCGGACTATTATATAAACCCAACTCTTCAAATACTTTTTTTGTCATTGAAGTATTATAAATTGCATCCTGAGTATATTTGGCAAAGATTGAAAAAGCTAAATAAAGGATCAATAGTCAATACGAATAAGGACGACAAGGTCTTGAGGATATTGTTGACTGTTGTAGATATTGATTCGCATCAAGAAGTTTTATGTAATTTGCTGGATGTTTGCATAAAACATGATTTATCACTAGTTCTTGCGTGGTCATTCGAAGAAGCTGGAAATTATATTGTCTTTGCCAAACAATTAGATAACGCACCGACAAAACCAAAAGCCGCTATTAATGGTATAAAGAGTTCTGATTATAATTCTAATGTGGTTGAAGCGTTCACGAGCATAAAACTGGTAAATAAAACTGATGTTTCGAACTTGTTAGCTAACTGTAAATCGGTGAAGAATATTATTATACAAAGCTGTAAATCTGAAGAGGATAATATCTTGCATAATATTAGTGGTTTAGGGTCGACAAAATTGAACAATTTAAAGAGAGTCTTTCTGGAACCTTTCATATATAATAAGAAGTATGAAGAGACCGATACGGGACTGGAAAATATATAGATTCTACATGAGTTTATGGTTTCAAATATTTATTAATATACATAATTAATGGAAAATGTTTCTATTTATTGACACTTATTTTTATTCTTGTTGTTTCTCATATTCAATCATTTTGTTTCTTAACACCAAATTAATACTGTTTAAAGTTTCATTCTTTTGAACCAAAATGTCTTTCAATTTCTTAGAATCGTCATTTAATTTGTTGATCTTAATTTCATAAACTGCTTTAGCCTCCTTGGCCAGTTTACCAACGAAATAACCTGTACCTATATCCACCAAATATTCGTCCTTCTTAGCAATTTTACCCGGTAAATACAATGAGCTAGTTAATGGAACTAATATATCTTTAGCATCAGACTTTTCCATGCCCTCAACGCTTGTAATACATTCTTTCAACTTCGATTGTGCAGCTTGTAGAGCCTGTAAAGATTGAGTAAAATGATTGATCTCTTGCTCAGTAGATTTACGAAACTCGATAATCTGCTGAGGCTGAAGCTTAGTTAAATCAATCTTTCTAGGTTGAGTTGTAGCCATTATACCAGTCGATTTTTATTGATGTGGTTCTGTGGATTGGCTTGTAAATGATTGTTTGAAATGTCATAGTTTTTGGAGGTCATTTTGAACTTTGGATCAATTTTAAACTGTGAGAACATCGAACTTTCTGAGCCTACTGACTACAAATTTTAAGATAAAAAAATGGGCTTTATATCAATAATATTATAACATTGGAACAATTGATTAACGTCATAATAGGAGTTACATTCATAATACGGAGAAAGAAGCACAGGCTTCGTATATTAAATAAGACAATTTTTATCAAATTAGTTGAAATACTTTCCGTTGCAAATTTAAATCAGCAATTGTAAGGCGTTCGTCAAAGAATTCTACAGGCTTCAAGAGCACAGATTTCTAATTAGTGCTTCGAAGATCTTGACAGTAGCATTACTTCTATTTCTTCGAACCTAAATGGATTATTATGATATTGTCAATATTGATGCAATAACAACTTTATAAGGCGGCCTGCACATAACTAATATCATACCATCAAAATTTTTTAAGATTTTCGTGTGGTGGACAATCGTAGTTACCAAGAATCTAGTATAATGTTTCCTGAAGGTTATAATCAGCCATAATATTTCAATTCTAAGGTGTTTCCTTATTTGCTAGACGAATTAGTAATTTTAAGTTCTTGGTATATTCTTTTGCATTGCATTTTTTTATTTTATCAAAAATATCGGACAATTATTCATTTTCATTCAAGACTTATAAGTTCTACCAATGCTGTTACGGCAGTCACCATTTACTAGGACATGTCGAAATTTTTATTTCAATATAAAGAACTATAAACTGTCACGTCAAAGGCCTTCTTTTAAATCATCAAACCACCCATTTTGTACGAATTCTCAATTGTTAGATGCATCATATACAAACTGGTTGGTAAAAACATCAAAGGAGATACCATCAAAACTTTTTAGTCAAATAACTGAAAAACATGATAGTGAAAGGAGGTATGGCGATACTCGAGAGAGGCCATTTAATTTCGTATTACCAAGCTCGATTTGCATAAGTCAAATGTCGAATATCTTTCATATTCCTCCTGAAATAACAGTAGATGACTATCCTTCGCATAGCAGTAACAATGACTCGAATTATTATAATAGCATAACTGGTGAGATACTTAAATTAACTAAAGATGGCAATATAGCCATGGTAGCGGAAAAACTACGTAACTATAAAGACCAGAAAACAATTATTCAACCAAATTTAATCAATGAAATCATGGATGAAATCATAAATAAGCTGCCCAATCGAGAGGTACTACCTACAGAATGTGAAGTTGAAATACCGCGACATCAATCGTTCAATAGTTTAGAAGTGGACACTCCATATTATAAGTATATTTATGAAAGAATACCGCACTTATATCAAATATGTCAAACTTATGAAAAAATCATGTTTAATAATAAACGATTTCAAGAAAACTATATATGGATATGTTACCATATGGATGATTTAGATACATTGCAAAATCTAGTTTACGTATATTTGAAAAATCCAAATTATAATTCAAGAATTCTAAGCTACATAATGAGTGGATTTATATTGAACTATGAGGTTGAGTTTTCCAAAAATTTATTTCAAAATTTAGTTTCATTAGGTAAAGGATTAGATTCTAAATTGCTCGAGAATGTTATATTTCAACTAATTAAGGTTGACTCGTTATTTGAAAATTTGATATCAGTTTTACAAGTTTGGATCAAGAATGAAAATTGTCCATCACCATCACCAAAAATAATGGCATTATTATTGAAAGAATATTACAAGTTTGGAAATAAAGAAGAAATTATAATTATAGGGGAATTGACTAAATCATTAAATTTGTCCGCTCATTATTTAATTAGATCAATCAATTTACAATCAAATATAATGATGAGAGAACCAACTAGTTTCAAGAAGAATATTTTGGAAACTGATATAATTGAATTTAATGAAATTTCGAGTAGTTTAAAGCATGCAAATAAAATTGAGGAATTAGTAGAGTTTTATTATTTATTCTTAGATTTCTTTGCAAAATATTCAAATATTAAAATGATTCAATTTATAATATTTAAAATGAAAAAGGACAATTTGGAATTGAATGAGAGTTTTTTTAAATTAATTGCAAGGTTTTATGTTAAAAGTGAAAAATTTTTACAATTATTAACTTTCTTGCAAAATTCATCAAATAAATTAACGTTCAATGAAATATTTCTCAAAAATCTATTTGAAAGTTTTATTAAAGCTTACCCATACTATGCTCCCGAATTTACTGAGAGTTTCCATAATTGGATTAAAGGTAACGAACACCTTCTGGAATATCAAAAGAATAAACTCTTACAAAATTTAAATATTTGTAAAATTGAATCACAACTAACTCCATATAATTTGGCAAGAAATTTGTTAAATCCTAAAAAATATGACTCAGCCAATTGGTTAAATATTGTTTGGAAACATGGAACATCAGGAAAATCAGTTAAGTTCACCGACCAAGTTAATTTTCGAATCAATAAAGGTTTCAGAGATATTTTAAGAAAGGGAGTCAAACCAGATTTTAAAATTATTGAAACAACATTTAGAAGACTGAATTTAACTAATAGGAAAAGAATAATGGAATTGTTAAAAACAATTAGATTATTTGATTCACAATATCAAAAGTTCAATATTTATAATTTACAAATTGAATCAACAAAGGACAACTTGATTTCATATTACAAAAATAATAAAATTAGTCAGTTAAATTCGAATAATAAATTATTGCTAAGCAGAATTTTTATGAATAAGAAATTGTACTATGAAACAAATGAAATATTGAAAGATATAAAATTAGATGAAATTAATGATAAAAGTCTTATGTATAAACTCAATATTCAATTAAGAAATTACCTAACTTTTAGTAAATTTGAAGAATTTGATAAAATTGTTGACGACTTTCCGATTAATGATATTATTTTAAGTCCTTATATTTATAAACAATGTTGCTTTATTGAGAAACAATTACTTAAGAAACTTCTGTTAACGCAATTAAAGCAGCAGCAACATCATTACTGTCATGAAGATGATGCTGAACTTCAACAATCTCTTCTTTTAAAGCATAACTTATTGAAAACATTAAAAAAATTACGAGGCTTAATAGGTGATATTAGCTTAAGATTAGATAAGGATAAGTCAGATATTAACAAGGAGGTTAAAGAAATGTTTAAGTTTTTGGATACCTGGATAGTTAAAAGTCATAATAGAGATGAAAGAAAGGTATAGATTATGTAGATATAATTTAATAAATACTCCTGTACATAATTTTATCATTTATTTGTATATCCATCAATTATCTAAATATTTTTTTTTTTGATCTAACGAATTACAATAAGAAGCAGATGTTACAGTTAGTATAATAAATTAGAGCAATGGGATCAGTGGGGGATAATTTCAAAGTATGGGATAATATAGTAAGTATTGAATTAATATGTCAGCAGAAAGTAATAGATAAAGAAAGAAAAAAACCGAGAAGAGAACATTTACTAACGATAGTAGGATCAACATTTAAAAAGTAGTATACTAGCTAAAATAAACCTGACTATTGAATGTTCAGTATGCTCGGAAATATTGCATGTACCATTTGTATTAGCGTGTGGTCACTCTTTCTGTTATGATTGTTTAACCGCCTGGTTCGAGAATAAATTGAACTGTCCAACATGCCGTCATGATTTAGAACAACAACCAGTCTTGAATATTCAGCTAAAGGAAATAAGTAAGAATATAACAGATCTAATAATTGAAAGCACTAGTGAACCAAAAGAAAAAGAAAAATTAATCAAACAAAGAGATGAAAGTTTGAAGAATTATAATTATGATCACAAACATAAGAGACTATTTGGTGATTCATTCAAATCCTCATTAACATTAATAGATAGATCTGATGGTGTGCCAAGATGTGGAAATTGTCATTGGGAAGCTCATGGGTCTGTTTGCTTACATTGCGGCACCAGATTTCGTATTCCAAGAGATGATGGATACTATGACTCCGAAGATGGAGATGCCTATAACGAAGACGACGAAGAAATAATGCTATATGGAAGAGACAATGGCGATCATTATGATAGTGAAGACAGTTTTGTGGATACTAGGGATTTAAATGCTATAAATCAAGACTTAATAGATGATGAGCGTGATATCTTATCATCCGCATCGTCAGCCTCATCTGTTGAAGAACTTGAATGGCATGGTTTTGATAACGACAGTGCAAGCATTGATGACGTTAATAGTATAGAGGATTACGGCACAGCTGATCTACAGAGAGCATTAGACGAATTCCATGAGCAAAACCTACAAGATTCAGATAACGAAAGCGATGAAAGTATTGGAAGAAGAAGACGATCGAGGGTTGTTACCATTATTGATAGCGATGAGGATGATGACTAGACTATCTCTCTGCACAATTAGCAAAGCATACGTTTTGATTTTGTTGTGTTTATTACACAAAAATAAACATCCTCACACCATATAATTTATCAATTTTTAATTGGTTAGCTTTTCTCATTGAAAATTATAAAATGAACTGATTAAAAATATTAAAAGATTCTTTAATATTAGTTTTGTTTAACTAATTAACAGTGTATGTATTATATATATATAATCTAACAATTGTGACATTGAAATTGTGACTAACAGTTATAAAAGGATTGTTAAGAAATTTTAAAAGAGAAAGAGAAAATGGCACCAAACCCACAAAGAATTATTGACTTACAAAAACAATATCAAAATTCTAATAAAAGATTATGGTTAAGAGGTAAACACTCTAAATTTTTAGTTTTCCCATTCTATGCCTTATTCACTGTTACCACTGTTTTCCCATTATATTATACTGGTAGAGCTATCTTGGGTATTAAAGATGAAGAATAATCGAGTTATTAATTGATTTAATAATGATATGATTTATTCCTATTACGTTCATATTGAATGAAGTTTACACTATATATTTATGTTTGCATAATCTTTTTTTTTTTTAGAAAAAGAAATATACATTTGAATCTATTCCATTTTAGTTGAAGAAGTCGAGGGAGAATAAAAAAATGGGAATAAGATCACATATTTACAAAAAAGAACCAATTGAAGAATTTTAAGTATTGACGGATTATTCTTTTCACACAATGGTCTATTAGTTTAAGATCGGTTATATATATGTATTAGTGATTGTTTGTTCCTTTTTTCTTTTTTTCTTTCTTAGTAGATTGTCTTATTAATGAATATGTTACAATATTAAGAGTTGTAGGAATTGTACTTCTCTGGAGGAATACCTCAGATGTCACTAGTGAAGTAATCGGCTTGCATGTCATAGCTATGTTATCCAGTATCCTGATTAAGAAGATTCAACAAATGTAGTTTACGAGTAGGAGCTTATCCAACGACATCATATCCTACCACCTAATCATATCACATTGCAATTTTTTATCAAAAATACTAAAAATAAATAAAATGAAATAGATTAGGTACAATAGTTCAACTGCGATTATGTATAATGCTTCACCGGACAAGCAATCAAAACTATTTCCCGATGTATGGCTGAACCTCATCGGAACTCATGATAGCACAATAGTCAATGCTGGAAACTAGAATAATCGATCAAGTAACCAGAACAGGTTATCTCATTATACTTAAAACTTTTGAATAAACGTATCAGTATCTATAGATGGACGAGTAGTTGAATTAGTTTTTAACGACTAAAATTAATGGCTTCAGTGGCACTATTTGAGTTAATTTTAATGGCACGTTTACCTGAAGACGTTAATCCAATTACATTATCAATGGGAAAAGTTTATCATTATATTTCCATTCTATATGTGATCAGATTCTTCCCTAGCACTTTGTTCCGTAAAGGATACATTTACGAAGTCCTCGGTACAATAATGAATCCCTACGAATATTTAGTCTAAAAAAAGTTCCTATTGGATCCTTAGCTCTGTAGAACAGAAGTACAATGGAAGTCACCTGTATTAAGAAAAGCAATAAATGAAATATAAATTGCATTATGACTGATTCATTACATTTCCAGACAGCACAAATGTAGTCTTTTTAAACGTGAGGTTATTGAACGTTCAACAAATTAAGCTTTTACGGATATGCGAAACATGAAAAAACAATATATCAAAATGATGTGTCGGCTACCTTATTCAAGTTTTGCTACAACACAAATATCCAAATAATTTAGGCAGCTCGTTCCCAAAATCATGTTGCAAACACACAACCTACTCAAAAAGTTATTTATAACAATAAACATACTGTGAATGAGTCTCACAAGATTGACATGAATAAACTATCTTTTTTGAATGAGCTACTGATAATTTTTTTACATGGTTACTCTGGCCGTAAAACGGTCGCCTTTTCACACGTTTAAGTGTTCATTAACCAGATGCAAAGTTCCTATGCTATTTAATGTTCTATTATTACTCAAAAAAATATATAATAAAACAAGGACCTTGAGGTGCAGCATTTCAAGATGAAAGTATTATTTCGTACCAATGTAATTTTGCTTTTGAATTGAACTTCCTTATTCAAACACTTCATTGTACATATACAAGTTCAAGGGTACAGACAAGTTCTACTTGAAATAAACTTTCGGCGATAAGTTTTTAAAAAGTTTTAAGGGTTTAATTTGCAGATCGTTTAGGAGCTCTGCAAAAATTTTGTACTCAACTCAACCTTGCATTCTGAATCTTACTTCAGTAGTATATAACCTTAAAGAGGGCGAGAGAGTCAACATTACAACATTTCACAGGATAATCTACCGCGGGTATCTATTATCAATCAACTGGTAACTAATTGCAAACGATTGCTTACTAGCAATTTACAGGTAGCGGGTCAACTCAATGGCATCCATCCAATAGTGAAGAATTTCCTTTTTTATACACAAGAGAACGTAAATATGCATCTTCCTTATATCGTGACTACCTTCCAGTTTCATTTCGTTTTTATTTTTACGAAAAATTACTTGGTAAATATGTTCGGCATTATCGCATTTCTGCTAGAAGATACAATCAAATAATAGAAACAAAGTTAGGCATATAATAAATGTATAGTTATTCTACGTCGATATTTAGCAGGAGACAACCCTTCCTGATTCTACTGCAAGACTGATCTTTACGTCAACGAAAAATTTTTTTCTTTCCTTTTCTATTAAATGGTAATAATAATGAAAATAATAATATATCAGAAATATAATATAATATATAAATAATATATTTAATACAATTAATTACGATAAATATTATATAAAATGAAGAGCATTGAACAATGTCTAATTGTACCAAAATTGAATATTGTTTTAGGATTGAAGGATGAATATTTGTATGTTGTACATCGCACATATACTGGTTTAGTGCAGTACTGAGAGTACACGAAGAGCGAATATCCTCTAGAAGAAAATAGTGCGACATTTGAGGGATTAATGGTTAAGAAGAACTAGATTTTAGCTATAGAATGCACTTGCTTAGGAAGAAGCTGAATCTTTCAGGATGCGCGTAGTATAGTTTTTGTTGAATTTATGTTGTGCGTTAGATTCTGAATCACACTATATGTATTATTTTTGACTTGTAGTCCACATGTTGAGATTGATATTTTGGCGCAAATAATGAGATGTCCTACCAGCCATAGGTCACAGCCTAATAGCATGAAGTATTAGTAGATTGAGCGAACTTGCTCGCACTTGCTTCTCTGTTTTCGCGAACGCAGAAATTGTTGGGCTGGAGAGGGTGTCCCTAACACCGTAGCACCATCAGATTTTCAACAGCCATAAGAAGCTATTTAACAACTACAATTATAAGTAAATCAATCAAGCTAAGGTCAATATCCAACAGTTATGTTATAGATGATTGAATTCATTGACCTACCGCCATCGATCATTAACAATATAGTCTTCTTTTTACCGCAGCAGGAATTGATTAACTTATCTTTAACCAACTACAAGTCTTATAAGCCATGTTTAGCCAAACTCTACTCAAAGATATGTATTCAAACAGATGGAATTTTAAACAGCAATAAGGGTAATAGGGTTAATGATTATCTAGATTCAACTCAAACTGTAATATATGGGTTGAAACGAGTCATTAGTATTGAAAATCAATTCAAATTAATCGATGCAAGGATCAAATCATTAATATGGTCGATCTCGATCAACCATGAATTAATTGAATTGGTGAAAGATATTACGATTATAGGAAGGTTTAATAAAACAGTTAGATTATCTTTGAGGAATTTTCTTCAATTGTTCCAACATAAACAATTGAATAAGGTATTTTTATCAGATTATAGATTGAGAAAATTCATGAAAAAAGAGTTACAATTAATTAAGATGAACTCAGTTACAATCGATAGTGTTAATGAGATCGACAGCCTTGCACAGGAAAGAGAATTGATGATTTCATTGGTAGATACCCAGAAAAATTTTAATCTGTTCAACTTGATTAAATTCAAAAGTAAGTTGTCATCAAATATAAACTCGTTAATTTTGACAAGTGATTCAGATAAATATTGGAAGTTTATCGACATAATCCTTGATTTGAATACTAAAATGAGACTAAATACTTTCAGAATACTTTACAACCATGGGATTAATATGAACAAAGTTATTTCCTTATTGGAATTAATCGATTTCGAACAATTAACCAATTTGGAAATTTTAATAGGTTGTAATGATGAACATTGTAATCAGGATTGTATAATTGAATTTTTCAATTTGATCATAAGTTTTCCAAATTTAAAAAGGTTGTCAATAACTCAAAATATAGTGTACCCTACTCATGCAATGAATGAGATTTTTGATATCAATTTAATCAATTTTATTAAAAGCTTTAACAAATTAAACTATTTATCGATAAAACATTCGGTTCCATCTAATGGAAACTTCAATGATGGATTTGAGGGCAATTATTTAAGGAGATTCAAGATTTACTCAAACTTATTGAATTCTAACTTATCAACTAAAATAAATAATCTAATATTACCGAATCTAATGCTGTCCTTTGCATGCTATGAACAACAAATGAATAATCTAATCTATAACGGCTGCAAATGTGATCACTGTGCGAAGTATCTAGCAATAGTTGATGAGTTACTATTCCACCATAAATATTACAACTTTACTCAGAATGAGTTCAAAGACTTAATTACCAACCAAATCATTTTTACGATAAGTGAGTATCTATGTAAGCGAATCGTCTTCGACGATTTATTAACTGATCTATACTCACTATCATATCCGTTCAGAGACATAAATTGGAACTTTCACAACAACCCATTTAGTATCCCGTTCAGGTGCTTGGATAAAGAAGTTATTGACGAAGGTGAATATGATGAAGGTGAGGAAGATATCTATTATGATTCTGCTTCTCAGATCCTTCCTTGTAAATTTAATGAGCTGATCAAATTTAAAAATTACGGTGTAGTGATAAGTCACTTTTTAAATGATTTATTGCAAAAAATAACTGAATTAAATAGAGGTAATGCAGAGGATTGCAAGATTGGTATTGATCTAAATGATGGAATGAATACCATCAACTTTAGAAAGTTCGTTGTCAATGGCATCAACTATAATTTGGACAAAGAGTTAAACGGGACAAATTTTTTTTCTAATGTATACGACAATGTAACCTAAATGTAAATAGTACACTCTTATAACAATAAACATATACCGGAATTATAACAATAAACACTCTGTCGCGTAGAATGCATCAATTTTTGTGAGCAAAACCTAGACAATATCATATTTATCTACTTAGGCAAAATTGTAATGAACACAATTGAGCCAGAACTGTCTTGTCCTGGTCAAATTGGGAAATAAAGGGTTCCATGGTTTGCATATAGTTATCAATCTCGGGTCCCAAGTACTCCATTCCCCTAACCTCTTCGGTAATTGCTTAAAGTGTACCTCGCTAAACTATCACACCAAATCTCATTTTTCTCCTTCCCATTGAGTGGCATCCCACTTTGTTTCATGTAATAATTCAAATATAGACGAATACTAGTCATCTTAGAGTACTTACTCGCCTTGCAAGGACCAAGGTTAGAATACAATACCCTCTTATGCATGATGTACTAATAAGTAAAATGCTGCTCCGTAAATCATTTTCTTCCTCGGTTTGCGGATTTATTGTATGTGAACGGAGATGAACTCGACGCACTTAATAAAACCTTATATTTACTCTGGTACTATAAGAAAATTAATAACATAACAAATACGGGCACATCACCCCGATTAATATTTAAACATATAAATGTTCTAGTGCTTTTGTCTATATAAGATTCGTCCTAATTAGAATAGTCAGTAGAAGAGGCTTTACGGTTTCCCAAAGTTGTTTGTAAAAGAATAACGTAGGTCGTTGATGCGTAGTGTGTACTAATATGTATTGATTACATAATTATATTCACATTAAAAGATTATATTTCAAATTACGAAGGATCAAGTGATATAATATTGTATTGTTTTATGGCGTTATGCTTTCAAGCTGCTACGATGAATGGGTCATTGGCTATTCGAAAGGAAAGTTATTTTTGCGAGCAAAATCACTTGTCAAATTATTATTAGCAATGAATAGGTATCGATAGCTATAATTTTATATTTATACTTGTAGAGCTTGTAACAGTACAACATAAGGTTTGAGTTTGGATATTATTGATTATTGTAACTCATTAAAATCATATTATTCATCTAAAGATCACCATGAAAAATACACCTGTATAGGTTCACCTATATTTTTAACATTCCTCGCTTTTCGGCGGAATATCGGAATTTTGCTATCGAACAAGTGCTATTTCTTAATTAATAATTTATACCTTAAGGAGCAGAACCTTTTTTTTATTTGGAAAAACCTATATTTATTTTCTTCCTATTAAAAGCGTTTTCATAACTAGTATCTGAATGAAAGCATCCCTTCCCTACGAAAACTTATTATATACTTAAAGAAACACAAAACCTCTGAAATTGTTTATTTTGTACTCTTAAAATTTAATTTTGATCTTTTGTTCTTCCCATTAGTATGGGTTTTGTAGTGTTGCATACAATTGTCTTGTCTGGCAAACCTAGCTTCGCATGTTGGCCAAGGACATTGGTGTTTTCTTTCTCCAGTATGGATTCTATTGTGCCTTGCTAAATGACCTGAGGTCGTAAATGACCTTGAGCACACTTTACAGATATGCTTTCGTTTCATATCCCTTGGCGATGACCGTATTGACTTGTTTATGTTTGAGCTAGTAGAAATTGACAATGGTGGGGTTGGTAATTTATTTTCGGCTGGCGATATCTTGCCAGGAGTACTTATACTTGAAAGGGTACCTGTTGTAGAGACACTTGTGTCCGTTATTAATGATGGTGATGTGGAGGAGATAGCTGGACTTATTGACAAGTAATTGCTATTATGAGGTTGTGGCACTGCTAAAAATGACGGCGATTGCTGATTATTGTATTGTATAAAATCATTAGATAAGGATATGGAGGTCAATAACTCGTTAAACGAAGGTAATCTTAGTTTTGGTTGTGGATGCTGTATATTTGGATATGCTGGTTTATGAGAATAAAACATTTTGATATAATTCCTGATAGTGTTAAGCAAAAGTACAGGTGTGAAAAATTGAATAATTTTTGAAGTATATATATTAAAAAGAAAAAGAAATGGTACCCTAAAATATAGTAATAGGATAAATTATGTGCCTGAATGAGATACTTAAACTGGGTATGATGAATGTTTAAATTAAAAAACCTTTGCAATATCAAACTACATAATCTAAATTATATATGTGGGTTTGCTAGTCCAACGTATGGTTACGACGCACTGGTCATTTTGTTGGCATACCCTTTTAATTTATGTATGATGTACAAATTAACACGCTACCCTCTTTTTTGATTGAGAACTGAAATTTAAACGAAATTATTTACATAAAATCTATAGAATCTAGATTTTTATTTTTTAATATTGAAGTCGGAGATATAGGAGCTGATTCTTACATTTTCTGCTTTCATGCACTACATATAAAAATATTGCAGAAATTATCTTATTATTTCGGTACAGGGATTGAAAATAAGGATCCCAAAGTCTTTAGTTTTTTTTGTTTCCTATTTTTGAAACTCAAAGGGATCTGCACTTGAAATTATAATCCCTAGAAACGAATTGCGTAGAATGTTAGGGAAACTAGCAACGTTAAATTATCAAATAAACTGAATGTTAAAATTGGATGGACATCCTACTTTTACTATTCGTGCTGGTTATCTCCAACCACTTTTATCCCAATGAACTATTTAAGTAAAGGAATCATTAGACTAACGATAACCCCTAGCTGAGATACAAAAATGAGAGTGTGCGTTGAGTGTACTAGAAGGGCCCGTTGGTATTCTCAGTATACATCCTATACACCAATAGTATATTTATCACGTGAAATGGTAATATTTTATCTTCCCAGTGAATTTATAAACAGTGATCCCTACTATATTACATTCACCTATGATTAGATATTCTTTCACGGCTATCGAACAATGCTAGGACGTACGTTCAAAAGATTCATCTCAATTTCTAAAACCCCTTCATTTAATCCGCCCTTTGTTCCCTTGGTTTCCGAGAACGGTTTACCGGGCGCTATAGGTAATACCCCATTATTGAAGTTACCAAAACTTTCAAAACAAGTTGGGAGAAACATATATGCGAAAGCGGAGTATATGAACCCAGGTGGATCAATTAAAGATAGAGCCGCATTGTCAATTATAAATGATGCTGAAAAAAAGGGATTAATCAAGCCTGGAGGTACTATAGTTGAAGGTACCGCAGGAAATACAGGAATCGGTTTGGCTCATGTTTGTAGGGCCAAAGGTTATAAGTGCGTGATTTACATGCCAAACACTCAGTCGAAGTCTAAAATTGAAACCTTAAGATTGTTAGGAGCAGAAGTTTATCCTGTTCCTGCGGTTGCGTTTAGCGACCCACAAAATTACAATCATCAAGCTAAAAGACATGCCGAATCTTTAGATAATGCAGTTTGGACCAACCAATTCGACAATATTGCTAACAGACAAGCGCATATTGAAACAACTGGTCCAGAAATTTGGGCTCAATTGAACGGTAAAGTGGACGGTTTTACCTGTTCAACTGGTACTGGTGGTACTTTTGCCGGTGTCACAAGATATTTGAAAGATATTTCCAATGGACAAGTTAAGGCAGTTTTGGCTGATCCTCCTGGTTCTGTTATTTATTCATATATCAAGTCAAATGGGGAAAAAATCGATAGAAGTGGCTCCTCTTTCACTGAAGGTATCGGTCAAGGAAGAATCACCGACAACTTAAAACCAGATATGCATTTAATAGATGAAGTAGTCCGTATTCCTGATGATGAGTCTATTGTGATGTTATACAGATTATTAGATGAGGAAGGTTTGTACATTGGTGGTACCGGTGCTTTGAATGTTGTTGCCGCCGTAAAGGTGGCTGAAACATTACCTGAGGGTTCCAATGTTGTTACCTTGTTAGCTGATTCTGCTCATAAATACAGCGATAGACTCTTTTCAAAATCATGGTTACAATCAAAAGGTTTATATGAAGTCTTGCCGGATAATTTGAAGAAATATGTTAACTTAGAGTAAGTACATATGTGTTTATAGATTGATATTGGTAATCAAAAAATCTTGTATCTAGGTAACTACTCCTACCTTTGCCGTTCAAAAATTGTCAGAATAGTTCTTATCTTAGCTTATTCATTCTCTTAGCTAATGCCTTCTCTTTTAGCATCCATTATACTCTGCTTCAATTGTTAGCAGAAATGTCTTAAAAAAATCGTGTGAGCGGCGAAAAAATCAACAAAATTTTTTCTTAAATCAACAGCTGTAAAACCACATAATCAATAAGCCCAGAATTTTACCTACCATTTACAAAGAAGGGAATTAATCTAAAAATAAATAATTAATACATAACAATAAGTATTAATAAATTTCTTTGGTCATCAGTGTTTTTTTACAGTTTTGTATCTACGTTTTTCGCCTTTCCTTATAAAGATACAGTCATCACAAACAGTCATCACAAAAGTAATAATAACAAAAATAAGATTACTGTAGATATAAATGGAACAACAAATCAATCAGGCTGTAGAGATTGCACTTAGCGGTACAGCTGATTTAAACTTAAGAAACCAGGCTTATGAATTTATAAATCAAATTAAATCATCTGAAGAAGGTTATCGATCATGCATCGAAACCTTGTTGAAGGGTTCGACTGACAGATCAATTAATGACAGCTTAAAGTTCTTTATTTATCAAGTTATCGATGAAAATATTGAAAAACTAAATGAGGAGCAATTATTCACATTAAATTCAAATTTGTTCAAGGTGTTGTCCGACTACATATTGAATAATATCGATGATCCACCTTTCTTAAAGAACAAATTTGCGACGTTGTTTGGGAAAATCTTTTGTTACATTTATTTAAATATTTATTCTAATTTTTTCAAAGATTTGTTCAATTTAATCTCCAGTAATGATCAGATAGCATTAGATTATTACACAAGGATTTTAATGTCAATTCATTCTGAAATTGGTGATAAATTTATTTCGAGATCAAGGGAGATTCAAGACAGAAATAATTTGTTAAAAGATCGAATCAGATTAAATGATATGACTGCCTTAGTTGACAGTTGGGCAAAAATTTTAATGAATTCATTAAATGCAAATGAAATTTTAAATAACACTTTAAAAATAATTGGCCAGTATATTAGCTGGATGGAAATTAATTTGTTTGTTTCGGATAATTTTATTAATTTAATTTTTCAATACTTAAACAAGCAAAAACAAAGAAACGAAACCTGTCTAACTTTAATCGAAATTATTAGTAAAAAAATGAAACCAATTAATAAGTTGGAGCTAATTTCTTTATTAAATTTAACTTCGATTCTTGATTCTTCAATTAATTTTAATGATAATGATTTAGAATTTTTAGAAAATATTTCAAAATTAATAAATCAAATCGGGTTAGAATTAATTACCGTTCTAGAAAACCAACCTGACTTGATAAATGAAATTAATCAACAATTTTTTAAATTATGGCCAATAATTTTTAGTTGCTTAAATCATGAATATGATGATATTTCTCAACAAGTTTTCCCATTCATTCAGCAGTATTTATTATTATGTAAAAAGAACGAGCAACTAAATTCAATAGAATTATTATCTCCATTATTAAATAAAATAGTCTTGAAAATGAAATTTGATGATGATGACGATGGTTTGGACGATGATTCCATTGAACAATTTTATGAAATCAGATCAAAATTAAAGAACTTTCAGGACACTATTGCAATCTTAAAACCTGATTTGTATTTGGAAGCAATTCCTATTGTAATTAACGAATCAATTTTTAAATTTGATGAAAATGATGCAGCAAAAATTGATTGGAGAAAGTTTGAGCTAGGTTTGTTTGAGTTAAATAATCTTAGTGATAGTTTAAGAAATAATTTAATTAATTTACCTAAAAATGAAATCACCCAATCAAAACCGTATCTTATTTTACAAGAATTTTTAGTTAAATTGATTAATTCGAACTTCATCATAAGCTTGAATCATCCACAAATTCAATTAGGCTTTTTTGAGATCATTGTTAAACATTACAATTTTTTGAATATAACAAATCAAGATTTAACATATAGGATTTTAGAAATCTTTACAAGTCCTTTAGGCTTATTTAACAATATAGAAAAGGTCAGATTGAGAAGTTGGTATCTATTCTTTAGATTTGTTAAATTAACTAAACCAGCTTTAAGTAACGAATCATTTATTGAGAATTTATTAGTTAAATTACAACCTTTATTAGTAATTAAAGCTGAATTACCAACAAAGGATGAAGACAATGATTTAGTTGAGAACGGTAATTATAATAATCAACTATACTTATTTGAATCAATTGGTTTATTGATTTCTTTATTATCCATTGATCTTTCAGTTAAAGTGAAATTGATTGATTTAATTTTTCAACCATTATTTAATGATTTAGAAAGTTGTATTAAGAGTTCAAATAATGGAACTAATGAACAATTAATTGCATTACAAGCTCATCATTCATTAATGGCAATAGGTACTTTTGCAAGAGGATATGATTACGATTATCAACATAAGTATTCATCAGAAATCACCAATAAAATTAATAATGCTGCACAAGTTGTTTTAATTATATTGGAGAATTTCCCAAAGTCTGAAATAATTAGAGATGCGGCAAGATTTTCATTTGCAAGATTTATGCCAATATTAAATAATCAAATCAATATTCACCTTAGTAAATTAATTTCATTAATCTTGGCAGCTAATAATCTAAAGATCAATGAATTGAGTGATTTTTTAGGTTTCTTGGGACAGATTATTCATCAATTTAAAAATGATGATAACATTTATCAACTATTAAACAGTTTGTTAACTCCATTAATCAATAAAATTTTTGAAAGCTTAAGTAATTCATGTGATGAAGATCAATTGATTCCAGATTTAGTAAGAGACAAATATGCTTTGAAAAAATCGTTTATGAATTTCATTAGCTCAATTATAATTAATCATTCATCAAGCTTGTTAATTACTGAAACAAATAAACAGAAGTTTCCTGAGATCTTAAATAGCTTTTTTGAATATGCATATGATTTATCAGACACGACTGCTGCAAAATTAGCTATAACTCAGTTGATTAATATCGTTAATGTATTTGGTAATGGCGGTAAAATCGTGGATACGGAAGACAAGTTCAGCGAGAACTTACCTCCACTTGAAGGTATTGATGATTTTTTAATGAAAAATGTTATCCAGTTGTCTTTTGAACTACCATTCCAAAAATCCGAGTTTGATATAAAGGATGCCCAGTTCAGATTGATCGGCCAAGAAATTTCCATTTTATTGAAAACTTACCAACAAAGAAAAGGAGATGAATACCTAAGCTACTTGTCAAACTATTTAACCACTATGGGCTTGTCACAAGACCTAATGAACGATTTTGGCACTAATTTAGTTAAGTTGGATCAAAGAGCTTTTCGTAAATACTTTATTACATTCATTACTCAGTTAAAGGGTAAATAAGATACATACATAGATTCATATTTATCACTTCATGGTGATTCATTTTTAATTTGCATTTCGAACAATTAAGGTTAAAGTCTTTTTTTCTTTTTTGACTTTTGCTTTACAACTATTATAAAATCATTTATCTTATAAAATAAAAAGTTGTTTGATAACATTTATTGTATATAATATAATATAATATAAATATATATAAGGAATGGTAACACTGAAGTTGTCAGTATTTTTGAAGTTCTACATAGGTCAAGTTTTTGTAACCATTTTTTTCACCTATGTAAAGAAGTCGCACACTGAAATTTTTTTTACAATGAGATGAGAAGGAAGAGAGTATTCAAATATCAATAACTTTACTTTCGTAATTAAACCAGAATGTCTAAGAATAGGAATGGAGATGATGT
This sequence comes from Schwanniomyces occidentalis var. occidentalis, assembly GCA_031081865.1. NCBI lineage: Eukaryota > Fungi > Ascomycota > Pichiomycetes > Serinales > Debaryomycetaceae > Schwanniomyces > Schwanniomyces occidentalis. The sequence continues at coordinate 408,524 of JARYTB010000005.1, forward strand.
AGTAATCCCGCCTAAGGATGAAGAGGAAATCTATTTAGAAAAGTTAGTATTTGGGGACTTACAAGGGTTTGAAACTAATTTGAGAAAGTTAGATAATTTATACGATTATTCATCAGATGAACAAAATGATGGTGAGAGTGACAAATTTTCTGATAGAGCCAGCGATGAAGATGAGAGTGATCTAGAAAATGTTCAAGATGATGATTTATTTTTCATTGATGATGGGACAGAGCAAGCTAAAGAGAAAGATGATATGGAAATTGATAATGAATCAGATCAGCAAAGCGAGGAAGAGGAGGAAGAGGAAGAGAACGAGTCAAGTGACCATGCTTGGGAAGATAGTGATGATGAAAGACTAAACATTTCGTTGACATTGTCGGACAAATTGAAGAAATTGAGAAAATTTAAATCAGATTCTGCTATTAATGGTAAATCATATATAAGGAGATTAAGATCACAATTTGAAAAAATTTATCCAAAGCCTGACTGGGTTGATGATTTGAACAAAGAAATTTCAGATGATGGGTCGGATATTGATGTCGATCAAGCGGAAGAAGAGAGTAATGTTAAAGACAATGACACAAATGCAGTTTTAAGAATTTTGTCATCAACCCAACAGTTTATTAAGACGAAGCAGTTGAAGTTAATATCACCCAATAAGATTTCAATCACAAGATTAAAAGATGCTAACTATCAGAAAGTTTCAAAATCCGCAATTCAAGCATTGTCTTTTCATTACAGTCATCCATTGTTGTTGACAGGTGGATTTGACAGAACTATCAGAATTTACCACATAGATGGTAAAGTTAATAATTTAGTGACTTCATTACATTTACGTAACTCGCCGATTACATCGTGTCAGTTTTCTGCAATGGGTTTAAAGGATAACAAAAATTTAATATTTGCCGGTGGAAGAAGACGTTACATGAATAAGTGGGATTTAAATAACGGTGAAATAGAAAAAATTTCTAGAATGTATGGTCACGAACAATTTCAAAAATCCTTTGAGTATTTCAAGATTTCTTCAAGTGGCTCATTTATCGGTTTAACTGGTAACAGCGGTTGGTGTAACATATTAAATGGCTTAACTGGTCAATGGATTAAAGGTTTCAAAATTGAAGGCACAATAGTTGATTTTGAGTTTTCCAAAGATGAATCCTGGATAGTCATTGTTAATTCAGCAGGTGAGGTCTGGGAATATGAATTAAACCCTAAGAGGAATAATAAAAACACTAATACCACCACTAAAAAACCTGAAACTTATAACAAAACCATCAGAAAATGGCAAGACGACGGTGGTGTTGGTATAACCAAAATCAAATTAGGTGGACCAAAAGACCGTTGGTTAGCAATCGGTACCAATAATGGTTTAGTAAATATTTATGATCGCAATTCATTCATTAACAGTAATAATCCAAAGCCTTTCAAAACAGTTGATAACTTAGTCACTTCAATCTCATCTTTATCCTTCACTCCAGACGGTCAAATTTTATGTATTGCATCAAGGGCCAAAAGAGATGCCTTAAGGTTAGTTCATTTGTCTTCGGGTTCAGTGTATTCAAATTGGCCAACTAGTGGTACTCCATTAGGTAGAGTTACTGCTGTCGCATTTTCTCCAAATAATGAAATGCTATCAATCGGTAATGAAACTGGTAAGGTCACCTTGTGGAGATTGAATCATTATTAAGAATTATATACATTCATAGCAACTTATTGTAAAATATTTAATAGATCTATTGCATTTAATATCACCTTGTCCCATAGAGATAATTTTGCAATATATACATCATGTGATCTGCCAAATTTTGATCGTGTCAATAAATTTTGTAATTTTCTTTTAGAGCAAATGGTCTTACTTCTAATATATAGTTTTAATACGCTAAGGTAGATTTAAGGTTAATTAAATATATAATGGGTGTTATAGGGAAACCGTATGTATACTTAATTTTGAAATGAACTTTTTAGAATAACAAGCTAACGGAAAAACGAAAGAAAAGGGCATAGTCGCTATCGTGATCCGAATACTTTTCAAATGAGTCCTGCCTTGTATAGGGTCAGAGCACCATATTTTTGGAGGAACACTATTGGTTTACTTATTGTAAGTGCTATACCATTTGGTGTTTATGCTTATACCTGGCATACGTTAAGTAAGGATGAGTTTGGAGATATTCCAATTCCACCTATTTCTGATGAAGAGTTAGCTAAATTGAAGAAAGAATATGAAGAAAAGAAAAGTTCATCAAGCTAGATATTTTTAAAGAAACAAATTAGTGTTTTGATTACTTTTTTACGTGTATATAATTGGAAACCAATAAAATGTTTATGTTATTTTCAATCTACAACCAATTTATAGCTTAAACATATTAATAGTACATTAAAAAATAGTTTTTGTTTATGTAAATCTATTCAATCCTCTTTCTTCAACTGTGATCTTTTACAAAATTATCGCGAATTTGCTCTTTGTAACTGTATTCTTCATCATAGATAGAGACACCTCTGAAAGGATACGGCGCAGAATTATTACTATTAGCAGCGGTTGAGTCGATCAGCGAAGTTCTTTCAGGAACAAGTAATGGTGCGGTGTAATCAGAAGTTAAGGATGATGATGAATCTTGTCTTTCTCTTAGTTGTAGTTTTGGGTTTAATGGTTCTTCAGAGTTTTGATTTTTAATTTCTGATTGCGCTAGTGACATTGGATGAACTTCACTCGGTTGTTTCTGGATAAATGGTGGTTGATTATATGATGACTGTAAATGTTGGCGTGTTAACTCTGATCGGTTATAAATTGACAGTTGTTCAATATTCTCGTTATATGTTAGTGAACTTTGTGGATCTTGATGATGTTGTATGGATTGTACTTTTTCTTTATCATAGGTTAATGAGCTTTGAGATCTTTTACGCTCAGATTGAATAGTCGAAGAAGGGTAGAATGATGACGAAGGTGACGGTTTGCGCTCTTGTTCTTGATTAGTTGGGTTAGGTGCTGAATAATATATTTTCTTTGAGTCTTGTGATGCTAACCTTTTGTTAGAATTGAAGGATGAATAACCAGATAGTTTTCTTGATCCATTTATAAATATCTCCGAATCTGTTGCAAAAGGATTCGACTTTAGTGACGCAGTTGAGGGTAGATTCCTGGAATTAGTTGCACTGGTAGTATTACTTAGTGTTGATAAGTCTTGTGATCCAGATATAGTGTAATGGATATTATCGTTTGAATCGAATAAGTTTGAATCATTAAATGGGTTACGAATTGAGCTGGACGGGCTAGTATCCCTGTTATAAATTTGGTTAATTTTTGAAACTTTGTAGGATCTTTTGGATTGCAAGTCATCTAATCGTAATGATTCATATGACTGGCTATCATTAACAATACTATATAGCTTCTTATTATCATTATGCGGATAATCATCATTAACTTTATGAATTGCAGATGGCTTCCTAATGTTATTGTTATATTGAGCTATACCACGATATTCAGAGCCGTTATCAAAAGTTGTAGTTGATGAATTTAACAATGGGTTCTCAGCAATTTCTTTGAGACCAACAATACCCCTTTCTAGTAATTCCTTCTTTGGTTTATGATGCTTATAGACTAATACCCTAACGTTTTCATTTACAATAGAGCAGCAATACTTTTTTAAAGATTTGAATTCCCTTTCTCTTAACTTAACTTTGATTGGGATGTATAGAATCATTCCAAAAACAAACTTAAAGAAGAAAATTGACCAAATTGCAACAGATAGACACATAATTGATAAAATTATAGCTAATGTTAAATTTGTGGTAGCAATATTCTTAATATTGTTAATAATATCATTTGAACTTTCTCGATCAGTTGCATAGTACCTCAAAGTCAAAATATTAATAACTTGCCTTGGTGTATCAGCAACTAACATCTGTAAAGCATTATCTAATTCATTGTAACATAAGAAGCAGCACCAATCAAAAAAATTGTCTTGTTCAATGGAGTTAAATAAACAAAAATAATTATATGATCTAACTATATATAGTAACCTTGCAATACTATTCACATAAGCCAAAGCAATATTTCTAGTTCTGTAAGTATGAATTGCCCAAATCCAATGGTAGAGTAATAAACAAAATTGAAATATAATGCAACCAGTGAAGATCCACTTCGCAGTAGAATAAGCATAAGGTTTATACTCCTGAGAAGACCAATGATGGAACACTAGAATGTTCAAACAAGTATATATATCAGAACCTAGCCATATCCACGACAATATCATTAGAATCCATGTTACCAAGTACCAAAAAACCGTTGTAGCCTTCGTGTTCTTAAACTTATCAACGTCAATCAAATCAAATGTCGAATGATCCAATTCGTATTTGTTGATCTCTTTGTCTGGATTGAAATAATTAAAACTTGGATATTCAACACCGCCCATTGCTTAATTAATTATAATCTCTATTAGAAGACCCAAAAGCGAAAAATAGCTAAGGCAATCAGTATATATAATTATCGTTAATTTGAAACCAGGACTGAATAATTTAGCATATTCAAAGAGAGGATTTACTAACAACGATAAAAAAAAAGGAATATTTTATCAGATCTAGCTTAAAATATGTTTCAGATTTTTCTCGAGCTACTAATCAATTTCTGTTATGTGTTAACTATGTCTTTTCCTTCTAGTCTATAATTTGCGTCGTTTATTTATAGAAATTACAAAGATCTAAAAAATCGCGTTTTAAAATTTTCAACCTGATACAACCTTTAACAAGGTGCTACATAACTAAGATAACTAAGATTATATATGGTATTTGTTCCTATTTCTTTGTTATAAATAACGCTAAATGATAAATACATATATACGAGATTGGCGTAAAACTTTTTTATATAGTTAGCAATGAGAATATGTTAATCCAGAGCCAATGCTATCTATAGGGTATGCGTAAATCTAGACTTTTCTACCTAAATTTTCACGCATTTAAAATTACAAATTATAGAGTTTGATTCCATTATATACAGATTTAATTTATGTACTTCTTTAATAATTTAGTAGCCTCTTCTTTTAAATCTTCTTGATCACTGGTACTCAATTCTTCTAAGGTTTTAATACAGGACTGTTTAACGGGAGGCCTATACATAATTAAGAATTGCAAGGACAAGAAACCGATTTTTGATCTTACGGGATCAAAGCATAAAGATTTAATTCTGGAGACCAAGTCAGCATTTAGATACGGCAAATCGGACAACAATCTTATAAAGATTTTTCTGTCGTTTGGTTCCAAAAATGGGATCATTGAATCCAATACCTTGCCACTCCATTTATTGTAGATAGGAGTGGGAATTTCCATTTTTTCGATTTCTTCGTCAATTTTATTAGATATATTCTTTGAATCTTCGTTGATATACTTTTCAGTCAATTCTTGGATAAGTTTATGCTCGTTAAATACTTTTTCACTATACCATTCTTCATTTAGCCATTCGATAATTAGATCAATTCTATTGTGAATATTATCTAAAAAGTAATCAAATATTGCTGTTCTAATCATATCACTCATTTCTTCGTTATTCTTAAAATCAGGAGCATCTTTGGCATCGATTGTTCTCATACCTCTTGTAGCTAGTCTAGTCAATAATACAAACCAGCTATCCTTTTTCCATGATTTGATAGCAATTTTAGTTAATTCTTGATACGCATCCTTGCTTTCTTCTTCTTCAGCAGTCGTAACATTTTTTTCGGCAAGTTTAAAGAAATTCTTAATAATGATGCTGACATGGTCTTTCTTTTCTTGAAATGATAACTCTTTTGGGGGTGGTAATGTATAAACTGACTCAGGGTTATAGTCTTCTTCTTCCTCTTCCTCTTCTTCTTCTTCCGCTTTCTTAACTTCTTGCTTAATTGGGGAACTCTCAACAGTATCTACATATCTATCGCAGATAATTTCTAAAGCTTTGGTTAATTTATTAATACTGACTTTATTTAATGCTGCTAAAGTCATTGATACCAAAATATTGTTTGGAACAGTGCTTAAATCAAAATTATTGAGCTCATTAGTTGAATCAGTTAAGCAGTACAAATTTTTATAGTCAAGAGTTTTTAATTTTTTGGATGGATTTATGAAGCCTTCAAACTTTCTCTTCCTAATATTCGAATCCTCGATCAAGAATATATTTTTCTTTCTAATATCATTTCCCCTATCAATTAATAAGTTCAATTTCTTATTGAGAGATTGCTGATAATTAGAAGGAACCAAATTATTCCTTAATAAATGATTTATAAAAATTTTCAATGACCTATCAACATACTTTTTTGATAATTTAAATTGTTCGGCTGACTGATAATTTGATTGTAACTTAGTGTTTGTATCAAAGTTTTCAACTATACTTAAAACCTTATTCAAAAATTGAGGTTTCCTTTTAGCAATGGTAATAAAATGGTTCAATGTGGCAGTGATTAATTGAGGAATTAAAATGTCATATTTCAAATTGTTCAACACTAAATCAACCAAACCTGCAGCTTCAGCCTCCACAATGTTCGATTTGATTAAAGAATGATTGGGATTAACCTTACTTATGGAAAAACTTTGAATATTATTGCTAGATCTTGACTGATAATCAATTATGACAATAGCAAATTTTAGTAACTCTAGCTTCGTTCCAATATTTCTAACTAAGTCATGTTCTTCATTATCCGAAGGCTGCAACGGAAACGTTGTAGAAAATTTACTAATTAATGAGTTTTTCAATTCGTTTAACTTGAACCAGACCTGGTTACTTCCGTCGTTTTCGGCAACGTAGCAGAATACTAGCTTGAACACAACTATGGACGTATTAATACAGTTCTCAAATATTTCCAAGTCCTCGACTTGAGATAATCCTATTAAACTATCTATCGAGTCCATAGCTAACTCTGTTTTGGTGTTTTCATCCAACACCGTCTCGCTAGCAGTAAACGAATCCTTCACAAAGCTCGAACACCATCTTTGAATCTTCAAATCTGGATTGCTTGTAAAGTTTAATATTTGCCTTAGAACCTGAGGAAACGTCTCTTTACTTGAGAACGCTAAATTACGTGCCTGGTTCAATTGGTCAATAATCTCATCTGATGGAAGTGTCGCCATTATTATTGTTATTTTTCTTGTACTTTAACGATCTATTATTCTAACGAATATGCTTGCTACCAGAACGTGGTGATAAGTATGAATCGATGGCCAAATTTTCCGCTTAGAAATGTATACCTAAAAGAACGTGATAAAGGTACCAGATAGAGATCTACTTCAGGTGTTATATTAGATAATTGTAGATGGATCCATCTGCTTTGTTGGAACTTTATCATCCTTGAATGTTATAGTCCCATAGGAAGAAAAAATTGACTGGAAAAAAACTATTACCCGGATAAATTTATATACAGGTTGTTATCGCTCTAATAATTTGAATGATAGTGAATAAGGGAAACAATAGATAACTAGTGTTAAAAGATAGATAAAAACGCCCTGATTCAACTCTGGCAGGCTATTATTCTAGCTTTATTTGATATATAACGATAGAAGGAGTATTGTTATATATTTATTATGACTTCACCGAAGCTTACTGCAGTCTCAGTACTGGCACCATCAAACTCCACACATTTTCAGCCCACTGAGTTAATTCCAAATATTCCTAGATCCTTAGGTTTGGCAAAATCGTCAGATAAGACAGCAGATGAGACAAGAAAGGTACATACATGTACTGGTAGTAACAGTTCAGCAAGCGGAGGGGCTAGGGTGTTGACCTCTGGAGGTATAGGATGCAAATCATTGAACACCAGCTCTACCTCATTGTCAGCAGCAAGTTCAACAATTGTCAGATCCTCCAAGCGGTCATCGTCGTCCTCGAATGATTTGTTATATGAGAGAGACAGATTTAGAGCTAGATTACAGACGTTCAACACAAGCAATAAAAGTTTTAACAATGATGTGATCAATGGCCAACCAATTGAAACGGAGTTGTGTGAGGTATGTGATAGCATAGGATTTAAGACCACTAAATTGAATATATTTACGGAGAAAGAGAACGAAAATATATCGCCGTTAGACGCTAACTCATCATTTTATACGAATTTGCCTGCAATGGAGGAATTCCCGCATGAAATGGTTGTAAAGTTGATTAATCATGATCAGTTGAAGGCTCTTTTTGATTGGTACTTTAACAAGCCTTTACCCGAGACGAAGGTGATGTTCCCGTGGCTACATGGGTTAAGTAAAGATAATTACGCTCAGAAACAGTTTTTCATATTTCAGACGCAACAGAAGTGCTTAGATATCAATGTCGGTTTGAAACCAGAAAATGTCAGATTTTTGATGTGTATTAATAGTACGAATGAAAAGCCAATTTTAAAGAACACTGTTAATATCAATGAGGTCTTGCAGCCTATAGATACCTCGAGAGTTGTTGTTAAAAAAATTGTTACAGACATAGTTAATAAAGTATTTGATGGCGTATCGGATGGGCTAGTTGATTTGTTTGTTAAAGATTGTATTACTATCAATTATTTACCAATTTTCCTTAATTTAGATCCTGATAGAGGTGTTTCATTAAGAAACTTTCATATACAAGTTGCTAAGCTAGCTACGTGTTCTGACTTTTTGATTTACGGCAATAACTATCTAAGTATTGCCCGAACTTTATGGTTAGCTCAAAGATATGAATCAGTTAAAGATAAGACGGATCTAAAGTATAATATTTTTGTAGTTGGTGATTTAAATTCTGATGATAAGGCTATGTTTACATCAAAAGTGGATGAAGCATTATTTGAAAATAAAAAGAATCAATTAATTTCCAAATTATTCAATTCTAATCATTTATCAATTTGGGATAATGACTACCAGATCAAAGAAAAAATTGAAACAACCAAAATGTCATCAGCAACTAAACTTAATAAAAATGTTTGGGTTGGGAATCTTTGGGATTACCAAAGTATGTTAAATCATCTTGAAAATTCAAATTTAAAAATATATAAATCAGATGATAGGCATTTGTATTGTGATCCTGCCAATTCGATTATAACAAGAGATAAAGATTCATCTAGTGATATCATCAACTATTTATCTTCACCTAAGGCTAATTGGAGGCTACTTATATATTGTCATAACGATGCATCATTTCCAGATTTATCTACTCTATCGTCATTATTATTCAAATACACTATATCAAGTCATAAATCGATTGATAATGAGTATCATGTATTGGAATTTCCGCCCTCGGGATCAATTGGACTTGGAGATTGCAAGAAAGAAAATTTGATGTCAATTGTTAATACTTGTAAGCTAATATATTTATTCTCCTCGTCGATGTCGAATGAATATGATGTCTTAGGTTCCTTAATATATTGTTCCGATGGCTACACTGAACTGTCGTTATTGGTATTATGTTATATCATGTATTCCAATAATATCCTGTTAGATGAAGCAATGTTAGAACTACATTTGACCTATGGCAGACCATTTTATATTTTTAACACTGATGTTTCAATTTTAAGAAAACTAGAAGTGTTATTGAAGAAGCTATCCCCATTGAGTTTGGGTAAATCAATAATTTGGTCAGAATTGGAAAATTTAACAGATGCAGAAATTAATGAGTTGTTGCTTTCACCAAATTTGACTATGATAGCAAATCAGCCGATAGCGCATAATTTGAGACTAGGATATATTATTAGTGACTCAGATAGTGAATCAAGCTCAAGTGATTCTGATAGCGAAACAGAATATCAATACAATGTCGATTGGGTTAAAGAGGTTGAGGGATCACTTCCCTCAAGAATTTTACCGTACTTATATTTAGGTTCTTTAAAGCATGCGAATAACCTAACTTTGTTATCTAAGCTTGGAATCAGAAAGGTGATATCAGTTGGAGAGCAGTTAGATTGGCTTGGTAGTACTAAATTTCAAATGAATAATGATATTCTCACCAATGAATTGGACGGCGGAAATATTGAAATATTTAATATAACTCCAAATAATGAATCAAGAGTTAACAAATGTTCGGTAGATACAGTTATGAAAGTCAATAATTTGCAGGACGATGGAATCGATGAATTGGCAATGTCCTTACCGTCAATCTTAAGGTATATTGATAATGAATATAAGAAATCAAATGGTGAAACCAAAATCTTGATTCATTGTCGAGTCGGAGTATCAAGGTCTGCCACTGTTGTTATAGCAGAGGTTATGAGAAGATTAAATATATCGTTGGCTAAAGCTTATTTGTATGTAAGGGTTAGGAGATTAAACATTATCATTCAGCCGAATTTAAGATTCATGTACGAGTTGTTCAAATGGGAAGAACAAGAGAAGCTAAGAAATAAAAAGGATGGCCAAGTTTTAAGAGAAATTGATTGGTTTATAATGTGTCGGGAAATAATGAGATTAAATGTTCCATATTTAACTAATTAATGTGTGTATTATTAGTGGTCTTTTTATTCTAACTGTATTATAGGGTACTTGTTTTTTTATATTTGGATTGTGCATTATATAATAGAATATACATTTTTGAGAAATTTAATGACTTCGTCTTATAGAAAATACCTACAACGACAACTGATAATCTTTATCCTGCTTGATTTAACCTTTAACTTCCATGGGAATTATCCTTTTGATATTAAACGTTCAAACTTCAATATAAACTAATCTTTTACTTCTTTTTCTTTTCAGATTATCTAGTTCACAATTAGTCATTTAAACTACTATCTATATATTCTCTACCTTAGTTCTGATACCTGAATATTGATCTAATATCAGTGCTTAGCCAACTGCGGGTAATTTTAAATTTTGATTCGTTGATTTTTTCTTCACTGATTTGATTGAGCATTGATTCCAAGAAAGGGTTAAAATTGGACATGATTTTAATAGACATATTTTTCTTCAATTCGATATATCTATAATTACGTTTATCGTTTTCTCTTATCAACCAATTCAGTTTCATTTAACGAATAACAAACAATTACAATTTTTTTAGAAATTGATTCGAAACCAATCAGTTATATTTTTCTTCTAACAAAAAGTATTACATATAATAATTTTTTGTTTTTAAGTGGCAAAGACATTGGCATACTTCAATATAATGACATCACAACAGTCATCTAACCTGCTACTTGTTGATCCATCAATAATTCAGATATCATCAACAGATAGTTCAAATACAACAAATCCAAATCTCTTACATAATCCAGCCCCTTCGAGTTTAGAGCCAGGTAATGCATTATCGAAATTATTAGATTCAGCCATAGCTAAAGCAGCAAAGGAGTCGACGCCAGAGTTAGAGCCAAGATCGAACAGTAATAGTCCATCTGCTTCAATTTCGAGCAAATCGTCAAGAAAGAAGCATGTATATTCGATTGAATTTTTGTTAAAATTAAAAGGCTCTCCATATGTTAAAGATTATAAAGATTCTAATAAATTGCCAGATAAGAGCTTCTGGAGATCAAAGATTAAGCCACAAAGTGGCAATGTGAATATAACGAAAGAGTATAAGCACCATAAAAAGAACAGTTCATATACTAAAAAACATCAAAATGAAACTTGGGAAAGAAAACAAACCGGTTTTAATAAGAGTAATGATTTAGACTCATTGTCTACTGACAAAATTTCTCAATTACTAGGAGAAGCACCTGATGAGCTTGAACCTGAGTGGGATTCGATTGATTTACATGATGATTTAAAAATGAATATGGGACAAACAGTTGAAGATTTCGAAAAATGGAAATCACATATGAAACTTGAAGAACGTCGTAAGAATGGTGAAATAATCGATGAAAGCTCTATATTAAATGATTCATTTTCGAACAGCTTAGCTGCTGAAATAGCTGGCAATGAAGTTGATAATTTTTTCTCGTTTGTCAAACCCAAATCATCCGATAATGCTAGTTCGAATAAATCATCATTTAGCAATAATCAACCAACACCAGTTTTGTCAACTTCCGAAATTTCCAACAAGAGTTCAAGGTTCTCTTCATTCTTTAATACACCTGCTAATGAAAATCCTCCTTCAGTACCTGAATCGCTGCCAGCTCCAGTTTCTCGACAACCATCAACAGCTAGTGAACAACCATCAAACCATTTTTCAAGATTTTTTTCTGGTAACACTCCAACATCACAAAATCCATCTTCAATCCCAAGTCAAGTTCCATCTGTCCCAATTTCAAATACTGGGCAACCAACTCAATCCCAATCTAAAGCTCAGCAACAGAATAAACTGCAAATGCCAACACCCAAAAATTCAGATGGCACTATTACAAATGACTCGTTTTTTATGTCTTTGTTAAATAAAAAGGATCCAAATATTGCACCGGATAATAGTCTTTCGAATTTCTTGGGCCAACCAAAAATGCCAACAATTCCATCGCCTCATTCACAAAATGTGCAAGCTTCACAACCTCAAATGCAACATCCGCAACCAATAATTAATCCGAAACAACAACAACCTCAACCTCAATTTCAACAGCAGCAACAGCCTCAATCGAGACCAACTCAATCACAGCCAATCCAACAACAAAATTCTCAACAAGTACCACCATGGATGAAGCAATTTCAAAATGGTGTCCTACCACCTCCTCCACATCTTCAATATAATCCAAATATAACAGCTCCACCACCACCTAATATGTTTCCTCCTGGCTTCGTGCCTCCACCAGGAATGCAGGTCCCTCCTCAATTCGCTAATGGAAATCGTAATAGACCATTTCCTCCTCCTCCTCCTTATATGGGTTTCCCTCCTGGTATGCCACCTCCTCATTTGCAACCTCAACAACTGCAGCATCAACAACAATTTGAACAGCAAAATCGCCGCTAAAAGTATATAATTCAATGTTTACTCTTTTTATTCTGTTTTTTGAATAGCTCAACAATTATGTATATAATTTACTATTACATATATATTTCAGTCGTTATAAGGTAAGAATAAGAATAAAAGGTTCTATATAACTTATAAAATTTTTGATATTTGTAAACATAAGTTCAATAACTGAATATGCTCATCGGTACCATTATTTAATCTTTTATCTATTTCAAATAAAATTTTTGAAATCTTATTTTTTGTGATTGAGCTCAACTGATCATTTAAAATAAATTCATCATGTACTTGATCAATTAATTGTTGAGCGCTCCATCCCTGCAAAATAATCTCATGAACTTCATTGATAATTAATTTCTGGATCTTAGATTCCATCGACTTAATCAAGTTATTTACTATGTCATTAGAAACAATACCTGCAATCTCTTGGATTGACCTGATAGTTATTCCAGTATTTGTACTTTTAACTTCATTTGCATCAATCATTTCAATATCACCATCTTCATTGATCGAATTTAATGAGTTATGTAACTTTGTTGCACTTTGTAAAAATGTTATTGCTTTTCTTAAATCACCATTTGATATTTTTAACACTTCCTCCAAAACTTTTTCATTGGGATTCAATTTAATGTTTTCTTTATCAACAATATATTTTAAACGATTTAATGCATTATCATTATTTAGTAATTTAAATCTAAATTTTGAACATCTGGATGCTAAAGGGTCAATAATTCTGGTGATGTAATTACAAATTAAACAAAATCTTGTGACATTTGAATAATTCTCCATCGTTCTTCTTAACGCTGATTGTGCATCATTCGTCATCGAATCTGCCTCATCTAAAATAATAATCTTATAAGGAGGACATGGGTACTTTTCCAAATCATCTTTTGTCGGGTTTGATATAGTCAATCGAGCAAAATTCTTTATCTTCTGTCTAACAATGGAAATACCTCTTTCATCTGATGCATTTAACTCTAAAACTCTTGATTTATATAAGTTTGGTCCATATAATTGTTTGGCTAAAGCTAATATTGTTGATGTCTTACCAGTACCTGGTGGACCGTAGAATAACATATGAGGTAAATTTGATGATTCAATGGTTTTCTTTAGAACTCTCACTGCGTGTTCCTGTGAAGCAACATCATCTAAATTCTTTGGACGGTATTTTTCAACCCATGGCGTGTGTTCCAATCTTTCTTGCTCATATTGCTCAAGCTTTGGGTTTTTACCAACTAATACGGAGGTCATTTGATTAGATTTAATTGATTCGAATATATTTAATCAAAAATATATGGTAGTGATCTCAGATGAACAATTATTGAAAAAATTGGTTCGCGAGAGTATTTAACTAAATTTCAACGCGTTTAAAGAAACTTCTAAATCAACGATCCCTTCTACAACTATGTTTATCTATTAGACGAATTATGTATTAAAACTGTAAACCAAGAAAAGTCCGTAATAAATGTATGAGATAATTATAAACTTCTTATCTAAATTAAGTAAACAATACAATTAAAAAGGACACAGAAACAAAAATAGATTATGGTTTAACAAGATAAATTATATATAAATCACTGAACGCCAATCACAGATAATTCTAAAGTCCAGACTCTTCTTATATGAACATTAACTGTCATTTTCTTTCCTTTAGTTGTATCGAATAATTCTTCATCAAGATCCACATCCACGGTTTGATTTGACCACCAGCATTTCCTTGCAGGCTTTCTCCAAAACAATAATAACTTGGTTTTATTAGTATCAAGTTGCTTCTTTGATTTTGACAATGATCTTGACGCTGCTCTTGATGCACTGTTAGCTAATGAAGCAATGCGTGATCTTGATTTTCTGGAAGTAGCTGACGCATTGGAAGTGACTGGATTCAAAGATGGTGACTCCGGAGGAGTGGGTGTACTAGTCTTAAGGCGAACTAACAGTAATGACAGTATAACACATTTAGAAGGCTCCATTGACCTGCATCCCCAAAGACCTTTTGGTTCAAATCCTGACGAACATAACATATCAAACAAGTGTTGTTCAGCAGGACCTAGTTCCTGACTTTCTGAAGGTTGTAATCCAGCATTATACCCTAATCCACTGAATATTAATTTGTTTTGCAATAGTTCTTTAGAAACTTCTAGTTTAAGATATCTGATTTGCTCGGCTGTTGAGCCTACAACAGGCGGAATGACATAGTAGTCCAAATCTTCTCTTAAGACTATTATTGCTGGTTTATTTTGTAACACATTTTCTTGTTGAATACGGCCAAATGTATTGCTGACTTGGGGTGATAATGTAGATGTCTCTAACAAATCGCGTTGAGCTTCACTAAATGCATCTATAATATACTGAAAACACTCCGGGTCAAAATTCACATATACTATATCCTCTTCAGTCAAGTTCGTAATCACTTGTCCATTTTCATCCAAAAACACCCCGTTTGGAAAGAGGCAAAGCAATATACTCTCAGGTAAGCTCATCAATTCATCTCTCGTTATAGTGAATTCAGTCCCTCTGATATTCAAATAAATTTTTGAATTATAATCTATATTGCCATTTGTTTCATCATTATTACCTGGTGTGATTCCACTATATGTTTCTGGCGTAACTTGCGTAATAATATTATCTGACATAGGGAGATGAGATATATATAAACTTACAAATAAAACAGCAAAACAAAAAAAATTCTAAGGAATGAATTACTCTGAAATAAATATAACTTAAATATTAGGTATCCAGCACCTTTATCTAACTGATTCTTCGAACTTATTTATTTACCAAGAATATGAACCTCTACCAGACTATTACTTCTCCCGCCTTTGTATAGAATTTTTTGTTTGCTGTAAATTGACTCAAAAACAGAACTAAAAAACCACAAAAGCAGACGACATTTCAGAGACATTGCTATATAAAATGGAAAGAGGTGGTCATTATTAGTATCTAATAGGCAGCAACGATCTTCATTGGCTAATGTCTTGTAAGGGTGAGTGTTCGTGTTCCAAGAATTCGATTCTAGTGAACAAAGAAGTAATGAAATCGGATGATTATGACAACGGCAACATATGGGGAGATGAGGAGGAAACCAATGTATCAAGTAACGATATTAGAAGAATGCATGAAAAGCAAGGCTACTTGGATGGGTTAATGAATGCACAAGAATCAAGTTTACAGCAAGGGTTTGATGAATCGTTTCCTCAAGGAGCAAAGTTGGGGATGGTTGTAGGAAGGCTCCTAGCTAAGTTGTCCGCCAACGGAGATGAGAGTTTATTTAGGAAGGGTAAAGAAGAACTAAATATCGCTAATGTATTGAATAGAAAGTATTTCAGCGAGGAGCTAGAGTTAGCAAATAATCATGAGGTTTTGACAAAATGGGAAAGAGTATTTGCCGAATTAAATTAGAAATGTGTATTGGATGCGAAAGAGCAGCAAGATGACAGAATAAATAAGAGGTGGTGGGACTAAGTTGATAAATCTAGATTATCTATTTAAAGGCATATCAGTTGAAACTTGATTATTCAAGTTGTCGTATAATCCGTTTAACTTATCCAGGAACTTAAATCTGCCTTTTGACCAGTCAATCCACAATTCACTGAGCAAATATTGTGTTTCTTGAAACATTATGAATTCTTCAAAACAGCAATGCTTAATTAGCCAATCTTTATTTAGTTGTTGAAAAATTTCTTGTTTGTCGTTTATAATAATTTGGCGCAATTTTGCTAAGTCTGCGCCCTTTGCATCAGCGTCTTCGTTACTTAGCTTGTTATATTTAGTTTCATTTTCCTTAATTCTAGTTTGTAATTGATTGATGTTATTTACAGATAATCTCTTTGATCTTTCAAATAACTCTTGTAATGAGTATAAATAGTCAAGGTAGCTCTTAAATTTTTCTAATATTATTGTATTTATTGAATAGCTTTCATCAACCAAAATTTGGCTTGATTTATTAAAAAACTCTGAAATATAATTCATGGAGTCATTAATTGAGTTAATATCATCTTTATTATTGTTTCCGAGTATTAACTCATCGTCATTTGGATAAATTTTGGTATTTAGTGATTTGAAATTATTTATCATTTCAACAAATTTACCATCATCGTAAGCAATTTGTTGTTGTCTCTTCTCGTATCTTTCAACCAATAAAACTATTTTCGTCCAGACTTCAATTACTTTGTTGATATTTGCTTCGGCAGTTGACCAATTCTTTAAAAACTCATCACCAATAGTTGGCCAAATTGAATTAATAAAATGGGTCAGAATTTTTTCACCTTTGAACTCCAATGAATAATCAATCTTGGCTTGCTTCCTCCACGTCGACATATCTGTCGGTACACTTAAAAACGTTATCACCACTGGCTCTTGTTTTAGGACAGGATGCTTAATTAATTGGTTTAAAAATCTATGTAAGCCACGGCGACGTCTTTGTAAAAATTGTGAATCTGGTGAGGATCCTACTATAGTATTATTAGTATTTGTTCGCTATGCAAAATCCATAAATAAAACACATACCAGAAAACTTCTTAGGTGGTAAACCCGGAATCACCCTAAATGGATACTTTCTTAGTAAGAATTCCAATAACCTGTTAACCTAGTTAGTACCTTCATTGTTATATTCTAAAGACATCTCTTGATATACATACCATACAAAGTCTGAATATCTTCTAATAACTTTTTTAGTTCCCGCAGGTCCATTCATACCTAATTTTAAATCATGAGTTATAACGTAGTTAATATGCTTGAACAATATGCCTTCTTTTTCTGGCACCTCCTTAATCTTAATTAAATCGCTTGCTTCAATTAATGGTTTGAATTTATCTCTTATGTCTTTAATGTATTTGTTGATTGCTGAATGATCAATTGGTTCTTGATCGGTTTGCGCATTTTCAAGCTCAGCATTTGAAGACTTTTGAAGGGAAGAATGGTCTGTCAATAGAGGATCCGATAATATCGTTTGATGATTATTTTGTTTCTTCCAGTCATCCTCTTCCTCTATAGTTGTACTAGCTAATTGGACATTTAATGGATCAATAAATTGTGAAGTATTATCTTCGAGAATAGAGTTAACTAATTTTTTTGGTAACGGAGGCAAATTATTCAACTTAAACTGAAGAGTCACATAATCACCAGAGCCAGGAACATCAATCTCTAAACCGATCAATCCTAAAATTTGATAAAAATTGTTTGTAATTGATGGAGGTAATAAGTTGTGATCATACAATATATCTAGGATCTTCGATTTTTGATAATTACTTAAGTAATTCAAATTAATTAATTTATTGAATACTAATGTTTCCAAATCATTAACAGTCGATAACTTCGGCGATAGTTTCGAATAAATTGCTTTATAAGATTCTGGTACATTCTCTTCGTTTAATTTTATAGAATCATCATTTGAGCTTCCGTTAGTACCAGTTAAAAGTTGAGACGATGTTAGATAACCACTACTTGAACCAAAAGTTGGGATTCTTGAAGGATTATTAGTTTCACTATCATTAGAGGTCCATCCATTGGCCCATGGATCTTCGGATCCAAATAGATTGCTATTCATAGTTTGATGAAAAGTATTTCAAAAAAAACTAGATAAGAAACTAGGCAATTGTTGTTTTTATTGAGAGCGAGGCTGGCAAACAACATCTAAATTTTGCTTGTCATACAATCGACTATTGAACACAAAATAATTGTATAATATATTTATTATCATCCATTTTGAAATTTATATGTATCTATATATCAAATCCTACTTATATGTTCTGTAGACCATAAGCCGAAACTTTATAAATTATTAAGTGGGTAGCATGAGCTGTATATGGTTCGAGTTATCTAGCCGGAAGGTGTAAGGTAGAAAATTGTAGAGACACTCAGCCAGGCTTCAAGAAATACACTTCTTGAAGATTGTCCTGGTATTTGCAATTCACTTGGTTGAAGTTTCAAGCGTCCCAATATAACCTTGAACCAAATTGAAGAGCCGAGATAGTTCAAATAATGGAGGAGAGTTTACAGTAGTAATTTAACCAACGGCATCATCTGTACATGCTTGGTACAGATATCTTACTTCCAATATTAGCATTTCAAGATATATCGTCAATGGCGACAAACCACAAGTTTAGAACTCTCCTTTAATCGGTATGCCTTAAAGAGTCTTCGAATTAGTACTGTTGTTGGTTTGGGGCCGTCACGGACTAATAGTTATGGTATGTTGCTTCAACCAAGGTGTACTATCCCTTCAATTATGTTATCTAAGCTATTTTGTCATAAAAAAGGCTATTGGTATTTTTTAGACAAAGATAGATTTTGCAATCATTAACTTGACGTGTTACTCAACCCAGCTGAGATAATCTCATCACCGAGTCTAGTATATCTTCCCAGTTCTGTGGTTGCGACCTTTCGACTAATGAAATCTATTATAGATACACAATTGGAGTCATTCTAAATTTTGCTTACAGAATGACACTATATTTCTGGTTTTTATCACTATTTTCAATCGTCTTTTACTAGTATCTTCTTCATTCTATTAACATTTCTTTCTCAAAAAGTTGTAAGCCTACAACTATATTGACTAGCAAAAGTATGGATTCCTTTCCTGTAATAACTAAAACTATTACTATCATTTGGACAATCTTAACATCCGGTTAAGTTCTATGGTTTTGTTTCTATTGTCTCAAAATTTTCGACAAAAAGAGTTGCAACGATGATTATCATAAAATTGCTGGATTTACTTGAACATCAAAATTGGTAGTATTTTGTATAAAACAAAATACACTATTCTTAATAATGTTCTTATTGAATACAGTTAGATTGATGATCATCTCGGTTTTGCTACCTTAATCCCTGTCTGAGTCGTTCGGCTAGTTTGTTCGTTCAACGTAAAGCGCAAAACGAAATCACCTCACTCTCTCTCCATATATATATAATGCTTCAATGTCAATTACCTCACTAGAAGATAACAATATTAGATAAATTATTATAGCACTTAGCATATAATATTTAGAGTATGAATTGATCATTCGAATGAGATATTCAGCTAAAGAAGCAGGAAGTCCGACACAAGCACTGTACTCAGAAATAATTTTTTACATATCATTGGAATTACCTCAATGGAATCCCTATTACTATACAAGCTATACCGCTGCTCTCTGTCGGGTAAAAAAGACAATCTATTTTACTTCATTAAACTATTTGGCAGCTTAGTTGGGTCTGATATACACCATCCTATACACGTGACTCTCCATACACACAAACCCTGATGATATAATATTCCACCCCTTGTAAGTTCATTTAACAAACGATTCGTCCAACTTATTAGAAATGCCCTTATCGGAAACCTTATTTAGTATAGTGAACTATTTCCATAAAGATGGTAAGTTCAATAGAATAACTTTTGGCGTCTCAACTTCCTCATCGCTCTTTAAGTTAATTAAATGGCGAGCAACGGATCTATTTTTATTATTTATCTTATTCATATTATACATAATAGCATATCACATCGAGCCATTTCAAAGACAATTCTATATTAACGACTTAACTATTTCCCATCCGTTTGCTGAAGTTGAACGAGTAACTGGTTCTCAACTATTCTTTTATGCGGTTTGGACCCCGTTTGCGATAATTTGCATGTTTGGTTTAATCGTAACAAAGCCTAAGAACAAAATTTATGTTACCTATGTATCCTTAATAGGTTTGGGTCTCTCAGTATTTTCTACTAGTGTATTGACTGATATTCTAAAGAACTTCATTGGCAGGCACCGTCCTGACTTCTTAGCCAGGTGTGTTCCGAGAGAGGATGCACCAATAAATGTATTGGTATTGGCCAAAGACGTTTGTACTACCAATGATTTGGATAGGTTACACGATGGCTTTAGAACAACACCCTCTGGACATTCATCCATAAGTTTTGCTGGTTTATTTTATTTATCATTATGGTTAAGTGGCCAACTTGTTATAAAACATGAACTTACTGGTGGCTGGAGAACCCTTGTGAGTTTTCTCCCAACTTTAGGAGCTATATTGATTGCCCTAAGCAGAACTGAAGACTACAGACACCATTTTGTTGATGTTTTAACCGGTAGTGCAATTGGATTGGCTTTTGGCCATTGGTCCTATTTTAGAATATTCCCAGGCCTATCACATGCCAAATGCTATGAGCCACTTATCCTTGTTAAAGAAGAGGAGGAACAAGACTCGTCTACATACGATTACAATAAAATTAGTGAAGAAGTATAGTTGTTTGGTGCAAAACTCATATTAATATATAAGTATATATATGTCACATCATAGATCACATGATCCAATATAGTCTGTTGACACGTAAATTTGAGCATGTGAAAATTACTATCCACAGTTAGACGGTGCTATCTTCAATCATAGTGTACTATATTATAGTCATTTCTTCTTTTCTCTCTCAAACTGCTGTTTATCCTTTTATTTTGCCAAAGTAACAGTGATAATGTCAAATAATGGCTCTTCTTCTGTATACTGTTTCATTTCTGATGATAAGATTCACTGCATACCTATAAATTTGTTCAACAATTTCCCGGGCGGGATTCTAGATCAGAAAGAAAATGATAGTGATACTACGCTAAACAAATTGAAGATTAGAAATAAAAATCTATTGTATAGCCTAAACAATCCATCATTGTCTGATTTGGAATGTGATTCACAGACTTCCTTAAACAATACTGTGGAGCAAGAAAAATTGCCAACGCCGGAAATGAATAATGACAATATTTCATCGATAATACATAACTATTCCACTCATGCTATTTATTTACCCAAGCTAACAATTAACATATCAGACAATTTAAATAATGATTTTAAAGATTTAAAAATCTTATTTAGTAAAATATTTCCGGATTGGTCTAGTACAAATAAGATAGTTATCAAACAGCTAACGGGTGGAATAACTAACATGCTATTATCTTGTAAATATTTAGAAACGGATGAAGTAAGATTAATGAGAGTGTATGGTCATGGAACAAATTTGATTATTGATAGGCATAGAGAATTTATTCTGCATTTGATTTTAACTTCTTTGAATCTAGCTCCACCTATTTACTCAAGATTTAAAAATGGATTAATTTATGGATTTTTTCCAGGTAGGTCGCTCGAACCAGAAGAATTATGCAACGAGAATATATATCCCTTAATTGCTCAGCAACTTGGTAATTGGCATAAAAGATTAGACTGTAAATTGGTTGAAGGCGGTGTTGAAAGATTGAGGGATTTTACGGTTAACCTAAAGAAAAACGACAACAAAAAAGGGAAAATGTTAAAGAAAAAATTTATTTCAAATATTTGGGAACTTATTGAAGACTGGATTAATATAGTTCCCAATATACCTGATTTAACATCATCATTTAATGAGAATTTAAAAATTGATGTCGATCAAAATAATCTACGAGATATAATAAGAGACGAATTTGCATGGTTAAAGGAAACCCTTATAAACTCAAATTCTCCCGTGGTGTCATCTCATTGTGACTTGTTATCGGGAAACATTATAATCCCTGAAAGCTATTCCTTAGATAAACGTCTTACTAAATTACCTAAATTATCTGAAAATCCGATTCAGTTTATTGATTATGAATATATGTTACCAGCTCCAAGAGCATTTGATATTGCTAATCATTTAGCTGAATGGCAAGGTTTCAGTTGTGACAGGTCTGCTATACCTAAGCCAACTATAGACAATCCAATTTTGATTAGGTGGGTTAAGGGTTATTTGAATAATGAAGACGCTTCACCTATAGAAATCAGCCAACTAATTAATGAGATTAATTTTTTTTATGGACTACCTGGATTTTATTGGGGTATTTGGGCAATGATTCAAAGCGAGATCTCAAATATTAATTTTGATTACGCAAATTATGGTAGATTAAGATTACAGGAGTATTGGGATTGGAAAGCCAAATACATGTTAAAATGAATAAAAATATTTAGATTTAATAACATTTGATAGACTAAAGCGGCCATTTGTAATATTTATAGAGCTTTGTCTGAATAGTTTCATTTTAAGATATCAGCTGAAGATAAAATCGTAGTCATCAAACTCTAATGTATTTCAGTAATCGTGATATTATACCTGCCTTGCAAAACTAAAATTTAAAAAAAATTTTGAAACTATACATTTAAAAGTATCTTTATAAAAATGTAATATATTTTGTTTATGCTACATATGTGTTAATTACTGATTGATCACTGGAAGTATACTAGTTTTAGTGATTTTTCTAAAATATACATAAATATAGACTATTACTCAGGGTTCTAGTAAGCCAATAGCGGGCTTTAGCTACGAAAGTCTCAAAACATTATCATAAGAAGCTGAATAGTTTGAAAAAAATTCTAGGCAAGAACTCAATTTTAACAGATTAATCAGGTCTGGAGAAAATTGGCACCATTAGCCACGCAAGACAACCATCCAGTTGCAATAGAAGATTTGAAAATGAATGATTAGTGACTTGAGAATTTAATTTAATTCAGCAGCAAAAATGACCTAGATAGAAATAAATTAAGAGAGAAGATGTTGTGAAATTTTAAATACAATCATTTTTCAGTAAATGAATGCAAAGAAAAATTTAAAATTCAAAAAATTCAATTGTTTGGTGGAATTCATCTGAAAATTGAATCCTGAGCCATTAGCATATTTAATATCACGAATTAGCAAAAGTAAGGATCCAATTATCATTTCAAGTATAGGATAAGTGAAAGAAGCAATGGTTTAATAATTATATCGCTTGTTATAGGAAATTCAATCCATTAAATACTAGTAATGCTAAAAACAAAAAGTGTACAAAATCTATATTTTTCAAGTCATCATATCATTATTCATGAAAGTCTAATTCTTATAGAGATTTATCTTTGAATATCGACAATTACTGCCTTATCGGTTTTAGAAGAATGTAGAATTGCCCATTTATAACCTTTCAATGATTCTTTCATTAAAGAATTATGAATGTTTTGAGCAAAACTTTTCGGTAAGTTGTTACATGAAAAGATAACTTTTCTTATCCATTCTTCAGGTTGGTGGATCGAAGTAATTGAGATCATATCTAATACTTCGTCTCTTGCTTCAACAGTAATAACTGGAGAATTTGCTAAATTTTTGATCAAAGTAGCAGATGCAATCTTTGAATCATTTTCTAACTCCCACTTTTCTCTTTTGTTATTCTTTCTACCCCTTGGTGCTTCATTTGGTACAACAGTAATTTTTTGATCTATATCGACATTGAATAATGGACCATCAATTGCCAGTAAACTTGAATTAGTTGTAACCGCATTGAGATCATTCTTAGAACTCTCATCCGAAATAGCTGTACCTGAAGTGAGTTCACTATCAAAGTCATTGTTTCTTTCTTCAATCTCACTTGATAAAAAGTCAATCAATTCATCATAATCAACATCAATGTCTTTATTCGCACTAATATTTTTAACTCTAAGTGGTTTGAACTTATTACTTGACTTTTTGGATTTTCTCTTTTGTGGTGCACTTGGTTGTTTAATTACCACAACCCAATTTGCACCATCAATGTGAGCTTTTTGTAGAATGTCTTCTTGCGATGTTGAAGCAAATATATCGCAACTGATATTTTGAACCCATAAGCATTTAATGATCTCGTAACCTGATTGTCTTATATATGCATCATTTAAACTGGTTACCAAGACATCACACCTTATTCCTCCCCATTTAAGTTTATTAGTAGTCTTAATTTTTCTATTAACTAGGCTCTTCATCAACAAAAACATAAATGTAGAGGTTAAAGAGAATCCAACTGCAAAAGGAGTTATTGTTTTAGTAATATCTTTGTTAGCAAACGATGAGATTAAACTATCATATCTACCGCCGGAGATAATTCTAGAATAACGACGATTTTTATCAACTTTGAAGATAGCTTGAAACATGATGCCATGGTTATAATATTTATTATTATAATTGCTCAATGGATTTAAAACAACTGGTGTTTCAACTCCCAATTTATTTATGATTGATAAGATCTCCATTATATATGTTAACGCCTTTTCCACCTTTATTAAATAAGGAGAATCTAACATTAGCTTTTGCAACTTATGCTTTGCTTTTTCAGGCTCGGTTGTAAAATTAAATCCATCGATTAAATCTTTAATGATGGTATGTGGAACTTTGAAGTCTTCTCTTAGATATCTTTTAATTTCATCTGGACTTTTATCAATTCCTAGTTGTGAAAGCACCCCCAAAACTTCATTCCTTTTTTTCTCTTCAATTCCAATATTACCAAAAGAAAACGAAATAACGGAATTTAAAATATCAGAATGATTTATTATAATCACACTCTGAGAATTTTTTGTGTTAAAGCATGGAAATGATTGTAATATCTCATCAACAACTTTAAGACACTCAGCATCATTAACTGGTCTACTTACACTTTCATAAGTCATTATATCAAAACTAACGGCACTATATTTATCAGGGATACCAGTACCCCTTAAGTTCGGTCTATAAACAAACTCATGACGATAAATCTTTGGAATTGAAACATTTGATCTATTCAAAAATCTAGCAGTAGGTAAAATTAAATCGTATGGTAATGTTAAGACTGATCCACTACTGTCCAAAACTTCATAGACCAGTTCCCCATACTGTGAAGGGGATTTAGGCAATAAAAGGTTAGAACTAAAGTCTTCAATCGCTCCATGTCTCCTAAATATTCTGAACAATTCTTCGATCATTTTACTAAAAAGTAAGTAATCACTAATCGAATTTTCCAAATGATGAACATGTGAATTTTTGCTATGACTGTCAAACATTAAATCTTTAGCTAACAGATATGGTTGATTAAATAAGGTTTCACGAACTTGTTGCTGCCATGGAGACGCTGGGTCTGCTAACGACTTCAATGCTTCCTTAATAACTTCATCTTGATGTTCAACTGGAAGCCAGCCACTTTGTAATAATTCAGCCGCTCCTGGTCTTTCCTTTGGATCATGGTCCAACAACAATCTAATTATCTTCTTTTCAGTTTTATATTTAGCATCAACAAAGTTAGGTGGAAACTCAACAGTAACTAATCTTAAATTATTTAACGTATGAGCTCTTTCCATACCTGTAGCTAACGGATAACACATTTCAAAAAATATGATACCAAGTGAATACATATCCACTTTCTCATCATAATCACCAGTTGCAACTTCCCTCGCTGTATAGAATACAGTTCCGACGATAGTTGATAAATCTTTATTGTTGGTCGATGCAACCTGATTGTTTGTCAGAACAACTGAAGAAAACTGTGAATTCTTAGCTAAACCGAAATCTCCTACTTTGACATTGTTCGACTTATCAATGAAAATATTCATGGGCTTCAAGTCTCTATGTATAAAACCTTCTCTATGTATATATGAGACTGCTTCTAACAATTGCCTGAATAATCTCCAATATTCACTAGGATTACCAGGAAGACCTTGCTGAATTAAATCAAGTAAAGTATTGTTCTCACAAAATTCCATTTGAATATATAGGATTGATCGAGATTGATTACTCATATCAATTTTGTTGGATTCTGATTTATTGTTGGCCTTATTGACCGCTAGGTGAATGCTTAAGTCTTCTTCGTCGCTTGACGAAGCATTAATAGTCTCATCCAGTTCGTCTCCTTCATCATTAGATTGACTAACTGATCTAGCAAAAACTATTCTATTATCAAAATCGCTATCTTCATCAGATGAATCGGCAAATTGTATTTCTGGGTCAAACGAATTGGAAATATAATCCACCTGATATGAATTGTCACGACTAAATAAAAATGAAGTGGATCTAGCATTAATTGGACTCTCAAAATCGTCATCTGTATCACTTTCATCATCCGAAACAACAGCACTATTATTTTTTGGTTCTTCCTGAATTTCTTCAACCCAGGTACCATAATATCTTACTATATATTGATGATTCAATCTAGCTAACGAAAGGACTTCACTTAATAATGAATCTAATTTGTTTGTTTTATGCTTAATCTTTTTTATAGCGTAAAATGTTCCTTCAATACGATTTCTTGCTTTCACAACTTCCCCAAACCCACCCTTGCCTAATTTTCCAACCTCTTCAAAATCTCTTTCATAACGACCCAAATTTCGTTGACTTCCCGAATTTATGGCAGGATTCAGAGACGATTCATTCATTAAGTAGGGATGTTGATTTTGATTAGAATAACGTCTTTTTGCAATTGCTTTAATTGAAGCTTGATTATACCTTCGATTCCCCTCAATACCAGGAATTTGGTGATGGATATGAGTAGTATCTCTAAGAGTGGTGCCAGACCTTAAATTTAGCGCTGATCTTGGTTCAACAAAATTAGATGAGTTATTAGCACTTATATATTTTGAAGGATGATTGGCACCTATAGAACGGGCACTCATCATAATTGGGCCATCACGTAAAAATTTAACTGCATTTAATTCTAAGGGACTTGGTCTTTTAGATGCCTTGCTTTGCAACATCTTCGACAACAAATCATATACTAGGCTTGCATATTCCTCCACTCCAGCAAATTCTTTTACCGAAAACCTTTCATGAAATTCGTCCGGCGTGTGGTATGTTGTAGTTAATATATTGTAACTTAACATAACTCTCATGAAAAGAACACCTAAATCCCAAATATCAGTTTTTGGTTGATGATTCTTAGCAGATTTCTTTAATTCTGGTGCTATCCATTTCTCAGGTATAAATGCTTGCATAAATATTTTACTTAGTTGCAAGTTACTTGAACTATCTGATACTTCATTTGGGTGAGCATTCATCATATTCAATAGCCTGAAACCATAAGAAGGATGGCTTAACTTAAGTATTTTAGCCAACGTTAAATCCAATCGTTGACTTTCATCATCCTCATCACCAAAAGCAGTACTGTTTAATTGATCATTCGCGGAATTCTGATAATAATAGTCAATTTCGATTTCATAGACGAATACAGCAAGAGGGCAAATTAATTTGTGAATGAAACCATTATTATGTAAATATTCAATACCAGGAAGTAATTGAATTAGCCAAGTTCTTGCTAATGCCCAATTAATAAATTCAGCAGTGGGTAAAATATCTTGTAGTGAATCAGATGCGGATGAAAACTCAGTTAATAGGCGAATATTCCACCCTGACTCTTCGTTCTTATCAATCTGAAATCCAAATAATTTTACAATATTATGATGACTTAGGTTCATAATTAATTGTAATTCTCTCTCGAGATCTTGAATCTCTCTCTTACCTTCTTCAGTCAACCAATAACAATTATTTAAATGTATTTCAGTTAACAAGTATGATAATTCAACACCTTTTTTGTCTATCTTCAGCTGCACTTCTTTAGGTAAATATGGTTTAACTATATATTGGGGACCAATTGACGCTAACAAATCCTTTTTTCTATACTTGATAAACCCCAGCACTGCTTTAAATTTGAACTTAGATTTAGTTCCCGGAAGCTCGCCAATTATTGGATTTTCAAATATAAAATACAGACTTAGATCAGGTGGTATCAAGTTCAACTTATCGCTCGTCTCCTTTGTTAATGAATTAATGCTTTCAGACGTGCTAGAGGTATATGATAGATCATTGTAATACTCGCCTTGAATTTTAAGGATTTGTTCATTTAATTCTTCATTTTGTTTTTGTTTAGCGGCTTCTTGCTCTTGTAGCTTCTTAGCTTCTTGTTTTTCGAGTTCAAGCCTTTCATTCTTAAGCCTTAATTCTCTTTCTTCTTCTAATGATAGCACTTTCTCCGTAGTTTGTTGAAACTCGTCAAGCATATACTTCAATTCTGATATAATAGTAAATGAAATCTCTTGCTCTGGATATTCTTTGATTAGTTCTTTAATTTTATTCTTCAAAACTTGTATTCTAGCTTTTAATATATTTTTCGGATGTAAAATTTTGACAATTGGAGGCGAAAGTGGATATGTGGGAGTAAATTCGATATCTAGAGTCAAAGAAATGGTTGGTCTATCTTTATTTTCTGATGACTCTAAAAAAACTTGAAAATGGGGACAAGGTTTCTTATTCCACACCAAATCTGATGGTGTAATATCCTTAAAGATATCATCATATATTGAGACCAAACTATTAACCTCATCTTGCTGTCGATGTTCTAACGACAGGGAAATAGAAACTTCTTTTTCCATTATATCCAAAGTAACTTCTTGTAAGAAAAGAGGACGTATAAGTATTGATTAGGATGATCAAAATTAATTATAAGGGAGTCACCATCGAGTATATTTTGATTTCTGATATAGGTGCGTATCCATTGTTTGGTACACTTGAACATTTTTCAAACAGATAATTATATATAATATTCCTTCTATTATGCCGCCATTAACTAATATTGATCCCGGTCCTAATACTATTAGGATATTGTTGACAACTGATAATCATGTTGGATATAAGGAAAATGATCCAATAATAGGAGATGATTCATGGAAAACGTTTAACGAGATCACTGAAATTGCCAAAGACAAGGATGTTGATATGATACTTCAAGGTGGCGATTTATTTCATATAAACAAACCTTCTAAGAAGTCAATGTTTCATGTCATGAAATCATTAAGATTAAATTGTATGGGGGATCGCCCTTGCGAATTAGAGTTGTTAAGCGATCCAAGTATCAGTTTATCTAATGGGTTTGACATGGTGAATTATGAAGATCCAAATATAAATGTTTCAATTCCTGTCTTCGCTATAAGTGGTAATCATGACGATGCAACCGGGGTTGACCTATTACTGCCACTAGATTTGCTTTCTATTTCAGGCTTAATAAATCATTTTGGCAAAATACCAAATAATGAAGATATTACAGTCTCGCCCTTGCTTTTCCAAAAGGGTACTACTAAATTTGCGTTGTATGGAATTGCTAATGTCAGAGATGAAAGATTACATAGGGCATTTAGAGATGGTTTAGTTAAATTTTTGAGGCCAAGTGTTCAAACTGACGAGTGGTTTAATCTATTGTGCTTTCATCAGAATCATGCAGAGCATTCAAGGACATCACATATTCCAGAACACTTTCTACCTCGCTTTCTAAACTTTATACTATGGGGCCATGAACATGAGTGTATTCCAAACCCAGTTTTTAATCCTGAGACTGGATTCGATGTCTTACAAGCTGGTTCCTCGATTGCAACATCATTATCCGAGGGTGAAGTTACAGACAAGAATGTGTTCATTATGAATATAAAAGGTACAGAATACTCAATTGAACCTATAAAGCTAAAAACTGTTAGACCCTTTGTTATGGAAGAAGTGATGATGCTGAAAACTAATTTAATGCCTGGAGAAGCTTCAAAAGCTGATGTTATCGATTTCTTGACAAGAGAGGTTGAAAGATTAATTGAAGAAGCCAATAATAAATTTAAAGAGTCAAATACGGATCTCTTCACCGAAACTGACGATCTAGAGCTTCAAAAGAATACTATACCCTTACCGTTAATCCGTTTGCGTGTTGAATATTCTGGTGGTTATGAACTTGAAAATGCTAGAAGATTTTCTAATAGGTTTGTTGAAAGAATTGCAAATGTAAACGATGTTGTTCAATTTTACCAAAGAAAGGTTCGTGAAAAAGATCATATCATAAAAAAAGCTAAATTTACTGAAACGGATCTTTTCGAAGAGAACAGTAAGAATAAAAAAGATTTAGAAGTTAAACTTCAAGATCTAATAGAAGACTTCCTAAGTCAAACAGAGTTAACGCTTATTCCTGAACAAGGAATAATTCATGCTGTTGACAAATTTGTTGAAAATGATGACAAGCATGTTTTAGATAATTATATTAAAAATGAAATTGAAAAGGAAACTAAGATGTTATTGGAACTTGATATCAATGATGATGAGTTTCATGATCAAGGTGAGCAGCATGCAAAGAAAGTCTTCAAGCATATTTTAACTCAATTTAAACTGGAAGATAGTGGAAACTGTGAAAAGAGAATAAATCATCTGGATTCAGTAGTGTCTACCAATATTGTCTTGAAAGAACTGAAAAAGAAAAAGAAGTCTTTAAAAGGTGACTCCTTTGTAGTTTCTGGCACTGAATCAGAAACTATGTTAGATGTTCATGATATAGTCGGACAATATGCAAGGCCTATTAGATCTAGCAGAACTAGAAAGAAACTACAGGAGCAGATACCAATCAGTGACAATAATGATGAGGACGATGAAAGTTACGATGTGAAAAATCTTTATGAAGATAATGTTGCTGCGATAATTGTTGATAGTGATGAAGATGAAGAACTAACCAGAAAAACTTCTAGGACAAGAAGGAGAAAAGATAATATTAAACTAAATGAATCTTCAAATCCTAAACCGACTACAAAAGGAGCAACTACTAAAGGAAATTCATCATCCAGAAGTAGAAAAACAGCTAAACCAAAACAACGGGCGACTGGTCAAGGTAGTTTATTTGATAGTATAATGTCCATGGGTGGTAATTGAAAATTTATGTACTTAATGTATTTATTATTAAATAGAGATAAATATTTACAAGATAGAACTTATTCTAATGCAGTAGCCTCAGATATTAAGTCTTCAATTTTAAAGTCAGGATCACCACTAGTAAAGTTTCTTAACAAAGCTAATTTTCTTTTTGAGCTTTCGGTATCATCTTGACCACCATAGAATCGTTGAATATTCAAAACTAATAATTGTGCCTCGTCCAAATTTAGTGGTACATCCGTTTCAACTTGACCATTCATGAGAACCAAATCTGTCGACTCAGCTAAATCCTGATGGAACATCAAAGTTGTATGAGGTTTAGCATACTCTTTATGAAGCTTATATTCAGCAACTGTAGTTAACATACAGTGAGTAGTCTTTGGCCCAACAAAAGACCACTGAACGAAATGCATTTCATATCCATCTTCATTTTTAGGTAATGGCAAAATAAAGCTTGGGTTTTTAAAAGCATTTACATACATTGTAGCAAATTGTAAATTATTTAAAATGGCATGTAAGTTACGGTCTTTGTTCTGAAATCTAGCTCTCCAAACGAATTCTAGTTCTTCTTTTGATAATTCTTTAGTTTTATCAACATCTATATACGAATGTAAAGTTTTATAAGGTAATTTTGGAGTCTCCTTTGGTATTGGTGATCTAACCTTAATAGTTTTTGAATCTTTCTTTCTTATGACTTCTTCTGCCTGTCTTCTTTCATATTCCTCTAGCTCTTTTAATGGGTCAATAGCATTTAATTCCTTTTTTTTTGTTTCAATGTCAACTTTCAATTTTTCTTGTAACTCATCAATATTGTTTAAACCTAAAGCTTTAGCCTTTTCTTCTAATTTTTGTTTATACTTTGATACTATCTCGGCCTTTGTAGAGTTAGTATTGAATCTATATCCAAGACGTGAAAAATTCACACAAGATACAACCGTAGCAGGTCTATTTCTAGTAAAAATTCTGAATGACATCTTGATTACTTTGATAGTTATCTGATCAATAATTGTGCAGCAATAAAGCTATCTGAAGAACAGTTAAGAATTTTTCAGAAGATCAAATGTTCGGTGTTTCGGTCCCATCAACTGAATCCAACCAAATGGCGATAAAACCATAATTTATTTCAGCTCTAATATTAATAAATCTATCTGAACTATATACATGTATATATAAAAATAATCATTCTTATTTCTCCCATCATATTTTAGCTTTAATCAAAGAAAGCTTCTGTTTCAAGAGAAATCCATCCAGATACCAATGAATCTCTTTACTTTCTTTTATCACCTGCCTTTTCAGAGTCTGGCAAGGCTCTAATTTCTTCACTATCATCTCCGTATAACTTTTTTTTATATTCTTCGGGCGCATCTTTGGCGAAATGACCAATAGAGTTCTTCAAGCTCTCTGGGATGTCTTCAAACACCAAGTCTTCAGTTCCAGTAGCAACAGACTCTCCCTTTGCATTTAACACATCCTCTAAATTAAACCTATTGTCCTTAAATATTTTTAAATTATCTGCTATCAAGTGACGGCCCTTGCAGCCGGGGCACTGAATTAGAACAGTCCCCTTAACATATGCCTGTTTTGAGAATGCATGAGATGACCGTGTATCACATTTCTTACAGGTGAATGCTATCATAAGTTGCGGGTTATCAACTTTAAAAGTTGCCGTATTATTGCCGTTATTATTATTGTCATTATTACTAGTTGAAGAATACAAACGAACCCTGTTAGTAGGACAAGGAACGAGTCTAACCTGAGGCATAAGTCTAAAAGCTGGCGCATATCTCAATATTGGTCTAGCCCTGCCAATAGCCGCCAACATATTTCTGGAAATCAACATCTACCTATCTCTATGAATAACTTTACCTAACAATCAGTGGACAGCTCTATCAGTTGCCATCGTCAGTTCTACATAAATGTAAATTTTGGTAAATATATAGACTGCATATAATTATACCACCATCAATAGCTACCATAAGAAATTTTTGACCACCCATAATTATAGATTATGAGTTTTCTGCTAAGATTGGCAATAAGGAATAGTAGTAGCAATCTCAGGTTGCTGTGATGTCAAAACACGCAATATCAAGATTACCAAGTCATATTTCACATGTTTTAAAAATTTACGAACATGCATCAAATAAAGTGAGCTTGTACAAGAATAGCACTATCAAGAATTATCTATATAAAACATCAGATGAATATAATAATTTCCAGAAATTAAAGTTAATACGATATAACCAATTCAATGAGAACGACTTCCCGCCGATAATTAGCCAAACTATAAATCCGCTTTTTGAATCGTCTTTAGAATTGGGCAGGATAGAGGAGATGAGGACGGAAGAATTATTTAAACATAATATACCTAGGAACGAGGACTATTTAGACCCGATCTACTCAAATTATAATAAAACTACGAAAAATTTTACAGATACACATGCCAAGTTAATAACATCGTTTGCATCCTACTATAAGCCCTATGTATATGTGCCTGAGGTTAGCTCGATTGTGAACTCATTCAAATGGTATATAAAGTTATTGAATAACACGCCTATATTTTTCATTTTGAAACAGAAGAATCGACTATTTTCGCATAGCTCGTTATTGCAGATAAATAAGCCATTAATTGATTTGAATAGGCATGTTACTAGACTAGGTAACTCTTTCATGACAGACATCAATGACGAGAAGGCAATTCGAAACTACCACTTGACAGATTTGTTAACTATTGACATATTTAATCTAGCAGTGAAAGCGCAAAATTATTTTAATAATGAACCGAAAGAAAATTTTAATAAAAATCTATCAGAGATAAGATGGAAAGAAACAAATCAAAAAGAAGATAAGCTCACTGAGGCAGTGGTGGATACTAAAGCCATAGAAATAACTGATGGTTCACTTAACCACTTGGATAGCTTAGACCCAGCAGATTTAATTGAAAAATTTCCATTGTCTGTAGTTCTTAAGGATTTAGAAAACTTAGAAATTAATGAAATTTTTCCCTACGACTTAAAATTTAATAGCTACTATTTGTTAACCATTGAAAACCCCATAGTTAATGAAGACCATACTGAATTACTAAATCTACTAGAGAACTCAGAATTTGAATTCTTAGGTGTTAGATTGTCATTGGATAATCCCTTCATCAACGATTTTTTTAATAAAGCATTGACTAAGAATGGCCCTACTACCAATTTTAATTATGATCAATTACTAGAAATTCCAAAGAACCATCATAAAAATAATAATGAAAATATAAATAAATTAATGAAAAGATTAGGTGAGCTAGGCTTGGTTACAGTTGAGGAAGGCTGTAACAAAAACTGTACATATTTACTTCCACAGGATAAATAGTTTTTAGAATTTTAACGAATATGTACCTCTATTGTAGAATATCTATTTCATGACCGTTACTTTGAAATTTTATGGTTGTAGCATAAAAGATAAAAGAAGAATGTTTAGTGATAGTATGTACGCGAGTTGCATCTGATTGACAAGCAAGGTCAGAAACGATCCTAAAAATAAATACTTGGTTCTTTTAGAGTATTTAAAGTTAATATGGCAATTTATATCCAAGGTAGGCGTATTCGGCCTGCAAGACTAGCTGTGCTATTAATTGGGTCAATTGTGGTATACTCTATTATAAAACAGTTAAACATTGAGTCTAATCCGAAACTAGTATCTGGAGTTGATGAAGTTGCCGAATTTGTTCAATACGCCAATAAAAAAGATACCAAGTATTCACCAGATTATTTAAGTAGTGAAAGTCAGTTTGAATTGTACAAAAATGATGATATTAATGATGAATTCTTAAAAATACTAGATAAGAAAACCAGTAAATGTCCAGACTATGTTGAATATTCACAAGCAAAGCATCCTCCCTACTCGAATGGTAAATATAAATATCCTTTTATGAGGCCAGCACCTAAATGTCGTACATTTACGTCGGATGCTGTTGAATATCTAATTAATGATTTAAAAAAAAGGGTTAATAGTGCTGATCTTGCAAGATTGATTGAAAATTGTTTACCAAATACTTTGGATACAACAATATTGTGGCATAAATCAACATTAAGGGATATAAGAATAGATGAACCCCAAACTTTTATAGTTACAGGTGATATCCACGCAGAATGGTTACGTGACGCTGCAAGGCAGTTATCTGTTTACCAACCCTTAATTAGATATGATAAACATTTAAAAGAATTAATTAGAGGTGCTATTAATACTCAAGCATATTATATCATTAATTCTCCATATTGTAATGCTTTTCATCCACCACCAGGATCGGGTATTAAGAAGGGGAATACAGCAATGGATCAGGTTTTTCCACGGCCAGATTGGAGATATGTATTTGAGTGTAAATATGAGCTTGATTCATTAGCTTCATTTTTAACCTTAACTAATGATTATTTTGAAAATTCAGATGGGGATTTATCATTTTTAAATTCAATCTGGTTAAGAGCTTATGAAAAGTTGTTGATAGTATTGAAGAGAGAATCACAACCTTCCTTTGATGAAGAAACGGGGCAGGCATCAAGTTTCTACTATTCATTCCAAAGACAAACAAACATTGGTTCTGAAACTTTGCCATTAGGTGGTGTAGGTAATCCAGTTAATTTTGGTACCGGTCTAATTAGAAGTGCCTTTAGACCAAGTGATGATGCTACTATTCTCCAATTTTTCATTCCCGCTAATATTCATGCATTAACTGAATTAAAGAGAATACGTAACAATTTCTTAAAGCAAGAGATGGTTAAAGATAAAGATCTTTCATTATTAATTCTAAATACAGATAAGTTTATTGAGGATTTATCCAAAGGTATTGAGCAATATGGTATTGTCAATCATCCTGTCTATGGAAGAGTTTACGCTTACGAAGTTGATGGATATGGTAGCGCTATATTTATGGACGATGCTAATATTCCATCATTACTTTCTGTACCGGATATGGGTTATATTGATGTCAATGATGAAGTTTATCAAAATACTAGAAAAATGATCTTATCTAAATCAGGAAATCCTTATTTTTTAACGGGCACTCATTTCGAAGGTATCGGGGGTCCTCATATAGGCATTCAAAATGCATGGCCAATGTCATTGCTAGTTAGGATCAGAACAACAAATGATGATGATGAAATTACCCAAAGTTTGCAATTAGTAATGGAAAACACTGCAGGATTAGGCTTGATGCATGAAAGTATTCAAGTTAATTCAAGGAATGGTAAGGACTTTACAAGATCGTGGTTTGCTTGGTGTAACTCAGAATTTGGTAAAACGATATTATACCTAGCTAAGCTTAAGCCTCATTTGATCTTTAAGAAAGAGTATGCTGATCAATCTTACAAAATTGATGAGGTTTTATCACCATTAATAAACAATGAAAAGGATATTACTAAATAAGTTTCTTATATACATTTGATATTTAATATACAATAATGAACTTTAAAAGTTTAATGTCTAATATATTGTGCAATATTTTCAGCAGTCTTAGATGATGCAGTCTTCGATGTTGCATCAAATGCAGCTTG
Organism: Schwanniomyces occidentalis var. occidentalis; assembly: GCA_031081865.1. NCBI lineage: Eukaryota > Fungi > Ascomycota > Pichiomycetes > Serinales > Debaryomycetaceae > Schwanniomyces > Schwanniomyces occidentalis. The sequence continues at coordinate 445,275 of JARYTB010000005.1, forward strand.
ATAACGAGCTTGCAAATCGGCATCAGTCCTTTCATTAACTTCTGAATTTCTATCTTCCGGAAAAGTATATTCCCTTTCAGGTTCATCTTCGTCTCTTGCTAATTCTCCTTGGTACTTGTCATCTTGTTCATCTTCGTAATCTGATAAAACTTCTGAATCTTGCCCAATTGATTTTTTGTCTTTGAGGTCTAAGTCTTTCATGAGCTTGTTTAAAGACTTGGATTGTCTTTTCTTTTCTTCTTCTTCTTTCTCTTTTAATATTCTTTCTCTTTCAGCTTTATAATATTGGTTGTATTCATCAACCTTGTTATCAACAGCATCTAAAAATTCGTCAAAACCTTCACCGGTATAAGCACTTACACCAACGACATCTAATTGAGAATAAAATTCTTCTAACATTAAAGACATTGAATTTACTAGAGAACTCATATAGCCTGAAGACGTACCTTCTTCACCATTTAATTCTTGATCTTCTCTTAACGCCATTTGGAAACTTTCAAAATCTTGCATCCATTCCTTGACAAAATCAGATTTCTTCACATCAGTCTTATTAAACACAATTATCATTGGTAATTTGGTCTTATACAATATGGAACAAGCATACAACATATTCGATATAAATGTAGTTGGAGATGAATTTCTTGGTGTATCAACAATATATGCAAGAACAGTTGGAAAAGCTGATGCAAAGGATTCTGTAATAATAGCACCACTTGCTGACCAAATAAAACATTCAATTTGGCCCGGTGTATCAATAATAACGTTTTGGAACTTATCTGATCTTTTCTCAACTAATTTAATCACTTGATCTATTTTGGTTGAAAATAAATTTAAAGAAGTCACGATAGCACCATTTGGACCCAAGTTATATTCTTCCATAACTTTCTTATACTTCACTGAGTCTCTGATATCAATATTAGCTCCAAATGGTACTTTTAAAACTGCTGGATCCAAATTAATGACATAAGGCGGCGTTTTCTTAGCATGGAGATGTGAATTTAATCTTTGCATAAAAGTGGTCTTACCGGAGCCGGCCATACCAATACATATAACGGTTGCAGGTGCCATTATTTGAAGGATGATAAATGAGCTAGAGGATAGATTAGAATATTGTACTTTGAATATCTTTATTCCTGAAGAGATGGATTATAAATCTAGGAATCCGCTTAGAAAAAAACTAGACATGTCACATGACTAACTAAATCAAGTTCCAAATATTGGTCGTTATGGGATATTAGTTATTATGAACTCAATATTTCTAACTATGGTAATTTATGGCTAACATCGGTCTCTAAACAAACCCTAACGCAGAGTATTATAACTGAATTGAAGCTTTACTCCGGATATATATATCGACAAACGGCATGTATGCCAGGCCAGCTTCTCATGACTGAATTGAAGAATGATGAAATGAATTGGGGTAGAAATACACCAACGGGTTTGCAGTCTACCTGTAATAATACTATTTTTTTATTTGGTTATTTAAGTCTTCCATTCTATAAGTTATTAGATGTATGAGATATTATTTATATCATCACCCATTAGATCATGCTCGTTTTTGTCCCCTTTACGCTATTTTGCACTACAGTGACTATACGTTTATGAATACAAGACAGATTTTCAATTGATGATGAAGTTGCTGGCAATTGAGCAAGCAACATGTATAACAAAAATTTAAGAGTATCAAGAAATATTTTGGCGGAAAATAATGCAATAGAAAATATGATAATTTTCATGAGATATAATCGGCTGCAAGACAGCGTTATTCAGATAATAGTTGACTGAGCTTCACTTACAAAACTTTGTCTATACAAGTAAGTTAAATATTAGATATAAATTTAATGCTAATCGATATTTTTAATAGAGAGCCGCTGTAGTTTACAATGTTTACCATACTCTGCTTATATCTTTAGTCGGCGAGAATAGTGACTATTTCTCTTTTTTTTTTTGCAATCTCTATTTAGTTCTGACAAAATGCAGCAATTAGTTGATATACGATAAACCCAAGTTACTGGTAGTACCAACTAGTTATTTATTATCACTATCTTCATCCTTTTTCTCTATCATACAAATATGATCGGCTTATGTCCTAAAATTGAAGACAACAATACTTTAAACATGGAAAATGGAGCGTATCAACCGCAGAGCTGTTTTCTAAACGAAGAAGCAAGTGATCGACTATACGAGCTCTGTTTTATCATTGGAGTCTATTTTAGCTGCTTTTTTCTCTTTTATGCCGTTGATGAACGTAAAATTTTGAAAAGTGTTCATAAATATATATATGAAAGAGTTTCAGGCTGCATATGTTCGTTGAACTTTACTGCACCTCGCACAGACGGTATCCCCCTTTCTACCTACCAAGAAGCCCATAAAAAGGAAATGAGGTCGAATAAAAGAATTTTTATACATTGAAAGTTAGTCAGAGTTGGAGATATACTTCCAGTTCTGAGTTTACTGTACATGATTGTGTTATTGGACAGGAAGTTTATTCTTCTAAAGAATCTGCTGCTTCACCAAATATACTTTATCCTTACTACGTCTAAAATAGATAGGTGTTATTGAATTCAATGCAAATGAAATTATTACAACTATGTCTTCATGTGCATCATATAGAACTAATTTCTCAACTGGTTCAGAAATGCTTACCCAACGACAATAAAAACTGTTTATTTTTGCCTCATAATCTATTCTAACTATTTTGTTGTATTATTCTATCTACAATTCCATCGAAAATTGATTCATGTGACAATATCTGGATATTTTCAGCTTCAGCTTTAAAAATTTTATCGACCTTAGGTCCACCTGGACCACCTATATTTGGTAATGCTTGCTGTTGTTGGTTCATAATCTCATCAGCAGCACCAGAGTCTCCTGTTAGTAACGAATAAACTGGTCTTAAACCCAATAAGTTAACAAAATACCAAGAAATCGAGGAGACATAACGAACATTCAAATCAGGCGTAGCGACACCATTCTGTAGCATACTCTTGAATCCATCAGTGAGAGGAAATGGAAGCTTCATGATAACAAATCCTGCGAAGAAATAATTAACCCACCCCATAATTAGAGTTTGAGGAATGTAGCTCATTAAATTGCTTTTGGCCATATTCATTAATGCTTCATTAGTTGATGCGTCTGTTAATGGATTAGTAGGCTCGGCATCTGGATCTTCAATTTTTGCATAAAACTCAGTGGAGTTCAATTTTTCAATATAATATTTTTGCCTTATTTCAAATTCTTCGGTCGTTAAAACATTATTATTTTGCCTGAAACAAGTAGCTCGTTTTAATAATTGCCTATGAACTTGTTAGTAACTAGCAATTTCAAGTGTGCCAGAGCACTCTATGCATAAATACATACTTCTCTCTAACTGATTTATAGTCTTCTAACTTTGGTCCACCCTGCAATAAAAATGTGACGTTAGACCTTAATAGCCCGACCAAGACCATTACAAATGAAATAGGTAATAGAACCCAGTACCTTAATTGTGGATCCAAGATAAGATCTGGAGACAGCATTGGGTTGATGGAATAAGGTAACGGTTTAATTACAATATATGGAAAACTATCAAAATTTACTGCTTTCAATGTTTGAATCTTATCCAATTTATATACAGGATGTCCAACATAATCAACTTACCGCTCTTGTAAGATGAATTTATGTATTAATTTATAGTAAGAGAGTAGTTAATAAGATGATAGAGGAAGGACGAACCCCATTACTTGGAAATCTAATCTTCGTTTTGATTAAAAAGTTTAAAATAGCGTAGTTCAACGTCTATAGGTAATACTAGGTTTTTACATGACGTTGTACTAAACGAACAAGTTTATAAAATGACAAAGTCACTTGACCAGGGGGATGCTTAAGAATCATTATGTGGATATTTCAGTTGGTATTTTCTCTTAATAAACTAGATAAAGCATCTTACTAAACTTTCATTCATCTTTATAAGCTTTATCGCATTAGTGAATATTATGATTTCTACAATATATTCATTATTTATAATTGTAAAACATGTTAGAGTTCTCGGGATATATATATATCCATATATATACTCTAACTAATAAAGTGAACTTAAATAGGTTGTTATATTAAAGGAATATATCTTAAGCTGTATTTAGCCTATATTTAAGTTAGCCAATAAAATAGTAAGTGAGATTTCATGGAAATATCACGTCTATTTATATTCTTTAATTTGGTTATAAAAGAAGGAATCTGATATATCATATTAATGATATATAGAAAATACAAGAAATAGCGCCGTGGCGCAGTGGAAGCGCGCAGGGCTCATAACCCTGATGTCCCCGGATCGAAACCGGGCGGCGCTAATAAGTCTTTTTTTGCTTTTTTCTACGGTATATGTTTCCATCATTCTAGAAGGTTTGGTTAAAGTATCGTGTTCTCATATATTGGAACATCTCGTTGTTTAGTGAATGAGGGTTGTGATTGGCGTAATTTTCCTGTCATATATTTGGATCATTAGTATTGCAAAAAGTAGATTTGACTTCACGTGCTCTCTCTAACATTAAAAATTGATGGTCTCAGAAATAAATTGTTCATATAATTGGTTTCTATAATTATTAACAGTTACCAGCAGTTGTATGAAATATAATGGGTTGGTTTGGAAGTAGCCCTCCAACTAAGGTTTCAACGGTTACTGAGGTTAGGGAAGAATCGAGCCCTCAGCAATTCTTGGAAGATTTACCCCCTAAATTTGAAGACAAGGAACCACCTACAATTTCTCAACCAACATATGCAGATGCTTTTAAAGAATTCAAATTGTCTGATTTTTCTGCTGAACGATTCATCGGAATGCCTTGTTTCAGAGAGGCAATGTTGACTGGTTTCCAAGCAATGGGTGTTTTAGGAACAGTCACCTTTTTAATCCACAAAAATCCTAATAGATCATTAAACTGGGCTTTCTGTGGTTTTTTCTTAGGTAACGTTGTTGGATGGGAACAATGTAGATCTGTCAGAAGAAAGTCCTTCCAGACTGTTGAAAAAGCTAAACAGGCTAATCTAGAAAAGAATGCTAGAATATGGGAACAAAAACAGAAAGATGATGATCTGTTGAAGAAATGGGATGAAGTCCAACATTTTGAGGAAAAGAAATAGAAATACCTTATTGATGCATGGATTGCATTTAAATGTTTAGAATTTATGTCTTGGTGTCAAGAAAAAATATCTTTCTTGAGATTATTCCATCTGCCCTCCATGTATATTCATTAATTCTCCATATATAATTACTAACCTCAGTATAGTCTTATGTATATAGTAACAATAAAACAATATCTTGAATTAAAGAATTTTTGTATGTAAAGGGTTATTATGCTACTCCTCTTGATGGTTGAAAATATCTTATCCTCGGCTCCATTGTTCTTTCTCACTCCCTCCAAAATTCGCTGGTACGAATTACTAGCAAAAGTTGACAACGAAAAAACCTGGAGTAATATAAATAATCTTACTTTTCTTATTTTCTTTTGGTGGCATCAATCATTATAGATATATTACAATGGACGGTCATAAGTCTAGCATCACTTATAAGCCTATAAAATCCAATTTAATTCATCTCCCATCAAATTTAAGTAATTTGTTATTTAACGCTAATATCAAGATCCAAGATGTTATCATAGAAATAGTTCTGTCTTTGGGGGATAAATATTATGCTGGATGGTCGGGTATGTCCTCATCTAATATAAGATCAATAGAGATAGACCCAATTTTTGCTCAGTCGTTAAGCTTATCAGACAATCAATTAATTACATTGAATCTAAAGGTAAATAACTTCGAAACTAGCCAAATTAATCTAGAACCTGTAACAAGCTCTGATTGGGAGTTGGTTGAATTACATGCTCAAACTATAGAAGACAAATTGTTGTCACAAACTAGATGTGTATCGTTAAATCAGATTCTAGTTGTCTATCCAAGTCAAACAACTTCTGCTAAATTAATTGTTACTGATATTGGGGACAAGTGTCACCAATATGCTAAGATTTCACCGTATTGTGAGGTGGCGATTGCACCAAAAGTTAGAGTTAAGAAATCTGGGTCTATATCTAGCAAATCCGGTAAGAGCAGCAGGTCAACGGTAGAAGATTATTCAAATTTTCCAAGTATATTGAAGAGAGGTATTTCATTGCCACATAAATTATATTCTGATTTACCAATTTCTTCCAATCCCAAAGGCTATGAGATATATGCTAATTGCGAAGTTATAAATTTCTTCAATGAAACTGAATATGTGGCAGTTTCCATAGTCCCAGGACCGAATAGTAAACCAAATTCTTCAATCAATCAGGAACTGGAACAAGACAAAGATAAAAATATTGTGCCTTTAAAGGAGAATAAACGTATAATTGCTAAGCTTGTTAAATATGAAAGAGGTCCTGCCACTACGGTTGGTCTTTCCCACCCACTAGCAATTGCTTTAAACGTCGAGTCAGTGGTTGGCAGTATCGTGGTATTAAAACCACCTGTTAAGTTTGTTTCCAAAAGGCCATCAACTTTTATTATCCATCCTTATATAGTTCAAACTAAAAAAGCTAATCAGCTTAATCTAAATTCCATTGGGAAGAAAAATCAAACTTCAAATTTAATTGAAAATTTAACCACCTTTTTATATAAAGAAAACTTTATAGCAAGTTCACCAATAACTAATTTTGTTAAACTTCCCGTAATTCCCATTATATTACCTAATGGTGGTTTATTAAGGTTTAAAAAAAATGACGATACTAATGCATGGGTAAGACCTCATAGTGATAAAAAACCATCAAAGATTGAATTAGGAGAAGAATTATTAAGAAACTCATCATTTATACAAACCACTGAACCACTTAACGAGGAGGAAAATGAAGCTATTGGTTTAGATGGGCTAGTTGATGAAATTGTTGATTCAATTACTATATCTGCAAATTCAGGCACCTTGATACATGGCAGTTCAGGAAGTGGTAAATCTTTGGTATTAAAATTAGTTGCTAATAGACTTAGTTCAGATTATGGATACCATACAAAATATATTGCCAGTGAAACTCTAATGAATGAAAACCTCAACTCATTATTGAGCAACCATTTTACTAAATGGTTACAAGAATGCTCGTGGTATAAACCTTCTTTACTTATATTAGATAATTTAGACAAAATTTTAACTGCCGAATCGGAGCATACTGATTCTACTAATTCAATTCACTTAACTGAATTCCTTGTTTCACAATTACAGAGGATCCATTCTCAACATAATAGTAATTTGTCAATCCTTGCTTCCGCAGTCTCTAAGGAAGCTCTTAATAAACTTTTATTTCAGTTCCACTCCATTGAAAATTTCTATAATTTAAGTTCACCAAACAAGCAGACCAGGTTAGAGATTTTGGAAGTTTATATATCTAAAAAACTAGGTTGTACAATTAAATTTGATATAATGGATATGGTTTCAGAAACAGAAGGTTATTTACCAAACGATTTAAAGATTTTAAGTGATAGACTTTATCATGAGGCATTATTTAGTAAGGCTGAAAAAGGGGGTGATTTGATAGTCAATAAGGAACATTTTGAAAAAGCATTGAAAGACTTCACTCCTTCCAATTTACGTGGGGTTAAGTTACAAAAATCTTCAGTTAATTGGTCAGATATTGGAGGATTAAAAGAGGCTAAAATTTTATTACTAGAAACATTGGAATGGCCAACTAAGTATGCACCAGTTTTTGCTAATTGTCCTTTACGTTTAAGATCAGGTATATTGTTATATGGGTACCCTGGTTGTGGTAAAACTTTGTTGGCCAGTGCAGTTGCAGGTCAATGTGGATTGAATTTTATATCAATTAAAGGTCCAGAAATTTTAAATAAGTACATTGGTGCATCAGAACAATCTGTGAGAGAACTATTTGAAAGGGCACAGGCAGCAAAACCTTGTATTTTATTCTTTGATGAGTTTGATTCAATTGCTCCTAAGAGGGGTCATGATTCTACTGGTGTTACTGATAGAGTTGTTAATCAAATGTTAACTCAAATGGATGGTGCTGAAGGATTAGATGGAGTTTATGTATTAGCTGCAACAAGTAGACCTGATTTAATTGATTCGGCTTTATTGAGACCGGGAAGATTAGATAAGAGTGTTATTTGTGATATGCCTGATTTTGATGATAGATTAGATATATTAAAGAGTATAACTGCTAAGATGGATTTGGAGAATGATGTTAATTTATCTGAAATTGCCGAAAAAACAGCCGGATTTAGTGGTGCTGATATGCAAGGTCTAGGTTATAATGCGTATTTGAAAGCTGTACATATTAAGTTATCAAAGGACGAAGAACAGGCTTTAAAAGGCAAAACTGATTCTAATAATAGAGCTACATATGATTTCTTCCAAGTTAATTCCGCAAAGTTGAAAGATTGCAAACTAAGGCCATCTGAAAGAATCAAAATTTTGCTGCAAATTGAACAGCTATTTAATGACGAACAAAAATGGAATGACGACATCGATACAACAACTGATAAAAAATCACTGGTGATTTGTATCTCTCATGAAAACTTCCTAGAATCGTTGAAGGAAACTAAACCTTCAATATCTGTTACTGAAAAACTAAAACTTGAGAAGGTTTATAAACAATTTGTTTCCAGTAGAGATGGTAATATGCCAGATGGATCAGCAAGTAATGATATTGGTGGTAGAACTACCCTTATGTAGCATATATACTTTAATTAGGAATATAATCAAGTTTTGATCATTAATAGTTGTTACAATTGACAAAAAACTTAACGTAGGATTCTTGTTCTAAAGAAAAAATAAAAGCTCGCACTCAGGATTGAACTAAGGACCAACAGATTTGCAATCTGCTGCGCTACCACTGCGCCATACGAGCTTTTGTTGCAAAGTATTTTGATATAATTTAATTTAAACCGATAATCTAATCGGAGAAGAGTCTCCGAAATGGCCCAATTTATATCATTTATCAAACAAGGTTAAAATATGATATATAGAAGCTATTGAATTATTAGAATAATAATCAAATAATAAAGGTAGTAAAGGATTTTGACTTGAAATAGTGCTTTTTTATGTTATTCTTGGTTAATGAACTAACAAAATTTTAATTAAGTTGTCATACAATAACAGCAATTTAATGGAGATGGAATGGGCCTAGAACTAAGAAAATTTATTTTATTCATCTATTCAATATTAAATAGCATTGTTTCTACAAAACTTAGTATTGAAAATGGTTACAGTATGAACCATCTCATATATTTGAGTCTAAACGCGAGACACGCAAATAATTTTAATGAGACATACTTAATTTATTGATCATAAAAGTTTAGCCTATCACATCTATTAGGAACTATGTATGGCGATTTGGCTAATAAATTAATTCTTGAGGCAAAAAGAGCTTCAAAATTGTTTGAAATTCCGCTTTATCAGAACGACCTAGTTAAAGATATTGTCAAAGAAATCATAGATCTACATAAGGATGCTGAGTATTTAGTCGAAAGTCAACGGTTTTTAAGTGAAGATGGCGACACAGTTAACGAAGAAGAACAAAGGATTAACCAGTGCCAATTGTTTGTTACTCACTTGTCTATGAGAAGAAATAAAAGATGTTTATTAGCAAATGAAAAATTGAGAGCAGATAAGATCGACGAATTTGCTTGGCTAAACAAAGACCCGATAATAGATTCAAATAATGAGTCCAATAGACGAAATCCTCTAAATGATAACTCTTCCTTGGGAGATTATACTACACGATTGTCTTTAGATAATTTGAATCACGCAGAACAAGAGTATTTTAAAAATTACCAAGACTTATTAACGAGCTATAAATCAAAATTTTCAAACCTAGATCTATCAGGCGATTTAGATCCACCAACTAATATTTTTATTGATGTTAGAGTGCTAAAGGATGGCGGGGAAGTGCAAACAGAATACGGAGTATTCAATTTGATCAAGGATTCCCAATTCTATGTTAGAAAGTCTGATGTCGAAAGATTAATTCAACAAGGCTACTTAGAAGAAATATGACATAAATACGGATTGGTATCATAGATAGTGCTAGCAATGGTGAATAAACAATCCTAAGTTAACTTCATCCTTCTTAACTGGTGCAGAGTTTTCTTTAGTCACAGGAATATTCTATTCCTATTTATCCTCTACATGCATCATTTCTATGTCTTCATCCCCTTTCTTTTCTATTGAATCTTCATTTAGGAATTTATTCAACTCCTTCAATTCTATATTTAGTTTTTTTTTCCCCAACGTAGAGTTCTTCTGGTCAACACTAATAGGTAGTATCATGACATTGTCTTTATTCCTGTCATAAACACCAATATTATCATCCATTAACTTTACCTCTTTCCTTAAATCAATTGCAACATTACTTAATACATTATATATATTTTTGGTTTGATTTGAAAAAGACTCTCTTAACTCTGAAGGATCATTACTTGTCGGCGTTGAATATGTTTGGAATAATGATGATAAGTTATCTAATAATGAAACTATTTTACAGTCAATTTCATATAGGGAATCCAATCTTTCTTGGACAAAATTATCTACTTTTTCTTCTTCAAAAGACATAATTAATGAATGCTTAATTTCATTGTTTTATTGAAATCTACTGAATTTTAATTGTCAACAGTCGCAAAGAAAAAGTAGCTCTAAATTATTTGAACACAGCTAATAAATCATTCCTAATTGAAAATGCCTATTGATCTAGGTTTATCTAGAGTATCAAAACTTCTACATCATCTAGGAAACCCACATATTAGTGCCTACAAATCCATTCATATTGCTGGCACTAATGGTAAGGGCTCAACCATTGCATACATATCATCAATTCTAACTCATTCGAAGATAAAGAATGGTAGATTTACTTCACCTCACATGCTATATTACAATGACTGCATAGCTATAAATAATGAAGTCTATCCATTAGCCAAATTTAAGCAAGTGCATGACTTGGTCCAGAAGGGAAATTCGATATTACAATTAGGCTGTACTGAATTTGAATTGTTAACTGTAACCGCGTTCAAAATATTTGAGTTAGAACAAGTAGAGTTGGCAATTATTGAAGTTGGCCTTGGGGGAAGGTTAGATGCGACGAATGCTTTAGAACCCTACGAAAATGGCAAAAGGAGAGGAGGTGTGATAGTTACGGGCATTACTAAAATTGGGATAGATCATGAGAACTTACTAGGGAATACGCTCTCTGCAATCGCTTTCGAGAAGGCTGGGATAATGAAAAAATTTATTCCATGTGTTGTTGATAGAACAAATGACAAAGAAGTAATGAGTGTGGTAAAGAAAAAGTCTGAAGAAACTAACTCAGAATTATATTTTGTTGATGGCTTAAGGGACCCAGAGCCATACAATAAGACTGATTTTCCAATAAGAGAAATTGAATCGTTATTGAGATTATCGCCTCTTGAAGGTGATTATCAAATACAAAATTTGAGCATAGCTTTGAAACTTATTGAACTAGTCAAGCAGCAAAATCATCAGCCCCTTAAAAATGCCAACGGTAAATCTAAAATTACCAGAGAATCAATTAGATTAGGAATACAGAATACTAAATGGCATGGGAGATTACAACTGATCAATATACCTAAAAATGGCTTATCTCTTCTTCTAGATGGTGCACACAATGAGAATGCAGCCCTTGAATTGGGAAAGTATCTTCAAAGGTTTCGAGTCAATGATAAAGGTATTATATTTGTTATTGCTTTAACGAAAGGTAAATCAGTTGATAACCTTTTAAAGCATATCACCAATAAAGAAAAAGACACTATAATTACTACTACTTTTACTCCACCTGATCAAATGTCTTGGATTAAAAGCTTTGACGCTAAAGAATTACAAAAAATAGCTAAACATTATGTAGATCATGTTGATGAGACAGTTGTAGGTCAAGATATTGGGAAAGTGCTCGATTATGTTCACGAACTTACATTAAAAGGAGACAATAGAAAAGTTGTAGTTTGTGGTAGTTTATATTTATGTGCAGATGTTCTAAGATACCTTGAAGCATCTTAATTTAGAAAACAATGTGTATATGTTTATTATAAGTATATGATAAAGGGTTATGGATGTTGACTCAGGTACATTATGGAATGATAAAAGTCGCGTATTTTAGAAATTTCATTATCAGAACTACTAAAAATTCAATGTTCAACAATTAAGTGGTTGCAATGGCCCCATTGTCCGATCTTGAAAAGCAGAGGCAAGAAAATATCCAAAGGAATAAGGATCTTCTTCGTAAGCTAAATTTGGATTCTATTAGCGGCTCTATAGCTAGAGAAATATCTGCTTCTAAGGATGCCCACGCAGCTAAGAAGAGGAAGACCACCACACATACAAAAAGGGTTAAAAAAGAACCAGCAGAGCCGGCAAGAAGATCACGTCGTTTAGCTGGGGTTCGAGTAGAAAACTCCGAAGAATATGCTAAAGCTAGAGAGGAGATGGAAGAAGCTGAAAGAAAAAAGAAAGTAATTGAAATGTTAAAACAGACAAGGCTATCTGGTGATTTCAATTTAATTGATTTAGTTACTGATAGAAAACTGGGTAATTTAAAATTTGAAGATAAAGTCATCAAAATGCCTGAAAATGAGAAAATCAAAAAAGAAGAGAATAATGCCGAAATTGAAGAAGAAATTAACATAGAAGAAGATAACAAGGTCTTGAAGATATTAAAAGACTTGGGTAATAAATTCTCCGCAGGTGATTTTTATGACATTATAAGAAAGAAGCCATTAGCTTATAGTGATAAAGTTTTGGAGGCTAAGAGAGAAGAGTTTGATAAATTAAAAGTTTATGAACGTTTTGATCCTTTAGACATTAAAATAACACATACTAGAATTACTTCCATCAATTTCCACCCTTCGACAATTGATAGAATAATTACTGCAGGTGATACAAGCGGAAATTTGGGTATCTGGGCTGTGGATTCGTCAAAAGAGGAAGATGAACCAACAATTACTATTTTAAAACCTCACGGTAAATCGATCTCAAGGATTTTAACGTCTGCCAGTACGCCATCTAAAATCATATCATGCTCTTATGATGGCTCTATTAGGCAACTTGACTTAAATAAATTGGAATCGACGGAATTAGTTTATTTGAATGATCCTCATGAAAATGCAGAGTATCCGTTAGGAGTTTCTGATATAAATTTATGTCATGAAGGTAATCCTAACCTTTTATACATAACCACTTTATCCGGCAATTTTTATCAGCATGATCTAAGAACTCCTTTCGAACAAATTAATGAGAAGCTACTCTTAAGGTTGCATGACAAAAAAATCGGATCATTCAGTGTCAATCCAAACCTATCACATCAAATTGCAACCGCGTCCTTAGATAGAACTTTAAGAATATGGGACTTACGTAATGTTTCTAAATCAAATGGGTCTTGGTCTGATTATAAGGATCATTTATCACCGCATTTATATGGTAGCTATCTGTCCAGACTTTCAATATCTTGTATTGACTGGAATTATGAGAATAGATTAGTTTGTAATGGGTATGACGATACTATTAATGTGTTCGACTTAAGTGGATCAGATCCATCTTATTCATTAGTTACTGAATGGTCAAGTACTTATCAACCAGAAGTAAAGCCAAATAAGAAAAAAGGTGATGAAGAAGAATTGATTCCAAATAATATAAAAGCATTTACTAAAATCAGACATAATTGTCAAACAGGACGTTGGGTCTCGATTCTTAAATCAAAATGGCAAATATCTCCAGAGGATGGGGTGCAGAAGTTCATTATTGCCAACATGAATAGAGGTTTAGACATTTATGATCAGAAAGGTCAGATCTTAGCTCATTTAGCTGATTCTGAAAAGGTGGGTGCTGTCCCAGCAGTGTCAGTATTACATCCAACTAAAAACTGGGCAGTTGGCGGAAGTGCCAGCGGTAAGCTTTATTTATTTGAATAATTTACTAATGTAGTATAGTTTATTAAAATTACATTATATAACGTTAATATACACGTTACTTGTTTTATTGACAATTATATACCTCAAATACTATAAATCAATATATTAATGAATCTAAGCGGAAGAGGTCATAACTTGCCAGACTCTGATAACATTATCAGTGTAACCAGCAAATAAGTTTTGACCATCAGCAGACCAAGCTAAGGAAATAGCTTCTGGGTCTTTTGCTTTAGCACCAACAGCGAATTCTGGTTTTAATTCATCTAATAAAGTTCTTTCTTGTAAGTTGAAGATCTTAATACCAGAAGCGGTAGCAGCAGCTAACCAGTATCTGTTTGGAGAGAAAGCTAAAGCGTGAACTTCAGAAGTAGCGTTCAAGGTGTATAAGGTCTTGTTTGAGTTTAAGTCCCATAAGATGATAACACCATCTTTACCAGCAGATGCACATAATGATCCATCTGGGGAGATAGTGATACATGAAATGTAACCGGTGTGACCAATGAAGTCAGCATTAAGGTTGTATTCGTTTAAGTCCCATGACTAAAATACGTTAGTAACTTGTGCAATCCAGAAAATACTTGAGGCATCTTCAAAAAAATTGATTATGGAAAATATCAGAGATCTTGGTGATTAATGATGTCTCATTCGAAGCTGGTAAGCAACGTCTGAAGTAGCAAATATGGTAAACATCATCTATATCCATAATCAAGAGAGAATCGAAGTATGCATACACCTCAAAGCAAAATAAAAATAAAAACATACCTTAATAGTTTTATCCCATGAAGCAGAGATAACAGTTGATGAGTTTTCAGATGGAGAGAATCTGACAGCAGAAACCCAGTCGTTGTGACCGGTTAAGGTTTCCATACATTCACCGATGGTGTTCCAGACCTTAACAGTCTTATCACGGGAAGCAGAGACAATTTGTCTTAAGTTTTTGGCAATAGAGACGGATAAGACATCACCTTGGTGTCCAACGAATCTCTTGGTACATTCACCGGATTCTAAGTCCCATAATCTTAAAGTTTTATCCCATGAAGCTGATAAAGCGTAAGCACCATCGGCTGAAATGGTAACATCTTGGACAATGTGGGAGTGACCTTTGAAGGATTTCTTTGGGACACCGTATTGGTTGTCTTCACCTCCAGTCAATTTCCATCTGATTAAAGTTTTATCTCTTGAACCAGATAATAACAAATCTGGGTGAGCTGGGGTGGTGGCTAAGGAAGTAACCCAACCGTTGTGACCTTCTAAGGTACCTCTTAAAACTAAAACTTCTTGATCAGCCATTGTTACTTAATATTAGTTGTTTGTTTAGATCTAAACAAGTATAATGTTTTTTAATCATATATAGAGTAAAATTTTTCAATAATGAAGCCTAAGTGGTTGGAAAAAATTTGAAATTACACAAACCCGATATTTCACGTGATCCCAATAGCTAAATCTTATCAACTGTCGTGATCAAATTAACTACGACAGTGTGCTCGGAAATACACATTTACAGGTGACTGTTTTTATACCGAGCTATATGCAGTATAGTAGGGGACTGCATATGGGAATGGTACGATAAGCTATGTGCTGTTCTTGTAAGGTTGGCAACTCCATAAATAGATCAGGTGAAAGCACAGTTAGTGCCAAGGAACTAGCAGTAGACAGAAGAATCTGGATAGTATATTTTTATGTCCTCAGGTGATTTTAAAATTGCTATTATCAGTGGCGGAACAGCAACAAATGATTTAGTGCTGATATTCAAGTCGATATCGCCCAATGTTAGCTATATATTGCCGATCCTGGACAATGGCGGGTCGACATCAGAAATAATTAGAGTGATCGGGGGACCAGCGATTGGGGATATAAGGTCTCGTTTGACTAGGTTGATACCACCTAATCAAGAGAGTTTGCGGAAACTATTCAGTTTCAGATTATGTTCGGAACCTGGAGAAGCTAAGTTACAATGGAATGAGATAGTGGAGGGCACGCACTATCTTTGGCGGGACATTGATTCAGCCACAAAGGAGATCTTCAGAGCGTTTTTTGTTCATGTGCATGTTGAGTTATTGAAGAGGACAAAACATCAGTTTTCGCCGAATACGAATAGAAAGCAGTTTAGATATGAGTTGGCTAATCTTGGGAATCTTTTTTTGACAGGGGTGCGATTATTCATTGGATCTTTGGACTCGGCGATTGAGTTGTTTGCTAGATTAACAGGCATAGATCCAGACACAGAGGTGCTTCCGTGCATTAACACCAACTTCACGTATCATATTAGTGCATTGTTAGAGAACGGCTTAATTGTCACTGGACAATCTCAAATATCGCACCCATCAGATTCTGATCTCAGCGTTGACAATTATCCCCCACCAATCAATATAACCAGGCCATTGACGCCAACGGAGGATTTTTTAAGAACAAACTACTTTGGGACACCATCTCTAGGTGCGTCAACATTAGGAGTACCGATCAATGAGGTTGCAATTTCTAAGTATAGTAAGAGACCAGTCATAGATTCATATGCATCTGATGGCTCTGATGAAGAGTCTGGCAATATCCCTCAGTATATCCATCCCGAGTTGAAGAAATCACAGCTTCATTTCAATAAATCGGAAAATATACAACCCTTACTATCGCCAATTAAGCGTATCTTTTATATTTCTCCTTACGGCGATGAGATTTGTCCGACTGCTCATAATAGAGTAACGACCAATTTGTCTAATGCAGATGTTATTATTTATTCTATTGGTTCTTTGATGACCAGCATTGTGCCTGTTGTTATTTTAAAAGGTGTCGGAAAAGCAATAGCTAATGATATGGTTCAAGAGGCTGCGGGTAGAAAGAAGAAACGGCTTTTGTTGCTCAATGGTCATCTTGATAGAGAAACGTTTGGAATGGAAGCTGTTGATTTTATTAACGTTATTATTAAACTGGCCACATATTCAATTACTGAAGCAAAATCTAAGTCTTACCCAAAGAAGGAGATAATTGAATCTCAATCAGATTGGAACAAATACATAACTCATTTGTTTTATATGAAAGATCCTAAAATTCATGTTGACCGTGATTATTTAGAATTGCAGAAAGGAATTTCTTGTGTCGAAGTTAATAGAGAGGAAGACCATGATTATTTCGATTTACAAGATCTTCAAAAGAAGCTACAAAGAATAATTAATGAAAATTGATGACGAAAAAAATGTTATTAATATATATATATATGTTTTATGTTGATACGTATAGTAAGAATATAAAAAAATATTCATGATTGTTTAATCGTACCAGACCTTAATTAACTCTTCCGAAACTGCTGAAGGAGTTAATACACCTAAATCAGTAATTAGAGCAGTAATATACTCATGTGGGGTGAAATCGATAAATTGAGTTGTCAATAGATTTTCGTCTGCTTTCTTATCATTATTTCCTGAAACAAATTGATAAATTTCATTTGGTAAATCATTTGGTGCTAATGGGAAAAGTCTAACAAACTTGTGTGATTCTGTAACGACATAAAACGGTTTATTATTGGCTTTAGCTAAACAACCAATTTGATATGATCCAATGTGATTAATTATACCACCACTTTCTGCAACACCCTCTGCCCCCACTAATATTTTGTCCACTTTATGTATAACAAAACCAACCGCATTATCAACTATAACTTCAACTGGAATATCTGCTTCTCTTAATAGCTTGGCCATGTGATAACCTTTGCTAGTGGGCCTTGATTCAGTAACTATAACTCTAAATCGAATCAATTTTTCTGATCTCGCCTTTAACAATAGTTGATGAACTACACGCGAATAAGAATGTACTAAAATGATATCATCATCCTTAATAAATGGAACACCAAACTCGGCCAGTTTATTTCTAGATTCTTTGGCCCTTTGAACAAACAATTCACCGTTTTCAACTAAATTCTTCTTACACGACTCCCAATCAGAGTATAAATTGGTATTCCTTAAAACAAATCTCATGAATAAATCACAACCAGCAGAAAGAGAAATGGCATTAGAGATGGAAGATTTCAATTTTTCTATATTCGACTGAACTAAACTGATTAATTCAGACGACGTTGATGGTTGTTTGATTCTTAACATAGTAACTAATGATTCAATAGCCGCTATAGGCATTGTCATATCTTGATTTTCCTCTAGGAACTTAAGATAAGTTTCCTTTATGTCGAATTCCTCTTCTGACATTTCCCTTTTCTTTACGAATCTATATTATTTGTTATAACTGTTAAAGCATTATATCATGAAATACTATATTCGTTTAAGTGAAGATATAAAATTTTGGTGATGTTAGAATTCCGGTCATGTTCACGTGAAAAAGTTGGAACGGAAGCCTTAAAATTTATGAATAAATTTTGATGTGATGTCTAACTACTTTGGATACTCTAAACCAAAACTTGGACAAATGTCAAAACCTACAGAGGAAAAGTCGTCCTTATTTGTGGCGGAGGATGATGATATGTATGCTGGCTCAGAATCAGATGACTCGCATGGCCAATTTCACGAAGCTTACGAAGAACAACCACAAGAGGATGACGATCCGGTAATCGATTCGATACCAATTATAATGAACGAGTTACCGAATAGATCAAAGCAATCCTTACATGTTTTGCAATACACGGGTAGACCCAAAACTCGTCCTTTTACAAACGACCATTTAAAGACGTCCGTTAAACAGGAATCGAATTTTTTAGAAGTTAAGGTGCCACTAGATACAACTAAATTCTACGATGAGTCAAGATCAGAGGAATGGGGGGCACAAGTTGCTGAACATAGCTTGCAAGGTGTATTGAATGAAACCGATGGTGGTTTATATGTTGGTCAGATTATTAGTAACGGTGATAAGAAGAAGCTCGTGTTAGTTCCTATAGACAGTACAACTCAATTGAGGCCATCATTCAAATACTTAGATGATGTAGAAGCCGCCAAAATAGTCCAACGTAGGGCCGACAACATGGAATCGCAAAAGTCCTCCAATATTCAAATTTTGCAAACTTCTGCCAAGTCAGGTTCCCTGATTAACAACGGCGATGGCTTTGGTACTAACGCACTAGGAGAATCATTAAGACATATAAAGAAATTCGAGGAAGAAGAATGGTCTCATTTGACTTGGAAGGGTACAGATAATGAGAAAACTCAAGAAATTAAAAAGCATTTGGCCGATGGGGCTAATGATATTGAATTAACTACCAAAACAACGATTGATGAATATATCGATATGTTAACTCATGCATAGTCAACTTAATATCTACAAACGAAAATACATTTGTATATTAGTCTAATAAAGTATAATTAATTAACCATATTGTAGTCATTAGAAGTGTTAGAATCTTTATCTCTGAAAATTCACGTGCTTGTCATCATGCGGCTTAAAATATTTGTATATACTGAAAAAATCTTGAACTGACCCTAATTCTTTAGATATAAATAAAATAGAGTAAATCAGTTATTCAAAAATGGAGGACGATGATGGTTTGTTATTAAATTTTGCTACTTCAGACAATTCATCTGCCAGTTCAACCAATTTAAAAAGCTCAAACACTAAAGTAAGTGGTGGAAGGTGGAAAGATCGCAGGAAACTTCAATTGTCGTTGCAAGGGAGAGGTAGAAGTCAGAAGAAAAATAGAGGAGCTGTAACTGGTCCTAACAGTAGCTTGATAGTGAACTCCAGGCTAGAAAGGTCAGATGAAAGTATAGAAAATTCTAAGAATGAAGATATAAAAAGCTCCGGAAAAAGACCTGTTCCTGCAATATCTGCTAATATGGGTCTCTCATCCAAAAAGATCAAGTTCGCTGAGTCAAAGGGTGAATCTGGTGGAAAGAACAATTCGTATGTCTCATCGTTGTTTACCTCAAATCAATCAAGCTCAAAATTGTTACCAACTGACGAATCAAACCAAATCACTTATTCCCCTTCAAATGCTCCGTTAAAGGATGCTACCACATTTGAAGGGTTGGGATTAAATGAAAAATTATCGAAACATTTAACTGAAACATTAAGATTTAAGAATCCAACGAAGATCCAAAGATCAGTTATACCAAAGTTGTTAACTGCCCAGAGAGACTTATTCGTTAAAGCACAAACTGGATCAGGTAAGACGTTGTCATTCTTATTACCAATATTTCATAAATTAATGTCCGAAAATAAAAATAAAATAAATCGTGATTCAGGGTTATTTGCAATTATTTTAACACCGACTAGAGAATTGGCTTCACAAATTTATGGAGTTATGGAAACTATAACGAGATCTTGTCATCATATTGTTCCAGGTATTGTTGTTGGAGGAGAGAAGAAGAAATCAGAAAAAGCAAGAATTAGAAAGGGTGTCAATATTTTAGTTGCAACTCCAGGAAGGTTAGCCGACCATATGGAGAATACTAGTTCGTTAGACGTTAGCCAATTAAGATGGCTAATTTTAGATGAAGGGGATAAATTAGTCGAACTAGGATTTGAAGAAACTATTACTAAAATTACTGAGAAAATTGACAAAAGTTCACGGATCTTAGAAATGGTGCATAAATGGCAAGGATTACCAACTGAAAGAATCAATATATTATGTTCAGCAACTATGCAGAATAATGTTAAAAAGCTAGGTAGCATCATCTTGAATGATGCTGAAATGATCAGCGTTGATACAAAAGACATCGATGGAACGATAGATTTTGATGAAACGATCCAAAAGGAAAATGTCGAAAAGATGTTAGCACCGGATCAGTTAGTGCAAAAAGTTGTAGTTATACCGCCTAAACTAAGATTAGTCGCATTAAGTGCGATGTTAAAAAAATTAACTAGAGATATCAATCAACAAGGATCAAGTAGCAGAACTATAATATTCTTTTCTTGCTCAGATTCAGTCGATTTTCATTTTGATGTGTTTACAAGGAATGGGAATAAATTGAAGAAAATTAAAAACCTGGCATCGAATAAAGTTGAAACAGTTGAAGCAGAAAATAATGAAGATAATGATGTTGGTGAAGATAACGAAGAAAATCTAAGTATTTTAACCTCACCAGTGATTGGTCCGAGTACAGTTGTATATAAGTTACATGGTTCATTATCTCAACAGGTACGTACATCTACGTTGCAATCATTTATTAAAAACACAAGTTCAAGGCATTCGATTCTTCTTTGTACAGATGTTGCATCTCGTGGTTTAGATTTGCCTAATATTTCAACAGTTATTGAATATGATCCCCCATTCACAATTGAAGATCATTTGCATAGAATTGGTAGATCTGCTAGAGTTGGTAATGAAGGTAATGCAACTTTATTTTTGTTACCTGGAAGTGAGGAAGGTTATGTTGATGGGAAGATGAAAGTAGTTCATCCAAAAGAAGGTAATTTAAGGATTGTTAAATATGAAGGTATATTAAAAGACGGATTTGCTAATACTGAAGAAGGCAGTTCAGAAACAAAATCTAATAAAGCTGATCCTAAAAAGAAAGATGGCAAGTGGGATATACATGCCACTACCTGGCACTTAGATGTCGAAAGATGGTTATTAGAAGACTCTTCAGCGCATGATAAGGCGGTCCAAACCTTCACATCGCATATTAGAGCTTATGCGACTCATTTGGCTACAGAAAGATCCTTTTTCAATGTTAAATTATTGCATTTGGGTCATTTAGCTAAAAGTTTTGGTCTAAGAGAAACGCCTAAAAAATTAGGTAAATCGGTTGGGTCAAAGGGTGGAATTCAAACAGAAACATCTAAAAAAGCTAAAAAAGAAGATCCAAAGAAGAAAATGTTAAGAATGGCTCGAACTGTTGTCAAAGCATCAAGCAGTGAGTTTAACTACTAAAAGAACTATGTATTATAGATATCACGTATAGAAACTTCTATGTAAAATAATTTATAAATCATTATCTTTTAAATTCCTATAATGAGCATTTCTAAACTCTTCAATATCCCAAAGTCCATGATTTTCTCCAACCAAGTAACCTAACTTACATTTAGAATAATAATCACCAACTAATTTAATATTCTCAATGATGCTATCTAACAACATAGCTTTGCCAACGGAGATTCCATCTCCCAAGCCCGGATGCATGACGTTAACAATATGAATATGAAAATGGTAATATGACGGTTGGTAATGAACGAATATTCTTAGTTCGTCTGCTTTTATTGGAAACCTTTCACTAGTAACTTTTCTAACTTTAGCCTGTAGGTTAATTAAGAAGGACAAATGTGACTCATTCAAATCCCTTAACGACGAAATATCAGTTCTATTAACAATACAACATAAATATAACGAATCTAGGTTGATCTTATCCCATTTCATGTCTGGTAATAAAACAAACCCGTCGGTTGGATCCTTATCATGGTATATAAAAGTTTCAGATTCCTTTCCTTCAAATAAAATATTATAAACCCACTTGATTCTGTCGCCTTTCATACTTTGAATATATGGAACCACGAACTGTTCATACATCTCAGGTGTTTCTACAACATAATGATAATTCTGTTCACCATACTTCTTGATATGCGTTTCAGTAGCTGGATAAATTAGATTTAATTTGGCAGATGGCAAGTTCACTAAATTTTGAACTAATAATGAATTTGACCAATAATAGACATCATTATGATTAATCACTTTTATTCTATCTATTAAACTACTGATTTCAAAATCTGACTCATCTATTACAAAATGTGATTTTTCAATTGAAATTATTGCATTCTCAGAATTTATTTGTCCCAATAACACAATTAATTTAGTTTGTGGGTCACTTTTTAATAACTGCTTATATTTAAATTGATTGATTAATTCTGATAGATCTGACATGGCTGATCAAGATCTAAAGTAATAAGCTATTCAAATCACCTCTATTGTATTAGTACTCGCACATTAGAAGTGTTTGCACATCTCGCGTATTTACATGTAATATACAAATATATGCTAAAATTTTGTAGATTGTTTAAGTGTCGCCATTATCCTCATTAGTGTCATCATCATCTTGGTAGTCGTCTTCTTCATTTAAATCAAAACAAACCCAACTTGGCCATGCAATTTCATCTCGTATTATTCTTCTTAGTTGCTCAACTAAGAATCTTTCAACTTTACCAACATTCCTTAGAACATTATTTTCTATTTCACCAATTTCTGACTCAATTCTAACTTTCTTAATTATGTCAATTCTCTCTCTATTATTTGGACTGGTGATATAGTCGACAAAATTTCCACCGGTATTTGCAACCGAACCTCCAGTTGTTGATGGATTACTATTGGAATATGATTCAGCATTTAAGGAAGTGAAATAATCTGAAATAGCATCATTTATGTCACATAAAAATGAAAAATAAACTGATTTTTTCAAATATGCTACTGCAGCAATTGAATGTACGACCAAATCGGTTATATGCAATTTTATAGGTAATGAAATAAATTTTGGGGAAGGATAATTGACTAGTAGATTAACAGTAACCTCTAAGTGTAAATCACCATGGTAATTTATTTCGATAATCAACTGAATATCATTTTCATTTCTTGACGTAGACTTACCCTTTGGCGTGATCCTGTTTTTTAAAAAACTTGACGAATTATTTCTTAATGGATTCTGACTAAATATATTGGTTGGAGTTTCCGTCCCATTATGTGTGTTTGCATTGTTTAAGTTACCTAAACCAACTATGCTATTCATATTGTAATTCTGTAAGTAATTTAAATTACCGTTTCCAATTATCAAAGAAATAGAATCCAGTGAAGTCCGTGATCCATTATTCAAAGCAGGTGGTGTTGTTGGAGCAGGGGCAGTAGGGCTTAGTTTGGTTTTTTTAGGACTAGTGCTGGTCAAATTGGAATCCTCGGAAATAGATGTCAATTCCTGACTCTCATCGTCCTCATCATCATCATCCTCATCATCCTCATCATCCTCATCCTCATCGCTTGAATCATAATCGTTTGGTATTGTTTGAGATACAGTCCTAGGCTGGTCGCCATCTTCTTCTTCGTCTTCGTAGAAATCTTCGAAGGGGTCTCCAATATGTCTAATTATAATTTCTGGCGATTGAGTACCAAGACTAAAGTTCGTCACTGATAGACTGTCAATATACGACGGTAATGTTAAATTTCTAAATTGATAATCTAGAAATTCTTTGATAGATTCATTAATTGAATCATCTTCTACTAACTGATCCCAATTAATATCAAATGACATATCTAGGTAGCGACTTTCAAAATTGCTTATTACTGATTATGTCAAAAATCTCGTCTCTTTTTACAGTATCCTCCTGGCAGCCTATAAACAAAAAATTACACAAAATATGAGATCTATACTATTAAAATTGGTAATTTAGACTATAGTATCCCAAGCTTTGAATAAATTGATGGGTCAACTAATTATGATAAATACATCCCAATTACAAATCCCGCAATAACTGCTCTATTAATATTAATAATATGCTTCTTGGTTATGTATCATATACAACTTGCTTCCTCGTTGACTAAAAGTTTCCTTAAAATTTCTCTCCACAAATCGGAGTTAAAATTCCGGTTGCGGCAAAAAAATTTTCACTTGAACATCTGTTTATGCCCCAGAATTTGTATACATAATTTGACATGAAACCAGTTCATGGCTCTTGTTTCCCAATAATTTAAAGAAATAGCAAACTTACTTCCTTTAGAATACTTAGAAAGGTAAATTTCCAAAACTTTGAGTTGAATAGTTGCCATAAATTTTATCAAGACAGATAAAAGAAATCATATGTATAATTAAGAACTGATCGCTTTTTAGTTGTCTGAAGACCATTGATTGTATTTCCGTAGATTCCTTGTTTATCAAATATTACAAACCAAATATTCATTTTTTTTATTTATTTATTGATATCGCATATAGAGTATAGATCATGATTGCACCAAACCCGTTAAGCATAGTTGTTATTGGAGCCGGACTTATAGGCCCAAGGCATGCATTTCATGTTAAAAAGAACGTTCATACGCAATTAGTTGGCATTGTCGACCCTAGCCCAACTGGTTTGAAAGTTGCCGAAGAATTAGAAACGAGTTACTATACCTCAATCAAAGAACTAATCCAATACTGTGATGCTAGCAATATCCCATACCCTGATGCTGCCATAATATGTACGCCAAACCATACCCACATCAAAATTAGTGCCGAATTAGCTTCATATGGAATTCACTTGTTAGTTGAAAAACCACTAAGCTCAAAAGCCGAGGAATCTAAAGCTTTGCAAGAATATGCTGAACTAAAGAATGTTAAACTTTTGGTTGGCCATCATAGAAGATTCAATCCGTTTATTGTTGAAACCAAGAAAAATTTATCAAAAATAGGTGAGATTATTGCAATTCAAGGCACTTGGACCTTAAGAAAACCTAATAATTATTTTAAAGCATCCCCTTGGAGAACAGATAGTAAAACGGGGGGTGGCGTCTTATTGATTAACTTAGTTCATGATATCGACTTATTGCAATTCATGTTTGGCCCAGTTGAAAGAGTCTATGCTGACTTATTAAAAAAGCAAAGGTTAGAATATCCTAATGTTGATGAAGGTGCTGTACTAACTTTGAGATTTAAAAATGGAATTTGTGGTACATTCATTTGTTCAGATAATGTTACTTCTCCGTTTAATTTTGAGAGCGGAACTGGAGAAAACCCAATGGTTTCATTTCATGATGGTTTGGAAGGCTTTTACAGGATTCTTGGTTCAAAAGGTACCATTTCTGTTCCAGATTTAACTTTATTTCATCAGCCCGAAGCTAAGAACGATTCGGATAACTCATGGTTACAACCAATTGTTAAAGAATCCTTGGTTAAGGATAGACGAGAGACCTTACATTCCGCCTTGCCATTTGATTTACAGTTGGATCACTTTGTTGATTTAATAAGAGGAAAACAAGATCCGTTCTGTTCTGCTGATGATGGTATGTCCGCATTACTATGTATTGATGCAGTTATAAAATCAATTGAAACTGGCTTACCTCAAATGGTGGAGAATACTAAGAATATTAATCCTGATTATGATTCATTACGTTTAGATAGTTTTAATGTAACTACAAAGAAATAGAATTGTACATATTTTATAGTGTGGATATTTATGTGTAACTTTTTATGATTTGATGGGTTGCATTTTACAATATATTCTTTAAATCTAATATTTCATACAAATACCTATTGCATTATTTCACTTATAAGAACAGGATAAATCAAGAAATGAATAGTCATTTTATACATATCTAAATATAGTTTACACAAATATGTTATCAAGCTCGCTATCTTTGGTAATAATACCATTCAAAACTTCAACTTCTCTTGAAAAATCATTATTCTTATATCTAATATTGGTTAATAAACCAACGATATCATTTGATAAATACTCTTCAATCCTTAAAGAATTTTTGGTTGCACCATTTATAACTTCAGATAAAGAAGTGTTAACGTCACATCTAATTTCTATTGAATCTGCTTCATATGGTGATTTCTTTGTAGTTTCATCAATAGTTAATGGGTAGGATACATTTTTATCATTTTGTAAAATATTAAGTTTAGTTTTGTTATCAACAACGATGTAGCTGAAATAATTGTTATTAATTAATACTAAACTTAATGATTCGCTAGTTAAAAAGGTGCCACTGGTTGGTGGACCAACCTTAGTTTTAATAGTTTTCAATTGCTTAGTTAAAATCGAGTTAGTTGTTGAAGTTGAATTTATAGTGTATGATAAAGTTGAATTATCAATTAACGTAAATTTGAAAAGTGAAGAAATATTTGAACTTATTAAATCTTTGGCAAATTGATTCTTCGTTTGCGGACTCCATGGATTGAATGATGGTGGGTTAGTCAAGACTCCGGTTGAAATTTCAATAGCTTGTGAATCAAGCAAGTAACCATCACTATCTGAAATATTTGATGATTCCCAAACTAATAAATTACCAGAGACGAACCAATTTTCAGTGGAGATTTCACCTCCATATTTAGTAATTGGTTTTGGTACAACTGGTAAACCAGGAGTAAAATCAATGACTGGAGAAACAACAACTACATCCAAAACAACTTCATTCTTCCATAATAATGGTAAAACTGAAATTAAATCAATTTCATATACTAGCCCAACAAAATTACCGTAGTCAACTAGCGGATCAAAGTTTTTGTAAGCGACTTCCGATACACTCTCTGGATGGTATAAAATTGGTTTTGGATTAACCGAATTGACATAAATATCATTAATAAAAACATTTAAATAGCGTAAAGGAGTATCGTCCTTCTTAAAGTATGCAATTTCGTCGTTTGATAAAGAAGCGAAGAAAGATAACTTCGCAACTGTTGAGTTTGATGTTAACTGAGGTAAATTTATTGAAAATTTGTCTGAATTTGGTAAATTAAACAGTTTACCATTGTTAGTCAAAGGGATAATTTTTGAAGCTGGACCTTTTGGAATAAAAATATTTTCGACAGATATTGGTTCATCAATGATTAAACTGTCATCACTAGTCAATGTCAACTCTAATGATACATCGACAGTTGAGGAATATCCTTCCAATAAATTGACCTTGACTAGTTTATTCGTTTTAAAGATAGACAAATACTCAG
Source organism: Schwanniomyces occidentalis var. occidentalis (assembly GCA_031081865.1). Classification (NCBI taxonomy): domain Eukaryota; kingdom Fungi; phylum Ascomycota; class Pichiomycetes; order Serinales; family Debaryomycetaceae; genus Schwanniomyces; species Schwanniomyces occidentalis. The sequence goes on from JARYTB010000005.1 coordinate 472,745, forward strand.
TTATATTCTTATTTGTGGAACTTGTAGTGATTGCATTTTCCTTACCTATAGGGATTGAAGATCTCCAGATAGGGTACTCATCAAATGTAATTTCTATCACTAATGGGGCAGTCAGTGCTGAGTCTTTGTTGGTGAAATTTAAAGTTAAGTAGCCTCCAGTAAAATTGAAGTCTTCTGGGACTTCATAGTTACCAGTCAATTCATCGCTTAAGGTATCGTTAAAAATTAATTGATTATTGGTTACTTCAATTGCAGTTAATGGTGGTTGAACCTCAAAGAATCCGTAAACTGGCAAACTAGGCTGACTCACCTCAAACATTGAAAGGAAATTGTTTGCTAATATACTACCATTTGAAAAATTATTCAATATTATTAAGAAACTTAATCCAGATATCACCAAAATTCCTAGGTAGTGAAACAATTTCCTCAGTAAATTCCTTCTTTGAGTAGATGGAATTTGCATAATTTCGACATTGTTTTCTATATCTTTTCTCAGCAAGTAATCTTTGTCTGATAATTGATTTAAAGACATCTTTAGTTAATAATTATAGGTTGATGTTTAAAGTTCATACAATATAAATAAATTGGGAACTGGAAACATTTATATATCCTCCCCATAAACTTTTTTGCAATTAAATCGGCATCCCGGTTCTGCATCACTCGAACAAGAAAACTTTTCTTTGTTCGCAATGCGGCGAGCCGTCTCAATTTTCAAATCAGTTCGGTGGCGCACTACGATAACTGTAGATCTCGTTTCATCCCAAATCTTTACGTAACTAGATACTTGATGTAATTGTTAATAGACTAATTTTAAAAAAAATTATTGGTTATATAGTATACTTTCAATGTATTGTTGCAATCATGAATTCAACAGAAATTTGTTAACTAATGTATAGCAATATTCAGCACACCGATGTTAAAGATTAAACTACTAAAGGAAGACAATAGGTAACTGCCGAAAATAATTGCCGTATTTTATTCTGTCACCGGAACCATTCCGCGGACGGAGTGTCGACTCCTTCGGAGCAAAAGTTAGTAAAATGTTCCTAGTGCAAGGTTAGATGTAAAGTAAAAATGTCACTACATACTTAAATCTGATGACTTTTTAGAATAATTATAACATTGAATTTATTAAATGTGCTTAGTGTTGACTATCTCTACTCTTTCATTAAATGTTAACGATCTACATTTATGTAAAATTTATGTTGTAGTACATGCACAAGAAAACGCTAACCATTAATGTTAAGTTTATACAGCTCATACAGTTGCTACATGAGAATCATGCGAATTCATGATGGATAAAATTAATATTATGGAGGATGATCTTCATAATTGGAATAAGGATACTTTTGGTGGATCTGTTGTTACAATATACCTAGGTCGGAAATGAATCGAGCGCGAGTGAAGATGCAGCACCACCTTGTCCAGTTGTTAATGAACTAGAAGGGTACCATCCTTCAGTCTCTGGGACCGAATATAGTCCTTTGAGTGCTTTTTTTTGTGAACATGATCTCAATAAGGGACTGTTAGATTCCTTTTCTAAGCGAGAAGTCTTGTTGGAGCTCTTGCCGCCGCCTGTTGTATTTCGAATAATGATTTTGGTGAAATATCTGATACAGCTGAATCAGATTTTAAAAATATCGTTCATTGGATATTTTCTAAGACTAAATCAGCCATGAATCGCTTTGAATTAGACGATGATACATATAATATAGTTTACTATGCTTTTGTGAAGTGATTTAAACTATAGATTCAATTTGAATTCAAAATTAGGTTCTTGTTTTTGGTGCAAAGGTGGGTAGTAAGTAATGGTATTTAAATTTTTAGTTGATCAACGCCTATTTTTAAAATATTTAAAGATGCGGTTGCTAATACAGCTAGAGATAATTTCGTAACAAGTCCAAAATTTTGTAGACGGTGATCAATTGAATGGCGTTGATTTAGATTGAGAGTGACCTTGTGCTCCCAATATATCTGGTATTACTACAGCTATTCTCAAAGATGGCGAAAAATATCTAGAATTATTTGAATTAATAAAATCTAAATTACCATCTGGAAAAACTTTATCGGTTGCTATTTCTGCATCGTTTTGGTATCTTATTGTTCTTCCAGTTGAGGATATGCAACATTACATTGATGGATGTAGAACATCTGATATGCATGGAAAATGTAATATAGATAAACATGATCATATCAATTGTCATACAACTAAGACAGAAATATTAGATGCATCAAAAATGTTAGATGAATCGGGTGTTAATCTTTCTAAAGTTTGTGAAAGATTAGCCATTTATGGTAGATCTTTTAGATTATATTCATCAGCTTTTCCAACAGTAGGATATTCTTTTTTTGATGGTGAATATATACACTAACTAATGCTCCAGGTATTTTAGCTGGTTTAGATCTTTTTGAAATAGCCTTTTCAGCTAAATAGAATAAAAGATGGTTAATGATGTAGCATTTTGAGATACTCTTATTTATGTTTGTTTCAAGTCGGTTGCATGGTCTAAAAGAGAACAAAGAGATAGTTTGTGAGTTTTATAGACAATCTAACAGATGAATCAATTCATAGATGACTAAGTCTTTTAACTATAAAAGTTATCTATATGAAGACGATTATTGGTCAGACGACGGAGAAGAGGATACGTTTATAGATGTATACGGTGTTCTAGAATTTAGGAATTGAAAGATATTGGCATATCGAATGACATTAAATTTAAGTTATGTATCAGGACTAAATAATTATTTGGACTTAGAAGAAATGGCTAAAAGGATAAGTACATATAATAATTAAAATGATTAAGAAAAATGTTTTGATCTTCTGCAAAATCTATTCCAACAAGAACTATGGAAATTTATGCTTAAGGGGCATTTACCTATGGCAAGACTTCATATAGTTGATGCGAATATCAAGAGCAATAAATGAAATTTTCGATTGCAAAAATAGTAAAAATGTTCCAATTATTTGACTGCTAGCTATCAATATCTCAAAACAACATGGTTCATCCCGCCTCATTTACAACTTCTGGATATAAATAGCGATAGAGGAACTGATCATGAGTGTATACCAGTAGGAGACGTTTTGGAACTAATAAACAACTTCTTAAAATCAAAATCATGGAAAGAATAACATTATAAACGTTTATTTTCAGGTTCTCATAAATATAATATCCTATCATCATCAAACCTATTAGACATTATAATATGATTATAATCTTCTTCATAATCACTTTCATTAAACATGTAAATACTAGGATTATACTTTGGTGGTATATATGCCTCCTCAAAACTTATCCGTTTAGGGGGGTCATAATTAATTTCCTTTTCCATATCTAAATAAATATAAAAATACCTTAATTCTTAGCTTTATTTAATTGATCCTCGTACACTTTTTTTTACAGGTCTTTGCAGCAGTTCTAAATAATTCTAGTTCTGGATCAAAATCAAATTGAAAATAATTATTGCCACCTTCTAATATAAGAGCTTTACCCACATTATACTTTAAGTATGAATAATTTAAAATAATTTTTTCATATATTTTTTCATTAGCTGAAAAAGGGTTCCATAGATTAAATGGTTTAAATTCTTCAATTAAATCTGAATAATAAACGTTATTAGAAATAAAATTGGACACAGCAGATTTACATACTTCTTTATCAAACACTCTTTCATTTTTTAAAACCGTAGATGCAAATTCACTATTGATTAGAGCCCCATGTTTTGCAAAATAAATGTCTTCTTCATCAAATATAAATTCCCCTTTATCATTTAATGAAACAAAATAAAAATTATAAGCGTTACCTAAATAGGCATATTTTTGTCTTTGACAATTCATTTTTTGAAATAATTTATCGTCATTTGGCTCTAATAAATGAATACACCCAGCACTAATATTAATATGATTTAAAATACCTAATCGATCAATTTGAAAATCTAATATGTCATTAACATCATCACCCTCTATAGAATCTAAAGAGGTAACTGTAATCAGCACACCAAAAAATACTTTACAATAAAGATTAAAAAGTAGATTCTCTTTAAATTGTTGATAAAAAATATCCATAAACATTGGTTGTTTAACAACTTTAAATTAGAATAATCACCAACATACCTGCAAATAAGATATATAGTTATAATACCCAGAATATTTATAACAATTAGTTAACTGGTTTTCTTCTACGTGCTTATTATTAAAATATTTTGAAGAAGTAAATATAAAACTATCAGATTTAACATCACACATATCATAAACATCATTCCATTTCATCAAAAGAGATAAGTAAGCAACTTGATATTGAATTTCTTCTTTACACCCCTTTTAAAACATTTATAAAGGTTTCCTTCTTAGGAATATTTGGATACCATATACAAGCGGGCCTAAATTTCTTAATAAAATCCGCATTAATATTATTACTCATAATAAATCTAGCACATATTGCGCTTAATAAACGAAAACTTAATTTTATATCAGAATTGTAGATATATACAGCAAAATCTAAATAATTAAGAACTCCATGAACAACACAACAGGTTAAAAATGTATCTTCACGTAAAAGAACTTCATATGAACAATAAAATTGTTCAAATCTTTCAATACTAGAATTATATGCAAAAATACACAATTTTAAATATTTGTGACCACTTTCATATAGAAAATTAAAAGTCATAGTTATACGAATGGTCTGTAAATTATAAAAGATCAAATACAAAAGAATGTACTACATTTCTCACAGTAGTTTAATGGTCGCTCACATTTAGCCAGAGCCCTTATCTATAGATTGGCCTCTACGGAATCGCAATAGGATGGTGTATAGTTGTTGTTAGAGAGTAGGATCACATGATCTATTTGTCACATGAGTCATCACATGGTCTTCATTTCCTTCCTCCTGAACGTTTGACAAATATGCACGACCTTAATTTAATTGCACAAAAGCTCATTTAACCAGTTAAATAACAAGTAATTATCATACAGCACCAATATATCATATACGTATAAGCGTACTTAAAAATGTCGAAATTTATTATACCAAAGGCTTTAAAAGAAGTTAGATTCCACTTGTCTCAAACTGGGGAAGCATCAATACCATTAAGAAAATTTTTAACTAATAATTATCAAGCTTTAAAAACTCAAACAAATTACCAATTACCAATTTTGATTAGAGAAAGCTATGGTATTCCGCCAAGCTTAACAGTTAGATTCGAAAAAGGAAGAGAAATAAAAAATAATTTAGAAGGATTAGACGAATCTGGTGTCGAAAAAGCTTTAAAAGACTTATTGAAAAATTGAGGTATTATCGAACAAACTATAGATCGTATTAATGAACTGTTAAGGATTTGTTGTTAATGAGTCTGGTACAGGAACTCGAGTATTCCAAGTACAATTAAATTTTGTATTTATTGGATGTTTTAGATATTGCTTCTTCTACCACTTCTCATATATTGTATATGTATAATTGCATTTATTTTTCATATTTTTCACTTTCAATAAACACATATTATTATTCTATGTATCAAGAGACTGCTACATATGTATAGGCGTTCTATAGCTTATAGTCTTTGCCAAATTGATAAATACCCCAACCCAAGCTTGCAAAATGGTCGTTGTATAATTCTTTAACTTGTTCTTTCAGTTCACCAACGGTACCACTTGCGACGACAATAGGCACAAAGTGTTCCAAAGTTGGATGAGCCTGGTAAAGAAGTGATTTGTTTTCTGACTTCAATTTCAATAAATCAGTTAACAAATTTTGTGAGTTGACTAAGGTATTGGTCAACAATTTGTTAAAAGGCTCAACATATGGCATCACCTGGCCAGCCAAACCAAATGATCTACCCAAATCTCTTAAGTTATGAACCGACATACCGGAGCAAACAATTAACCCCTTCAAATATTTTTGTTGATGCTCATCCCAGATTAAATTTTCTCTAAACTTGTTAAGCACTTCCCCCAACTTGAAATGCTTTGCAAAATCTCCATCATTTGAAGTCAATGACACTTGGATCAACGAGGTCTCAGATAAGTCCAATCCCTTTTCTTCAGGTTGTTCTCTGGACAAGGTGTTATAGTCAGAAAATGCAACTTTAAATGGCACCCAAACTCCGTGGTCAATACCCCTTTTAGTCAATGAACTGTTAAATCCATTTAATTCTAATTGTTTTTTGATCTGCTCAGCTAAAAAGAGGGAACTCTTACTATGGAACTCTTCCTTATACATATGATCTGGAAAACCATAAAAATCATATATTAACTGATTTTCTTCTTGATTATCCCGCGGGATAGAAATTTCCACTAAATTAGAACCTGTTGATTGCCAGTGTGCTGAAACAACTATTATATAGTCAGGTTTCCACTCATTTTTGATCTTAGTACCTAACTTTTTAATGGTTTTCCATGCTCCCTTGTTACCAAAATCATCCAACTCGTACATAAAAGTTGGACCTCCATGACTAACAAAATAACTTGGAAATGGCTTAGTGTTACTAATGAATTTTATCATTGTCATATTGTTGTCTATGCTATTGATATGAATGTCTTTATTAGCTGATGTATAGCTGTTGCAATAGTAAACAATTATCGCTATTAAGATTGAGCCAAAAAAAGCAACGTGCATCAAAATCCAATCTGAATTATTTCTTACCTAGACCTTTCCCTTCGATCCATTTATATACTTATGTTATAATGCTCTTGGCTACTCTTATGATTTCTGAGCATGTAAACATACATGTTAATGGCACCATTAATTCTGTAATATTTTAGTCATGATTATAAATAGTATAGATATCATAATATTACGTCAGTTTTGGTTAAATCTTAAGTAATAATTATGTTAAGATCGTTGATGCCGTGGTATTATGTAATTATATGACTTATTCCGGAAACAGTTATTATTATCTCGTGTCACCCATATTGTCACTCAAAATTGCTAGAGTAGTAGGAAGAGTGTTTTCAATCAAAGCAACAATTGATATCTTCTTTTTTCTGTATCCCTGAATCATACTCTGGCAGTATAATACTATATCTATTCAATATATTCGAAAAGCAATGGTTAGTTTCTTTTCTCCTCATAAAGTAAGTTTTTTAAGTTTAGTGCTTACAGTTATGCTATTTGTTTGCATTTACCGTAGTCGAGATAACTAACGTTGATTTATTAGAAAAAACACGATTCTTATCATGGATTTAATAGATACACGGATGAAATCAATAGATATGAAACATCTGTGGCTGGATTGCCGAATAATGGCATATCACGAAGTCAGTCTTTAACGAATGGTGCTGGACAAGCAGCGCTAGCCGCTCTAAAAATGCATAGTAAAGTGGCGCAACAGCAACCAAGCTCACAAGTTATGAATCAGTATAGGAGATCCAGTCTAATGACTTCCAATAGCAACCGATCTAATTCTTTGAGACTGTACACTTATCATCCAACGGGTTCATATACGGCGGGACAGTCGATTAATGGCAACATACGGTCAAATTCTTTACAAAAGCAAGTAGGTAATAGAAGGTTAAGTTCATTGAATTCCCAGTCGTCTTATTTAAGACCAAATATTAATGAGATTGATGAAAATGGTGATAATGTAGATGAAGGGGACATGGTCATAACCACTAAAACAACAAAAATTGTCGATTCCCAAGGTAGAACACAATCAATCACTACAAAAACTATCAAAACATTGCCTGATGGCTCAAATATAATTGAGACCACTACTAAGAATATTTCTAGAGGTAATTCAAGAAGTAACTCGTTAAGGACTAGTTCCATATTATCAAGTAATAATCATAATATTGTCAATTTGGATAAAATTGAAGAAGATTTACATGACTTTGAATACAGTTATGAATTGGACAATAATCATTTCGATAATTCTTCCAAGTTAAAGTTGAATACCGATTCTCATTTAGGCTCTTCCCTTCAAGAGAATGTTCAAATGTTTGAAAGTAATAAACAAAAGTTAAGAAATAACTCTATCAATAGTCTAAACCAAACTAAATATTTGAATAATCAGGAAATAACACCTCCAAAGCCTTTAAAATCAATATTAAAGAATACAAGTAGACCAGCATTCAATGAACAAGGACAAGATAATGATCAAGAAAATTTTCAAGATGCTGTGGAATCAATCGAAGATACAAAGTCAAACCATCCTTATAAAGATTTGAGCTCGAAGCCATTATCTGATCCACCAAAGTTTAACGTTTCGTCAGCACCCAATTCAAGAAACAACGCTACTAAACAGACAGCAATAAAATCAGCAATCTATAAACAATTACCGCCTAAAGTTACATCACCTCAGAATACAAATGATGATAGGTTCTCAAATATTTCAACAGCATCACCATCATCAAGTTCTATTAAGTTCGTCGAGAAAGTCGAAACAATTCCGATTTACAAAGAGGAAAAAAGGGTTTCTGATTCTGATTTTTATGCAGCAGCCATGCAAGCAGCTATAAGAAAAGTCTATGGGGATAGAGATCCAAATCAAGTTCAACAATCACAATTTCAACAGCCAGTTTCCTCTAAACAACAGCTTTCAAAGACAAGGTTAAAGCAACCGACAGCAAGTCCTAGTCATGCAAGCAATGGTAGAACATTGTCAATTACGTCAAATATATCTTCATTATTGGAACCAATTAGACCAAATAATAAAGAATTTCAAGAAATTAATGGAGTTAGCGAGAGCTATAAGTATGGAAGTCATCATAAGAACTTTGCTAAACATTCATTAAGAGATAAAGAATCACTTCCTAAACAGACAAGTAGAAAAGAAAGAGCTAAAGAGGAAAGAAAATTACTTAAGTTAGAGGAAGCTGCTAAACAGAAAGCGATGAAAGAAATTGAATTAGCAGACAAGAAAGCGGCTAAAGAGGCTAAGAAACAAAAAAAAAGAAATTTCTTTAGTAGAAAGAAAAAAGAACTGGATATTCGAGGTAATGAAATTTTCGATGAATCAATTGTTGCCAGTAATAATGATGAAGTCAAAGTCGATCAACCCTCAATTGTAGCCAATATCAACAACATTTCACCTAATCTGCAAGCAGGAGAAACCACTAATAATTTGGGTGATACCGATCTTGAGCAATCCCTGGGTCCAATTCAAAAGTCTAAATTTAAATCTGAGTCATCAGTAACAAAAGAAAATGTAGTTCATCCTAATTCAAACGGAAAAGTTGGTCAACCGCGTGCAACAGATAATGATTTTTATGCAGAACAAGAATCTAAAATAGATGGTGGCCATGAACTTAGCTCTGACCATGAAGTGCATATTCAAAGTGAAGAAAGCTTTGACACAGCGGGTTCTATAAATGCGAATGATACTTTTCCAATAGAACATAATGTTAGATTGGGACTACTGGAAGATGAAAAAGCATCAAAGATGGACAATAATGACGAACAGAACCCGAATGCTAACAATTGTTTGGAGGATACTAAATATATTATTCCGGTCCCAAGTTTAACTGAAATCGAATCTGATTTGAATAATGAAACAGAAAATAATGCTGATGAAATTAGAATAAATGATGAGAATGGTATCCGTGATGTATCTGAGCTGAATCCTTTATTACTAACTACTCCCGGAGTCGTAAAAGAAAATTCGGATATTGAATCAAAGCAATTTATGGCCAATGCTGAACATACCATTTCTGATTTGTCTAATTTAGCAACGAAAGAGGACAAGTCAATCACATCGAAGGAACCAGCTGAAATTAATTCAGTTGAAGTGAATAGTACGAACCTTAAATTAATCGAACAATCGTCAACTGCAAATAAATCATCTGGACTTGCTAAAGTAGGAGAACAACATAGAATGCCTCCAATACATAATCTTCAAACAAATTCAACTGAGTCATTCAAAATTAATGTAAGTACAGAACATAAATTAAATGAAGAACGAGACTCATCAAACACTATCGTTGATATGAAAGGCTCAATTAGCGAAGCTAAACCATTAATTACAATGGCGACACCAAAAGTTAATCAGTCGGTAACTCAGACCATTTCAAACAATAAGTCAGAGCAACAAACAAGTTCATTAATTGCAACCGAGTTTCGTCGATCTGATAGTAATATGCGGTCTGTCAATAACGGCGATGGTATGTTAGTTGTTAATGATAAGCCAACTAAGAAAAAGACTAGTAAGTTTAAACAAAAAATTTATAAATATTTCATCAATTCTTATGACAAACGTTAAGCTGAAAGCTAATAAATTTGTATTCTATGAAAGGTTTAATTCTTCATTTCTAGAAAAACTGTGTACTATATATTATATTGTCTATCGAGTTAAAGTCCTATGTTGCTTATATTTAGTTCTATTAATATTTGATACATTTTTATTCTATCTTTATTAGAAGTCTGTACTTCTTGAAAGAGGGTTATTTTCCGTTCTAATTTTAATTAACCTTTTTCGTAGATCACTGTAAAAATTTTTGCTTAGCTGGTCGTTATTTGCAATTTTTAATTTGTCAATTAAACAATTATGATTCAGAATAGTATTATTATCAGTTAGACTACGACTATAATCTTTTTGAACCTTCTTGACAGGTCTTTGCCGTTTTGAATCGTTATGATAATAAGGTAGCAAATTGAAATACGGTCTTTGTAATTTCCTAAAAGTTGCGTTATAAATAGTATTTTTGAAAGTATTATCTATTTTGAATAGGTTTAATTCAAGTAATAAACTTTCTGGTTCACTTTCAGTCAGATTTGATGACAAACTTGGATAATTGATTAAAGATTCAATATCTTCTTTTATTAAAGATTTTGAATTTACAAATTTGATTGATAATAATGATTTACGTTCTTCCGAATTTGAATGGGATTCTTCTTCCTTCCATAAAGAATTTGACGACTCGTCATTTTGCAAACTTGCGGCTGAAAATAAACCCGAGGAGTAATTGAAGTTTTCATATTCCAACTGCTCTCCCCCTGGGGTTCTGTTAAATAGTTCATTAATTTTATATTTGATTACATCTCTCTTCCTAATTTTTTCTATTTCTTCATAGTTTGAAATTGCAGTGGTCGGAGCAGTAATTGAATAATCATTTGAAACTTTCCTATCATACGGATTATTTGAGTTAATTGAGTATCTGTCATTGAATGAAAGTAAAGATGGTGTTGATTTTGATTTTAATAGTTTATGAAAATTATGAATTTTTGCAATATTGTTTTCTCGTTTTCTTATTTGTTTTATCTTCAAAAACATACTTTCAGAGATTATTTAAAGAATTTAACAAAATAAAATGTGTATGATTGCGTTTAAACTAGTAACAAATTTTATTATAACTATATTACGATAACTAATCGCCTGTCCTTATAAAATAATAGCTGATTCGTACATGTACAGTTATTATTTGACTCTTTTCTCTCTTAATTGCTTGTGCCACAAGTGCAAAAAATCAAGGTAAAAAACTGTGCGTATTTGCACCCATAAAATCTAATTTTGATTACCTAATTTGTATTGTGTATTTAGTTACATGTTCATAATAATTACTATTCATTTTATTACTTAAGACATACAATTTTAAATAATCCACCAATAATAAGGTCGTAGTGCTTCAACAGAATGCAAAGGGGTTCTGAAAATCACCGAACGATAGGAACACGAGATACATTGAACATTTTTTTATCATATTCAATAAGATGTACTCTCAAGAACAACTTAAGAGCAAATTATTTCCTAGCATTCAAAATTTGTTTAATAGAATCATACACAGAATCCTCGAGTCCAATAAATTTAAAATCTAAGATTTTTTTAGTTTTTTCGTTATCAAACCCCTTAGCAATATCAACCAAATCTCCATATGAACCCGGTTCACCTAATGGAAGTGCTGAAGTAAGCTCGGGGAATCTTTTACGAATGATATCCAAAATTAATTGCGCAGTAAATCCAACAGAAACTAAAAATAATCTTTCATTTTTAGCTTCATCCTTCTCAAAGGCAAGAATATGTGCTTTGGATATATCCCTAACATCAATGAATAAACCTTTTACGTTTGGAATTTGATCATCTGGCTTTAACTTTAAGAACGAATTAATAATTTCAGCGGAGGCGTTTAACTTATCCTTAACGTCCTCATCAAAAGCTTGTGGTCCAAACACAAAAACCGGCGCAACAACAGAGAGTTCAAAATTTGGTTTTTCGGTTTCAACAAAATCCCAAGCAGCCTTTTCAGCAAAAGTTTTGCTTCCAAAATAACCCAGAGTAGGGCTTTTAAGTGACTCTTCCCACGTAGTGTTATTCCAACTATTCTCGTCGACAACATTTGATGGACCATTACCTTGCTCAAATGAAGCCATAGCCGCATATGATGAGGTAACAACAACCCTTTTAATTTGTGGTGCATGTTCTTTAATTGATTTTAATGCAAACTTAGTACCATATACAGCGGGACGTAACATTTCACGTTCAACATCTTCGATTTGAAAGTGAACTGGAGAAGCAGTATGTAAGAAAACAGTAACTTCAGGATGTTTTTTTAATGCATCATCAAAATTACCTTCTTCTTCAAGAATAGCAACCACTTCGTAGGAAAAATTATCAGAATTTAATACCTTCTTCAACGTTTCACCCTTTTCAGCTGATCTAACTGATCCAATTACCTTATATCCTCTCAGCAATAAATCCTTGATAGTTTGTTTTGCTATATATCCTGTAGCACCCGACACAAAGACTGTAGTGGAACTTGACATTTTTAAATATTTATAAGAAGTCCTTTTACTAATAGACAATCTCTAAATACTTCATGATAACCCCATAAATAAGATAAATGGCTGCTCTATATATTTATATTTTATTTTCATACAACTACAGATTACTAATATTGCAAACGGGAGCTTTCTTCGGCGGATGCCACAACGGATTTAAGCCTCACATCGCTAAATTATTCACAGTATTTAAAATAGTACATTATTTAAAATTATTGGATATTACTAATCGATGAATTAATCGTAAAAGCAACAAAAAGCCCTTTATCCGTGCAATTATGGTCCTTAAATGGGTTGATTGAGGTGAAGTTTATACATATTCTATTTAACGGCCGCAACACAATCACAGCTTTTATCGCGGAACATATTTAGGGTATAAGTTCAATTGGATCATTTAGTTGATAAAAAGAAACTTAACCTATAAAACGTAGTATGCTCTAGAAAGGTTTCAATGAAATAACCATGTATTTAGCTAGAAAGGATAAAAGGAGCGCTCTTCTAGTTGTAGTATTCATATTAGGTATATCAGCTATTGAGGGCTGCTAGTATATCGACCTTCTCACTTCTCGAATTCGCGAAATTGATGGATAAGAACTTGAAGATAACAAGCAGTCAATAGTAGAAATACTTTTTTTCAGTTCATGCTAGACAGACCTGTTACCCCAGAGACTGACGATTTTCGTGAAAATCACGATGAATTGTCAACTTTTGACTTGCCAATGAATTATGACCATATGCCATCGTCGAGACATCAAGCTGGGTCGCCTCCACAATCCTTATCTTCATCGTCGTCGTTATCTAGTGATTCAAAGCAAGATCTATCTAAAGTTTTTTCAGACTTGTGCATGGCATGCCGTTCAGGAGATATAGAAACAGTGGACTCGCTATTGTCGACACCAAACCTCGACATAAATCAAGTAGACGAATGGGACTATTCACCGTTGATCCTTGCTTCGTTATGTGGGCATACTAAGATTGTAGAATTATTATTATCAAGAGGAGCAGTTTGTGATAGAGACACGTTTCAAGGAGCAAGATGTATATATGGTGCATTGAATGATATTATTCGTGAATTGTTGATAAGTTTTGATATTTCTAAAAAAGTTGACATGTCACAACCTTTTGCTAGCCATATTTCATCGCTATTAAACCCTTTGAGCCTGATCTCAGCAAGAGACGTGGTATTTCATTTTCCTTATGTGAATAATTCCTTAAGTCGAGATTTATATGAATTTAGATTGAATCGATTTTTGCTAGCAGCCAGAAGTCCATATTTTAAAGACAAATTCAACGGAGCATGGAAGCACAAGGCTGTTATACAGATGCCAGAATCATCAGATCCAGTTGTATTTAAAATTATTGTTGACTATATTTATTTAAGAACAGATTCGTTGCCAATCGACCAGAGGGAAACACAAGATCAATTGATTAAGTTTGCAAAAAAATTAAGGCTAGATGATTTATTAAGAAGTATTGAAATGGTGAACGCAGCTAAAAATAAAAAAGAAAAAGCTAAAATTAAACATGAGGTATCATTTATGTTTGTGGAGAAAGCCAGAAAGGATATGAGTCTGTTCTTGAAAGAGAATATTATTAAAAATAGGATTCAGTTACCAATACCTTTTACTGATGATACAGATTTTGAAGATATTGATACTCGATTATTTATTACCAAAGAGCAAAAATTGACATTATTAAATTCAGATTCCATTCCAGACATAATATTATCTGCAATAGATGCAGAATTAGAAAGTCTTATTTACTTTCCAGTTAACAAGTCAATTTTAGCAAGATCTGAGTATTTTGAAACCATGTTAAAATCAGATATATTTTTAAGTTCTCAAGAGGATTTACCGATCTATAAAGATTACAAGGGAGCATCGACCGCTGGAGTGATAGATCGTCCATTATTGTTACCAGAACATTTGGCAGTAATTCAAATCTCTTCTTCATCAAGTTTTGAAATTGCTGAATTATTATTGTCATTTTTATATCACGATGATGTACAGCAGATTCCATTGTCGTTGGCAATCGAATTGCTATTTGCAGCAGATGAATTGTTTTTAGAGAGACTTAAAACTATATGTGCTGTTAACATAACGTCTCAATTCAATAAATTAACTTATAATGAGTTTAAATCATTATGCGAGTTAGTAGGCTATGATGCTTATGACTTAATCAGGGTTTCTTGGCAGACACGATGTGATAAGTTGGAACATCATATTACAAAGTTAATTGCTTATAATTTAGCCCAAATTCATCAAAATGCTGAAGAAAGAAAAAAGTTTTCGTTGTTGATCAAAGAAAGTGCTTCAAGGATTGAGGAAAGGCAAGATACTGATACCATTGAATTGATTGATGATATCAGATATTATTTAAGTAAGAAATATGCTGTAAATGATGAGTTTAAGGATTTCGAACTGATTGGTGAACAATTCAGAGAAGCTGATCCAGGTTATATAGATTCTGAGGATATCTTGATTTTTAAAAAAGCTATGGTCAAATATAATAGAGATATCCAGATGATTGACAGTTTATTGAACGAGTTAGGCTTAGATGCTTAATGCTGTGTATATAGTGTAAGTAGCTTCGTCAATGGAAATTAAGTGTTTTTTTCGACTCGGATTTTCTTCTGTCTTCGTGAGTACTCCTATTCCGTACATGAGGCCTACTAAGAGGGCAATATGCCTTACTAAAGGAAACACTTGCACTAAGTTGTTCGGAGATAGTGTGTGGAAGAAGAAAAGATTGTTGCCCTTTTTTTAAATCAAGCACCGTATTATAGTTCTCAGACCAACGATTTTTCTCCACAAGGCTACAATATTAAAGTTTTTATAATTTTACTTGAGGTATGTATTTAGCTCTTTGTAGGACATTTGCTTGAATGAAACACGATCGGTTTCCACCTTAATTCTGGCAGAAGAAATTTCATCGGCAACAGAAACTCTTTTGTCCTTGGATACGCTTCCTTTGATAAACGCTATTCCGGTACACCAACTGCTCTATGCACAATCATTCAACCTAAAAGGATTAGTTTTCCTACTCAAAAAATTGTTTTGCAATGGTTATAAAATTCTAATATTTGATTCTATTTCATTCGCCGCTGTTGCGAAAAACCAAACAGAATTATCATGTCTAATATTAGGTCTAGCACTAATTTTAATACCTCCCGAGGAATATTATTTCAGTTATACTGTTTCTTTTAAATATTAATATAAAATTTGATATTACATACGGAATAAATCTTCTATTTTTGAGTTCATGGATATTTTGGAAGCAACTAGTATAATGGCTGCTCAAACCTTCTCGCTCCAAAAGTTTCAAATATATACTCATAGACAAGCAAGGCTAGTTACTCAATTTAAAAGTCTTAATACAAAATATCATAAAATTATCTAAGCTACATTGTACGATTTAAAAGCCATTTCCATGAACAGATATTGCTTAAACGGAACTTTTCTACATACGTTTTGCAGCTATAGTCGGTCTGCATATGACGCATCCTTTTTACACTATCACGAAATGATGGAAATTTAGACTAATAAGTTGAATTGGCTCGCTTCTTGTGTAAGAACCAAATCAGAAGAAGCAATAGCCACTTGTTCAATAGACTTAGACAAAATTAATACAAGTGGGAATATAGGACATAGCAACTAGCCCTTAGCTAAAATCTCCCACTTAGCATCGGCACGTGATTGAAATTTCAAAAAAAAATTACTCTTCGCATCGCTTCAAGAAAAAAATATTAAGAGTAAGCTGACTATTGATCTACTTCCAAATTAATTATTATTAGATAACATAATATGGCCGATAACAATCCAGAAGGAGGATTATCTGCTGAAGTTTTCTTAATGGAAGACAAATTGTCTAAAATAAGATCACAGATAAATTCAAAATTAGAAAATCAAAAGAATTTAGCCATCATCTTGTCTGCAGTTGAAGAGAATATTGATGAACAAAAGAACGAAAGAACACCAGTGGCCTATTTTGTTTCATTTTTATCATTATTAGATCAATCATTCAAGGATGACACTATTGTTGACAATAATTTAGCTACCACCACTGCATATTTCTTAGATCTTGTTTTTCCATTTACTTCGAAGCCTCTATTAAAGTCAAAGTTTGGTGAAATATTAACTAAGTTAGCAGTACCACTCACGCATCCAGATGCTGAAGCGCCTTTGGTGAGATCGACTATTGGGGCTTTAGAAACCTTGTTGTTGGCCCAAGATCATCAGCAATGGGCATCAACTGGTAATGTTTCTCCGAAGAAAGCTCTCGTTGGTTTGTTAGAATTATCGTTTGATGCGAGACCAAAGGTTAGAAGAAGAGCACAAGAAGCGGTTCACAAGATTTTGACCAATCCGCCACCTTCACCGTCCCCAGTTCACATTGCTGCCCCTTTAGCTGGTGAAGTAGCCTTAAAAAGATTAATTTTGCTTATTGAAGAAGACAAGAAACATAGTAGGAAAAATTCTAACAAAGAAATTAATTCCCAAATAATTCATGGTTTGCAATTAACTACTTCAATTACGTCGGGAAACGCATGGCCATCTACTCATATTGAACCATTGTGTGACATATTATTAGAACTTTCTAAAACTTCTGATCAATTTTTAGTTTCTTCTGCTTTTTCTGCTTTTGAAGGATTATTTAAATCCATGTCTGATATTATTGACATTGATAAGTTTACCAAAGTTTTAGACGTTATATTCGACTTAAAGCCTTCAATTAATGATTCTCACTTAGCTGCATCATGGCTAGCAGTTGTTGCTAAAGCTTTAGAAAGTTTTGCTTCATTATCGCCAGAAAGTTGTTTGAAAAAGCTTACTGTTATTTTGCCAATCGTCTCACAATTTTTATCATCGGAATCAAAAGATATTTATACTTCATCTTCTCAATGTTTAATTGCAATTATTACTGAAACTATTCCTGATAACTTCTTATTACAACCTTCACCAACCAATGGTGTAAGTAATGAAATTTATGAATTAATGGATGACACCATTAGCTTTATCACGGAACATATTGAGAAAGAGTTATTATCTATTAAATACCAGCATGCTACGAGAGAAATATTAGAGTTTATCGCTGCCACTATTTTGAAATTGAGAACTCGTTGTAACCCTGATTTCTTGAATATTTTGGAAATTGTTGGTCAATGGCGTACAAATGAAACAGACTCATTTCCTCATAATAAAGAGGCCGAAGACGTCATTTCTGCTTCAATTTCAACGATGGGTCCACAAGTTGTCTTGGGAGTTTTACCATTAAATTTAACTGGAGGAGATCAACCTGGAAGAGCTTGGTTATTACCGTTATTAAGAGATAATGTTAGATTTTCTGAGTTAAACTTTTATAAAAAAGAAGTTTTGCCATTAGCTCAGTTTTTTGAATCTAAAATCAAAGAATCATCTAACAAAGAGTCAATACACAATAAAATTTTTCAAACAATTATTGATCAAATCTGGTCGTTGCTTCCACACTTTTGTGATTTACCAAAGGATTTAAGATCTAGTTTCGATGATTCATTTGCTGCTAATTTGTCTGATTTAATGTATTCTAACATTGATTTAAGAGTTCCAATTTGCCATGGTTTACGCCTATTAGCTGAATCAAATATTGCCTATAGCGAAGGTGCATTGTCAGATGATTTGTTAATTCAAGAAGAATTTCCGATTGAAGAGGCTAAGATGAATTTAGAATATTTGGCTTCTAAAGCTTCAAATGTTTTATCAGTTTTATTCAACGTTTTCTCCTCAACTTTGCCAGAATCAAGAGGTTTTGTATTAGAAACGATTGATACTTATTTACAAATTATACCAAAGGGCGATTTAGAGAATACCTTTAATAAAGTTTGTGGGTTATTAAAAAACGCCATGGATGAAGAATCATCACAATCCCGGGATGCGAATAAAAAGAAGGAAGCTCCAAAATTGAGTGCAACTATGATGGACTTGATTGTTGCTTCAGCAAAATATGTCCCTGAAACTTCTCATACTGCATTATTCTCAATTTTTTCAACTACAGTTTCGCTTGCTAATAATTCATTAATGCAAAAGAGATCATATAGAATTATCGCTAAATTAGCTGAAACTGATCAAGGTAAACAATCAATTATTAAATTTATCAGAGAAATTGAGAATGTTTTAATAGAAAGTACTGAAATCACGCATAACTCAGCAAGAGCTTCTAGACTAAATGCCATTCTTTTAATCTTGGATTTGTTACCTCATTCTGACTTATATTTTATTCCATCAATTTTGCAAGAAATTATAATGTCCACTAAAGATGTTAATGAAAAAACTAGAGAATTGTCTTATCAAATTTTGATTAAAATGGGTCATAAGATGGCAGCAGGTGGTATTATAGAAAATACGAAAGTTCCTGGATTTGCTCCTGATGCTCCTTCATCAGAAGCTTCATTAACTGAATACTTTACTATGGTCAGTGCTGGTTTAGCTGCGCAAACTCCTCATATGATTTCAGCTTCTATTACCGCTATTTCATGCTTGGTATATGAATTCAAGGATCAATTGCCATCTGATATTTTAGTAGAAATTTCAACAACTGTTGAGTTGTTCTTAACACATAACTCAAGAGAAATCGCCAAGTCTGCTATTGGTTTTGTCAAAGTCGAAGTTTTATCGTTACCTGAGGATATGGTTAGATCCAACTTAAAAGAGTTATTAGGTAAATTGATGAGATGGTCTCATGAACATAAGGGTCACTTCAAATCTAAAGTTAAGCACATTATAGAAAGATTAATTAGAAAGTTTGGTATTGAAGAAGTTGAACAAGCTATTCCTGAAGACGACAAAAAATTAGTTGCTAATATTAAAAAGGCTAGAAACAGAGCGAAGAAGAAACAGGAAGATACATCAACCGATACTACATCCCATTCCGAAAAGAAATTCGTTTCGGCCTATGAAGAAGCATTATATGATTCAGAAGTTTCTGATGATGACGACGAGGATGATGCTATTCCATCTGGCAACAGAAAGAAGGCTTCTCAATTTATTTTAGAAACCGGCGATGAGCCATTAAACTTACTAGACCGTCAAACATTAGCCCATATCTCATCATCAAAGCCAAAGAAGGTGACTAAGAAGGATTTAGCTAGTAAAAGAAATGAGTTTAAGACTAAAAATGGTAAATTGGTCTTCAAAGAGGGTGACAATGTTGAAGATCCATTAGCTGGCAAAAGCTCTGGTATTGACGCTTACCTAGATGCTGTCAAACAAGCTCCCGTAAGAGGTCAAAGAAACAAATTGAAATTCAAGAAATCCAAGAATACTGAAGATGACTGGTCTGATTCAGAAAACGAACATGAAGAAAAACCTACTACAAAATCTGCTAAAGGCAAATTTTCAGGTAAATCAAAGATTTCCAAACCAAAACCAAAATTCAAGGCCAGAAAAAAGTTTTAAATTAATTACATTTCCTTTTTTCTTATTACTTGTATATTTATATAGCTTATTCTTAATTTTAATGTATGATAGATATGTCTATATTCTTCTGATGGTAGGTATTCATATAACCGGATTAATATCAAAAGACACGACTATTCATTGTCACATGATCAAACTAATTTTTTCAATACCATCAATTTAATATCGGAAGCTATTACGAATGAATGTTTCACTGATCTTTTAATATATATCGAAAGAATGTCATTAAAAAGTCCTATAAAGATTAGATTAGCACGTTTTGGTAGAAAACACCAACCGCTCTATAATATTGTTGTTGCTAATAAAAAGTCGGCTCGTGATAAATTACCAATTGAAGTTTTAGGTACTTACAATCCAATACCAGTTCCATTAACACCAGAAGAAAATGCTAATGGTATTAAACCATACAAACAGATAGAATTAGATTTTGACAGATCAAAATACTGGCTAGGAGTTGGTGCGGATGTTTCAGATCGTGTTGGATTCTTATTTAAAAAAGCTGGATTATTACCTGAAGAATGGCCGAAGCCACATAAATTAACTCAACATATTCAAAAACCTGTGGTTAACGAATCTAAGACTATTTATGAAGAACCAAAAGAATTAATTAGAAGAAGAGATTAGAGAAGGAAGATATCCATGTTTCATTTCAAAGTCGCCTTGTATATAAATCTGTATATTTAATAAGAGAAAATTTATTCAGAATTTATGAAATTTAGAATGCCATGGTAAAAACCTACATTTTCTACAATTTAATTTTGGATGGGAAACAAGACTATGTGGAAATAGATTTTTAAATTTACTCTTCAAGCTGCTTTTGGGCTTCGTGTATTGGATTGAATCGCAGTCATTCAGAGTTGAAGGTACTATCGGTTCTTCTGAATTGTCTTCTGTGTGACGAGATTCACAGTCTTCATTTACTGCAATGTTCTCTTGCTGTGAATTTGTATCATAAAAATTCTTGACCCATTCAGGTTCTTTTACTTGTTTCCCTAAGTAAAACTTGTAATTATTACTTTCAAAGTTTATTGGATGGTTTTCTGTTATCTTGATAACCGTTTTCTTAGAAGATGGTGGGTCTTCATTATTAAATTTAAAATTTTCATTATATAATTTATTGTAGGTTAAGATGATTTGCCTAAAATGTTCATTTGATTCTTCAAAATTGGAGTCTTTTAATATTTTAATTATGATGGATTGAAGGATTAATTTCATTTCAATAGCATTGTTTGATTGATTTATGTAGTTATTTAGCAACAAATTCAAATCTTGTAAATAAATTGATAAACTGATTTTCGAATCAAATAGTTCATTATTGAACAATTCAACTAGTGGAATTGAAACATGACAGTTACTTAGGATAATTGATGAACTTTTATTAATTAAAAAATACTTGGTGTTAATATCATGAGATTGATCATTTTTAGGTTGAAGTCCTTTAAATCTTTTATCATATTTAGCAATGCTGTTACAATAATTCTCTTCATTTGTTGAAGTCAATCTTTTTACTTTCGAAATTTTAAAAGTATCCACAATGATATAGTTCCTAGTACTCATTGTATTCAAATATTCCTTAAATTTGGTCTCTAGCCCTTTAAATATCTTTATCAACTCTATAGTAATGATATCATCAATATTCAACTTATAACTTAATGGATTTGACAATTTGTAAAGCATTTCTAACAATCCATTAAATTGTACAATTAGTCCATTGTCAGGCAATAAAGCTGTATCAAATAAGTGTTTAGCATTGTACTGAAAATCGATTAAAAATGAATCAATGATTAAAACATTTATGATTTTATTTAACTTGCAATTTAAAAACCCTAGTAGTTCACAAGCTAGAGAAGTATCACTTTTAACTAATTGAAACAGCTGACTAATTAAAAGATCAATTTCATTATATTTGCTAATCAACTGTTCATGGGGATATGGGATCTCGTCAATTATTAAATCAATCTTAGCCAAATTAATTGATATTTTTTTTTCTGGTGTTTCCTTACATTGCTCTTTCAAAGTGTAAGGCGTTTGATATATTGATGTTATGTTGGAGTCATAAGTAGAATCCATGATTACTTAAAGAAACATACGAACTATCATACATCGTTAATATTGATATTGTATTTATTACTGCAAAAGTTTATTTGTGGTAAACCTCCACAAAAAAGGGCCTACAAATTTTATAATTGACATTCTACAAGTGAGGTGTTTTTATACAATATATGAAGAAAACGTTATATTAGACTATAAAGTACAACGAAAATAAAAGAAAATTTATGAATTTAGCTTTAAGTTCTTATCCTGCTTAGTCGAATAAACCGAAACCCATGTCATCATCAGATTGTTCTTCTTCTTCAGCTGGAGCTTCTTCTTCAGCAGCTTCGGTAGCAGCAGCAGCAGCTGGGGCAGCAGCGGCGTAAGCTTCTGGGTTAGCTAATCTGTCTTTAATAGCTTCGGAACCTTCGAAGGTATAGTCAGTAGCAATAGATAAAGCTAAGACATTCTTGTAGTGGTTAACAACGGAGTGACCAACAGATGGTAAAGTTGGGTAACCGACAGCTAAAGAAATGGAAGCAATGGTGTTGATAGCAGAAACGAAGTGACCAACTAATTCTTCATCGGTAATATCTAAGATTGATGATGGGAAGATTTGACCATTGTCGTAAACTTGAACAACAGTCAAACCGTAGGTGAATGGAGAAATGTTCAACATGTTCAATAAAGTAGCTTCAGAAGGACCAACCTTGGACTCAGCTTCAACAACTTTAACATCAGAAACAATTTCAATAAAACCTCTGGCAATCTTGGTTGGAACACCTAAAGCTTGGAAGAAGGAAGTCTTACCTGGTTCCATACCAGTGTTACCAGCTGGGACCCAAACGTCTTTTGGAGCAATAGCACCGGCTTTAGCTGGGGCAGCAACGACGTTAGAGGTAACAACATCTCTGATTTTCTTTAAGTCACTGTTGGTGAAAATGAAACCAACATTACCTTTGACGTATGGTAATAATTTTTCAAATTCTGGCAACTCAGTTAAGAAACCTCTAATGGCTCTTCTAACCATAGTGTTTTTACCCATCAAGACGGTAGCTTCACCTCTTAAGGTCTTTCTGATTTCATGCATTTGTTGGGATGAAACATTGTCAACACCAACAATGAAGATAGATTTGTATTCTTCTAATAATTCCCTTAATTTAGCAAAGTATTCAACTTTTTTATCACGAGCACCACCCATTTCGACTTATTAAATTACTTATTGACGATAGGAATTTTTAATGGACCCAAAGTTTGTTAAATAAAGAATTTTAAAAAGATAAAAAGAGAACTTGGATAGTCTGAAAAATATGGTGAGAGACAATAGTCCCTTGGTGAGAGCTTGAGAAAAATTTCTCGCCGAGGATAGCTTGAGCGGGGAAGCCCTAACCCTAGCAAATTACACGTGCTACACACACTAATACCGGCTTCTTCTCTTTATTTATACATATATATATATTTGCATCTATTGAATTAGTATATTTCGGTCTGTATATGTAATCCACATATACACTATGCTAGAAAGCTAACACTACGGTGTTCCGTATCCGTTGATATAAATTATTGTCCTTATTCAAGTTTCAGCTTCAAGCGTATATGAAGGAAACGTCTTTAAGTTTAAGGTTGAACTACTCGAAGATCAGATGTTCCACATTTTGCCATTAGCCGTAGCCTCTGTTTTCATAATCTGAACTAACAAATGTATTCTTTAAATACTCTCGCCAGATCTTTTCTAGTTTGTTTCTCACCTGGTCGTAGTTTTTCTTATTCTTTTTCTTCTTTTTTTTCCTATCGTCCTTGATTGGCTGCCCTAATTTTCGAGCATATTTAATCCATTCATCCACAATCAAACTCTTCAAGCCGTATAGTTTGTCATCAGTTGAATATTCAATCTCATAGCCAAATTCTTTTTCTCCCTTATTGATCTGTTCTAAAGGCGCATAATATTGAACATATCTTTCCGGGGTAAAAGTTTGAGGAAGATAAGCAGGTCCCAACGGTAAGTCTTTCGGCTTTTTAGGTGGCATAGTTTTATCTTTTTTCTTTTGGACTGCAACATCATCGCCCATTGAATCATATTCATCGAACTTTTGAAATAACCTATTCAATCCAGTGAAAAAAACATCCCAAGATTCGAATTTAACTGAATTTTGGTTCAATAAGTTATCTAAATTAGTAATATTGTATTCCCATACTCTTAAGCCAGGGTTGAAGGTTGGTATCACACTGGCAGTAACGTGAGCAATCGAATATCTCTCACTTAAATAACCACTCTTCTTAGCACCCTTAATGTTAGCATACAAATTTTCTCTTAAGGTGTCCATGTATCTAACTTTATTATATGGTGTACCACCTTGAATTCTAATGTCATCTAAGTCTGAACCAAACTCATTAGGGTTACTCAATGGCAAAGTCTCATCATAATCATCTTCTCCTACAATGTCATTTCCTTCAGTATCAAATGCCCCGAATGATTCCCTGACTGACTTATAAGCAGCAACTGAGTCCAACGGTATAAAATGATCTATATTCATATGGCCATATAAACCGCCGATGATAACATCCCTATATTCATGGGTCCAAATAATATATTTTCTTAAGCATGATATATCATAATTTTTCTCGTTAGGAGGTACATGCCCACTTAACCAAACTTTCATTTTTCTTGCTCTCATTTCTTTCAATACGTATCCTAGCCATTCAAATAACTTATAACCAGGTTGCTTTTTTTTATCGCAATTGTCTACCAAAGGATTAGATTGAAAAAGATATAGAGTGTTTATTGATAATACCGCCAATTGATTGGGAATTACCTCTTGAAAAAAATATGCTCCTCTATTAAACACATGTAATTCGGATTGAGGAATATAGTGTTGCCAAATTTTAAATAATTCCCTGGTTTGCAAAGTTGGTCCTGGCGCAAACAAATTATGAGGATAGACATCGTTATTGCCTAGAGAAGGGATCAAATCAACCTTCATATTTCTTGGATTTTCCAAATCGTCATTTTTAAAAGTCTCATACATTAAATCGCTGACTTTCTCATTCATCTCAAATATTTGTTGTTCACTTCTTGGATATCTTCTATCGTTGTCATGCCTAACGTTATCTCCAGTCCATATAATAAAATCTATTTTATCTTTTAAATTATTTTTTATCCAAGCTATAGTATCGTTCATGAGAATCATGGGACTATCACATCCTAAAATTGCGTCTCCATACTTTGCTGCATTTCCTTTACCACTATGGCATTGCTCATCCTGGAGTGAACCTTCCTTGTAGTAAGGGTCTGGATGTATATCTGTAATATGTAAAAATCTTCCATGAATAATTTGCTCCCCATTTTCAACAGAACTTATCTTAATGGAATTCTTAGGTGTCAATCCCAACCTAATTATGTCTTGTTTCTCTACCTCAGACAATTCAATTGATTGAACATCAATTGGGCTTACAATGTATCTAGTGTTACGAAAGCCATCCTTCAAAAATATCTTACCCAATATTAAAGATAGTAGCAACAACGATAAAAAATATTTAACTATCCTGTAGTTATTATTTTTGCTATTATATACTACCTTTTCGTCCCACATAGCGATAACCAAAGTTGATGAGGAGTGGTAGAACACAATTGAAGCAAACAACAATAGTCTCTATTCCTTAAATTGAAGTATTGGAGACCCCAATCTACATCCTACACACCACCCTACACACCATTGGAAGTTCATCACTACTCAGGTTTAGAAAAACAACTCACGTGCGCCCACTTGTTCTAAAATAAAGAAAAAGTAACCTGAATGAGCTTTGGCTCCCTTTGGCTCCCTTTGGCTGAACTAAATCAGTTTCATTTTGATCAAATTAGATAGAATGCACCATACATAATTACTCCTGTGTATAATTTCTCCTAATGCGGTAGTGTCGCAGCCTTTTTAAGTTAAATTTCATGACTTATCAATAATAGGAGCGAAACGCGAATATGTATGCTTCTCTCATTTGTCATTTAAAACCGCGAATCTAATAGTTGTTTATTTTCATTTATTAAAATGCAATTAATTAGTCAAAATAAGAAGTCTAAATCGCGACTCTTTATTAACATAAGTAAGGGCATAATTAAAAAAATTTTTATACCGTGAATCAAGAGGGTAAACGCTCTTGGGTTGGGTTGTGTCTTCTCTGAGATCAATCTATATATATATTAAATTTATTCCTGTTTTCTTTGATATTGATAGTTACAGTCATTCTCCTTTTTTTTCTTCATATAATCAGGATAAGAAATTAATTTTCTCTACATCGCAAAAGTTGCTGCTTCTAGTCATTCAATATGTATTTACAAACTCCAAAGAGACCAAATTTACCACCAACGCCTTCAACGTACAATAATAGAACAAGTTTACCACCATTATCGTCTATATTGTCAACTTCGCAAGATACACACATTTCTGGAAAATTGCCATCGATTGACACATTTACCTCAACTCCAACGACCACTAAATATTATAGCAATCATCCAATTGTCCACACTCCATATCAATCAATGGTCAACTTAGCCACGCCATCCAAAGCTGCATATCCAACCGCCGTAAGTGATACAAGTGATGCAGATATTAGCATCAATGAAATCAAGAAGCCGGCGGCGCGAGCTAAGCAAAGTGTCCAACTGACACATTCAGAGTCCAAAGCTTACGCATTTATTTCTCATTCGCCTGCAACGTTTCCATCACAGGAGCCATCTATTGATAATGCTCCGTTAGCCAGAAGGAAAAGAAGAAGAACTTCACCAAACGAGTTATCCATATTAAACACAGAATTTGAGTTGGGATCAACACCAAATAAGTTAAGAAGAATTGAAATAGCCAAGAAAGTTTCTATGAATGAAAAGGCTGTTCAGATTTGGTTTCAAAACAAGAGACAGAGTTTAAGAAAGCAATATAATCATGAAAAGGAGGTTACTGTGTTGCCGCCAACACCACCAATCTCTACTACTCATTTAGTTTCATCTACACCAACCAAGCCGATTATAAATAAATCGCAATCATTCATCAATAGTCCATCTGCTTCAATCACATCTCCGATTAGGCAAAGATCAAATTCTAATCCAACTTTTTCAAAACCTCAACATCCTTTGATTACTCCAACTACGAATAAAACCATTAAACTGACCACTACGCCAAATTCGTCATATTCACCAGATGATTCAAACACATCAATAGATGTGATTAATACTTCAACATTGATACTAAACGAAACCAAGAAGAAGCAACCTGAATTTCTTAATTCAAGTGATTCAAGTACTATGACATTCAAGCTTACACCCACCACTAAAAATAAGTCTTCAATGATATCCAAAAGCAATAAAATAAATGATATAAATGATAAAGAGAATAAAAATTCAAAAACGAATATACGTAATATTTTAAATACTTCTACATCAACAACTACAAGAAAGCCATTAGGTGAAATAAGTTCAAATAAAGTCACTACAAGCAAGAAACTTAACGAGAATGAATGTGTTGAAAATCTATTATCATTAAGATCAGGTAATTGGAATTAAATGTATTATTTAGCTTTGTATAATGAGTAATGAATTAATGAACACCTATACTGAACCGACTGTAGTCCAAATAATAAAAAAATATAACCTAATTAATTTACTTAATTAGGAAAGTATCGCGATACTATTATGTGGACTACAAAATGCGTCTAAAATTTTCACAATGGCTAAATTCAAAGCCTTATTTTTATCTTTAACATTATAAACAGCTCTGGTTTCTATAGTAATTGCACAATACGTGTCAAGTAATTTTTTTCGTAAATCGTGAATGTAAAGCTAATTGCTCTTTCTTGTTTAAGTTATCATTGAAGTACGACATGCTATTTAATATTTTGCCTTATTTGGATATTAAGATGCTAAAAACGTCTACTTTTAACTTTATCTCTACATTCTTCTTTTCAAGTTAAAATGACTGCCATTTTGATGTACCGATTGGTTGCTGTATATGTGTTGTAGTAATACTTTTCTGATTCGCTCGCTAGTCTCCAGATCTAAGAATAAGGAATGAGGCACAGAGTGTACGAGCTGGTTTGTTTTTTCCTGAAATTGTAGCCGCTAAAAAATTTCCTTCTTCATATAAAAAAAGCTGTTTCAGAAATGGCTTATTTGAGCAGCTAGTTAGGACAATCAAGTCGTTAGAATGAACCAAGTAAAATATTGTCTCTTCACCTCTCTAAAAATTGGCAGTAACCGGTGTTCTAAGATCGTAAGTTATTCTAAAAATTGTAGAATAACTCTAACAATCTTGTTAATATTTTTTTCGTGCTTCGATTAATGAACTTCAAAGGTTGTGTAGTTAAATTTCATTCTTCCAACAAACCTAATGGCATTTTGTTACTCTTAAAATGACATTACTTTTGGAACAAGTAAATACAATTTTTTGTTCTTTTGCGAAGAAATTTGCGATAAAGTAAATTCTTAAATTTTTGTCTGCAAAAAACAATAGTCATTATATTCAAGGTGATATTTTATTAAAAAGTTTTGGCTACAAATTTAGAGTAAAATATGACGAAGAATAAAAATAAGAATAATAGAAGCGTTATTTTTAATTAATTGTTCATACTTTCCAATATCTAAAAATAACAATGAAATAAACATCTTTAGATGTCTGTACAATCAGCCATTCCACACTAATATGTATATTAAACTTGTGACCTCTATCATTACCTGCAACTAAATACGTAAGTCTCCAAAAAAATCTTTGAACAGACGTATAAATTAAAAAAATTGTCTCGTATGGTTGTCTTGACGGACCTGGTCAGCCATAATAAGCTTCATTATAGAACTACAACAAGGTTATCTGAAATTTCGAAGTTAGGTTTCTTTTTTATTGATTATCTTAATAATAAATTTGTATTTATTTAAAATATATCGGCATTAAAGAAGTGTCAGGATTAATTAATTTATGCATTAAATGTGAAGAGGATTTTACTATTAATTTGAAAGCATTGGTTTTATAAAAGAAAATTGTCAATAAAAAATAGAAATGAAGTAAAGATTTACTTGATTATGTACAAATTGTAGAAATCAGGATATCATACTCATAATTTACAATGTGTCAATAGGTTAATTATGTGAACGGAACTTGCTGTTTTGCAAAAATGGCAGTAAAGTAATTGGAAGAAATCTTATAAAGCGCTCTGTATATATTTTAGCACCATTAAAATAGAGTATCCAAAAATGAGGATAGAAGTGTCTTAACGCTTACAATTCAAATGCTATAAATACTTATGAAACGTATAATAATATTAAATTACATGGAAATATAAACAAAATAAAACCTAAAATAGATACTTTTAATATTCTCTTGTTAAAATTAATTTTTCATTCAAATAATTGAAACCCAAGTAACTTAAATTTAACGACCACGAGAGGTAGTTTTGGTGTGTTGACCTCTGACTTTCAAACCCCAGAAATGTCTAATACCACGGTGAGCTCTAATTTTCTTTAATCTTTCTAAATCATCTCTTAATTTAGATTCTAAGTTGTTAGCTAAGACATGGTAATCTTTACCATCGACATGATCTTTTTGTCTGTTTAAGAACCAAGCTGGAATCTTATAGTTGGTTGGGTTTTGCATGATAGTAACAATTCTTTCTAATTCTTCTTGGGTTAATTCACCAGCACGTTTCTTTAAATCGACATCAGCCTTTTTACAAACTAAGTTAGCATAACGACGACCAACACCTCTAATTTTGGTTAAGGCGTACATAATTTTGATTCTACCATCAATGTTGGTGTTTAATAAACTAAAAACAATGTTAGTATTGCTTACGCTCAGTTACACTAAAGGTCATATAGCGCATTAAATGAGAATCATTTTGTACCGCCATTGCGATTTCCGCTCCTATGAATGCTTGTTCACTCTCAAATTCTGCCATCTTTTCCCCTTACTATTACAAAGAAACCAACGCTCCTTTTCATCCATAATACAACAGTACTGTAACCTATCCACCACTCGTCTATTCCCTCTTTTCAATTTATCATTATATCTTGGTTTGGCTCCTCTAAAAAATTTTCACTTGTGTCTCTCGTCATCAAACCTTCTCAACTTTTCATCTCATTTAACTTTGTCATATACTTTCCTTCAACTTATTGTTATAACATACCGTAAAATGTGTTGGAATGAACCTTCTTCTTGGACAACTAAAGACATTTTGAATGTTTCCTATGGTATTAGTACGAAAAATGTAAAATTATAAGAATTTTTGTATGTAGTTTTAATTTTCATCAAAGTTCCCAGTACCCTCCCTGGACCTGGAAGTGGTTTCGTGAGAAGTTAGAGAAGGACTGCACATAATGATGAAAATTTGATTAGATAGAGGGGGGAATGGCCAATAAAAGGAACGGTCGTTCGGGAACCGATTCCATTGAATAAATAAATAGAGCAAGATTGAAGCACGTGGAAGGGCAAAGCCCTACACATGTGCACGTGAACACTGGATACTAGATCTACCAGTGGTAGTATAGAGTATGGAGGACGAAGTACAGAGGCATTGTTTGATGATACTACTGGAGAGGCTAGTAGAGATAAGATAAGCTAGAAATGTGGTTCCCGGAAGATATTTTAAGCTAGATATGTATTAGGCTAGATATCAAGCAGGCTGGACACAAGTATTTAGCTAAAACATATGCCATTGTAGGATAGACAGACTTCAACAATGTTTTATACATTAAAAGTAAATAAGATATTCTATATACATGTAATATTTGTTGGTTTACTCGGCAGCATATTTACTAATAAACCATTGTAAAGCAGGTAACTCGATGTAAACACGGTTAGCCTTTAAGACATCTCTGACCTCTACGGCTTCCTTGATTAACACATCGGCCTTCTTTCCAATGTACTCGGTTGATTTTATTAAGTTATCTCTTTGACCGTCGGTAATGAACAATAAACTTAATCTATCTAAGTCATGATTCTCAACAAACTGCTTGGTTGCTTCGGGATAATCGTATTTGAAATCTAAAATACGGTTGTCAAACTCATTGGAGGACTCACCGCCGATTATAAATAAATTACCATTTCTGTATTGGTCAGCGATTGCAGTTTGGAAAGCTTTACTGTAGATTTTGCTTGGTAGCCTAGTTGACCAATCATGAGGAGCTTTGATACCATGGGCTTTTATCTCATTATACCTAATTGGGGAATTAGCATCACCAGTTCTGGCTCTACCAGTACCTTTCTGAGGGTGCAATTTTCTATTTGAGTATAATTTGTCACCTTTGGTAATAACATAGCCGGAGCCAACCCTAGCTTTGTCGGCTTCGTAAACAACAGCACTCCATAAGAGATCTCTTCTTAATGGAGCATCAAAGAAGTGGGCTGGTAAAGGAATAAAGGAGTTTGGTTCTAGTGACGGGAAGTTACGTACCGAGCCTAAGGTATACTTTGGTGGTTGTGATATCTTAAATGCTTTGTTAGCTTCAGTGGCCAACTGACGGATCGATTGTCTAAACATTCTTTGTATATTTATTTGAAAATGAATATGAATGAAGTAATTTTATGCAATGAATTGAGATGATCTTTTTTATTTATTGTATTTATAGATGCGTATATTTTTCGATGACGTATAAAGTGGCCCTTTATAATTACTTGAGCACTATTACACAGTCTCTTTATATGTCCAAGCTAGTTAAGAACCAGTACTAGTGTTCCATATAAGAAGTTTCAAATTAGTTGATATTGAACCCATGGAAAAATTATTCTGTTTTTGGTATGCGCACGATTGCACTAGTATAGATGCAAATTTACATATATTGATAATAACATCCTTGTTGTATATTTTAAAAAACTATGTAACAAAATCTGATTCTAAGTTGAATTTCTATTTAGTTCTTGAGCAGTATAATGATGTTCTTCAACATCATGATCCTCGTTGTCGCTATCAATAGTAAAATTGTCAAGACTATTATCATTCTCAGTAAAACCTTCACCTAGCTCAATATCATCATAATATTTATCAGGGGCTGGCGCATAAGATCCACGGCTATCACCGCCCTTCAATTTGTTAAAGGTCTTAGAGAAAAATCCTTGCTTTGATTGTCGATTTTGTTGGTCATCTTCTTGAAACAGTCTTAATTGATCAGCCCATTGGACATTCTTCTTCTTTCCTGAGGAAGGACCAGACTTAATAATTGATGATGGTCTTGACTTATAAGATGAAAATAATACATAAATGCCCCAGATCAATACAATTATTACTAATAGCTGAATTAATCGAGTAATGCGATTGGCTGTATGTGAAGAATCATCTTTAGCTTGTGTAGACGACGTTGACGGAACGGAACTGGATGTAGCAGCAATTGATGTCATTGGATAATCAGTGGCTGAAGACACTGAAAATAAGGTACTTGTTGGACTTGCTCTATCGCTAGCAATACTTGAAATCGTCTCAAATTGTGGGTCTATTTGACCTTGCTTGCTCTCCTTGTCATCACCCTTTTCTAAGTTGTTCATTCTGACGCCTAGGGGATATGTAATGAATGCCCTTTTTTTCAGATCACTTTTTTGTTCAACTTCTTTCTCGTCAAAATTTCCAGTTATTAAATCAATTAAAGCTCTTGAAACTTCTGGTTTATCGAATGGAACCATGTGAGAACTATCAAAAACATTAACAAACGTCAAGTTTCTTTCAGTTTTGATGTAACCAACAGTTTCATTGTCATAAATCCAGTCAACTTTGTCAGTGTCTTCTGAATAACCAGTATGACCATTCCATTCTAATTTTTTAATAAAATTTTCGGTTCCAAGATAATTACAAATTATATCTCTATTCCCATTAAATAAAACAATTGGTATTTCTGCCAAAATACCTGGTAGTAAATGAACAGAAGGAAGTGAGTTTTTAGCTCGAAAATTTCTTCCAACACTACCTGAACATTCATGCCAATCTGTAAAATGAATTAAGTTTAAATCACTCATGACTATATTCTCTCTCAAGAATGGAGTAACGTAAGCTAAATCAGGTGGCCAATTTGAACCACATGAGGGATAGGAATCTTTTAGGGTATAATCATACATATTAAAACACTCTTTGTCCTTGCCAGAAGAAGTATCTCTTGTAGCCTCTAATATATACTGCAATACTGTTTCACAAGTATCGGATGAAACTTCGAAATCATGCAAAGTATTCTCTTTCCAAACTGAATCAATTTTATTTACAATTTTTTGGCATTCTTCATGCTGATGTAAAATTTTACTAAAGTTCGGATTGTCACTTTTAATAATCCCAGCTTGAACGGAATACGGTAAGTATGATAAACTTTGTTCATTAGGTGAAATCCAACCATTGCCAATCAATAAGCCCTTTAAATTATAAGGCTTTCCACCTTCCTTTAAATTTTTATTGCGTCTTAATATTCCGTCAGCAATATATGGAATATATTGACCAGCGTAACTTTCACCAGCAAAATAAATCTCGTTTGCAATATCTTCTGGAAACACCTCGTAGTATTTATCTAAAAACCTTAGGAATTCTACAACAATTTGACCCAAGTCATGATCATAGTCATCAGAGAAACTGAATCCAGTCCCAGCAGGTTGATCGACAAATACGATATCTGATAATTTATGCCATGACCCGTTATTATAAATGACTTCTTTATCTTCACTGATTCTAAATGGACCGGCTTCCATTAACGCACCATCCATACTGGAACAACCCGGACCACCATTAAGCCAAAATATAGTTCTGTTACTATTTTCAGGAATCTTTTTAATATCACTATACTTCCAAAAAAAATAATGCGTATTGTTTTCTCTAAATAGTTCTAATTGACCTGAAAACATTAAAGGAATTTCTTCCTTTGGAATATTCTTATATAAACCAGGTATATTAGATACTAGGTATTGTGATTTTAAATCCCTTTGTGATTTATAAGGTATTGCTAAAGCTAGAAAGCTTTGAAATAAGAATAATAAAAGATAGTTGATAAACATTCAAATGACTTAATCTAGGATTAAACGGAGACTTTGATTTAATAATATCGGAAATGTAAAATTTATCCCATGGGTACTTAAAACCCAAATGTCAAATATGTAAAGGGTATTCTAGGTGTAGCTCTTAAATAGTAGGAGATTTACAAGAAAAAGAAAGAAAACAATGATAATACATTGTCAAGGTTTATAGGTATTCGTGCGTACTTCCTCCGCCATAATGCACAACTCACATTCTGCATACAGATTTATCACAAACCTAAGACTTAGAATAGAAAAACATGTATCAACTATACTCACTAAATATAATAAAAGGTAACTTAATAGCATTTATAAAGAAGAAAATTAAATAGACAAAAATTAAAGAGGGCAAGTAGAAATAAATAAACAAAAAAAAAAATAAAAACTATTGATTTAATGGCTCAATATCCCAAATATTTTCAGCATATTCATCAATGCATCTATCACTGCTGAAGAAACCCATATTTGCAACACTAATAATTGATTTTCTAACCCAATTATATAAATGGACTTTATCTTTTGCATTGCCACCATGATGGCCATAGTCCTTTTCTAATTTGATGTGAGTCTCCAAGAACAAATCAAAATCATCAGTAACTAAATAATAATCACCATGAACTTTAATTGACTCGATCAATGCTTTATATTCATCTGGATTACCAAATAAACCCGATTCAATAGCTTGGAATACTTGGCTTAAGGTTTCTGGGATAGTAACTCCTGCATAAAGATGTTTGTGTCTTAATTCTTCTACCGATTCAGCTAAATTACCAAACAAGAAAATATTCTCTTCTCCAATTTCTCTAGTGATTTCAACATTTGCACCATCAACAGTACCAATAATTAAACCTCCATTTAATGCAAATTTCATATTTGAGGTACCAGATGCTTCAGTTCCTGCAGTAGAAATATGGTTTGATAAGTCTGAACCAGGAGTAATAATTTCAGCCTTTGAAACATTATATTCCGGAATGAAAACAACTTTCAATAGATTGCCAATTTCTTTATCATTATTAACTACGTCAGCTACTTGATTAATTAAATGAATAATGGTTTTAGCCATATAATAACCTGGGGCAGCTTTACCACCAAAAATTGAGGCTTTTGGAATATAGTACTTCGATTCAATTTCTTCAATTGACAAACCTTCAGATAATAGCTGCTTAATATGTAAATAACGATAAATGATTGCAAAAATATTTAATTGTTGCCTTTTGTACTCATGGATCCTTTTTACCTGAACATCAAATAAAACGGTGGGATCAAGATCAATTCCCGTTTCAGATTTAACTAAATTGGCTAATCTTCTCTTATTGTCAAATTTGATTACATCCCATTTGATCAAAAATTCATCATCATCAACAAATTGTTCCAATTTCTTTAAGCTTCCTAAGTTGGTTAAGTATTCATAGTTTGGATCATTTAGTTTCTCACTAATGAGTTTAGCTAATTTTGGATTAGCTTGTCTCAACCATCTTCTTGGGGTAACACCATTAGTAACATTGGTGAACTTATTAGGACCAAAAACTTTAACATAATCTTTAAAAAGGGTAGTTTTAATTAATTCCGAATGTAATTCGGCAACTCCATTCACTTTATGAGATCCAACAACTGCTAACGAAGCCATTTTAACCGACTTTGGATGAGCTTCTTCAATAATTGAAACTCTTCTCAACAAATCACGTTCACCAGGAAATTTATGTTCAACTTCTTTTAAAAAGAAAAAATTAATGTCATAGATAATCTCTAAATGACGCGGTAATAATTTTTCAAGCACATCAACTGGCCATTTTTCTAAAGCTTCTGACATAACAGTATGGTTAGTATATGCAAATACTTTTGTAACAATTGACCAAGCTCTATCCCATTCCACACCTTCTAAGTCAACTAAAATTCTTAGTAACTCGACAATTGCTAACGTTGGATGAGTGTCATTCAATTGAATAGCAACCTTCTCAGGGAATTTTTCCCAATTGTCCTTATGATTCTTTTTAAAACGACGAACAATATCGTGTAACGAGGCCGCCACCCAAAAGTATTGTTGTTTTAATCTTAATTCTTTACCTTTATCAAAGTTATCATTTGGATATAAGACAGAAGTAATCGATTCAGCCCTTTGTTGGGCAGCAACTGATTGTTGATAATCACCTGCATTAAATTTATTAAAATCAAATTCATGTGTTGGTTTAGCAGTCCATAACCTTAAGTTATTCGTATTATCAGTATTATAACCTGGAATTGGGAAATCTGCGGCAACGGCTAAAACTCTTTCACCACCAGTCCAAATTTTCTTTGGTTTACCAGTGTTAGGATCGAAATGTTCGTATACATAACCATAGAAATCAACCGGAATTTGTATTTCATGTCTAAAAATTTCCCAAGGATTTGAGTATTTGAGCCAATAATCTGGGGATTCGACCTGATAACCATCAATAATTGCTTGTTTAAATATACCATATTGATAATTCAAGCCATAACCCCAACCAGAATAATTCTTGGAAGACAAAGAATCGACGAAACAAGCAGCTAACCTACCTAAACCACCGTTACCTAACGCAGCGTCTGGTTCCTGATCTAACACATCTTCCATATTGAAACCCAACTCACCTAAGGATTGTCTGGTATTGTCCCTACACTTCAAATTAATCAAAGCGTTGTCCATTGCTCTACCCATCAAAAATTCCAAAGATAAATAATAAACTCTTTTTCCATCATGAATAGTTTGCTTTTGTTGGGTGTTTGCCCAATCAATTAATAACCCATCTCTAATCGTATTCGAAGCTGCTTGATAAGCTGCCAATTCGTCGCAATTGAACATGTTTCTTGCTAACGTAGTTTCAACGTGCTTAACAAAAGATTCTTCAAAAGACCCCTTATTGTGTAAAACACAATTAACAGGGTCAGTCTTCTCGTTTGACTTAACATTTGGATTAAATGGCTTTAATTGACTATACTTGTACCAAATATGCTTAGCTGATTCAGGAATTGTAGCATCAATAGCAATAATTTGGTTAGGTGTAAATCCTGTATTTGTTCTTTTTAATTTCGGTTGTGGTAACTCTGAAGGAGTTAAGTAATCGCCCATATTGAAACTGTTCTGTTAATCTGATAGCAAGTACTATATGGGAAATTAATCAATTACTAAAAGTAAAAGTAAAAATACAATAGGGGACAAATAAGGTTTAAATAGAAGCTACAGAGCAGGGTGAGGATAAGTTTGCTTAGGGGTTAAAATTAGAATTCGGTTTGATTGTATCCGTAGCACCACTATCGAAAATATACCGGAATCAGTAATCCATTATTATTAATGCTATTGGTCTTATATATTTTTTATTTAAAAAATTTTAAGTTCTAAAAGTTATAAGTTATCGGTTCAATATTGTAAAGAGCATATAAAATCATTATGATTGATAGGATAACAACTTTATTGTGTATAATATTCTATAAAGTTAATTGATTATCCCTATTAGAATGCAGATAGAAAATGCTGTGCCCAATCAAGACAAGTATGTAGCTAGTTTGGGAACTGGGGAAGAACAATCAGGAGATAATACTACGGCCCGAGCGCAGCACAATAATGCCTTCTTTCCTTCTATGAAATAGAATCGTAAATTTACTTGAGCATGGTCATTTTATATACAGGACGGACCCCCTTCTTTGCAGTTGAACTTAGTAACTCAAATATAATCATAATCAATCTGACGCTCGCTTGGGTGGGACAGTTGGATTGATTCTATAAGACCTGTTCTTCCATATTTAATATTGGACGATTTATAAGTAATGATTCTTTAGCTTTTCTTTTTTTTTTCTGTTTCATTATAAATGAAAAATTGGGATCACTTTTTTGTAATTTTGTAAATAATAACCAACGACTACATAGATTAAGATTAAGAGTAGATATAACGTCGTAAAATACTTATTTATAGAAGATATGAATGGATATCAAATCGTATTTTGGAGTTGTCATAAAATTATAACTAACGAATTCTGCGCATTTTTTCGAGAATATAGACGCGGAAGCAAATATATATGTATACATGTATATGGCCTTTCCAATAAAAACAATCAAATTAGAAAAGTTCAGCTACTATTGAAGAAAGTTTGAATGGCAGTAACTAAAGTTTTTGAAGCACTTATCTGAAAACTACTAACTGCGGAAGTTGGCGAGGACTGGGCGGATGCAGGACAAGTATCTCTTTCAGCAAGTTTGTCTCTTTGATACGATTTGTAGCAGTGGTAGGAAGGATGGAACTTCGAGCACCAATCTTTACCCCCATCCTATTTAAATCCAGAATTATATTCAACACACCTATATCCTTGATCAATTAAGCTATTGTAATCATCGGTGTGATATAAATGATTTAACTGGCATGAACCAACTAAGAAGATTTTGTCCGATTTATAATTGGTACCATTTTGTCTTTCTAATTGATAAGCAACTGTAAATTGATATAAAAATTGACACAATAAGCCTTTAGCAAAATTAAATTTAAACCCAATATCAAGGTTTGGCTGTGTTGAAATTAACTCAGGATTGTATTGACTGAGAATCGTCTTCGATGCGGAAGCATTTAAAACTGAAAATGTGTTCTATTATGGTAAGGGTTTTAAAGTGTAAATCAACTATGTAGTTGTCATTTGGAGTGTCTTCATTATCCGCAATATATAAGTTGAAATCAATTGGAAAGTCAGTTGTATCATTTGACGATTGAATTAATGATGAGAATTTGTCACAAACATATTTACCAGAATACAATAAATCGGCTGGAGATTTAATGTTTGTACCAAGTAACTGAGTTGATTCTTTCGAATTCAACTGGATAGTTTTAGGAATATTTGAAATAAAACATTGTGATAATGGTAAGAGCATTAGTATTGAGTATAATAATGAAGACTAAAAATTCAAAGCCAACTTAGGAGGATTTCAGAATTTTTAAATATATAAATATCTCTATATAAATATAACAATTACTAATTCTAAGACAGTAAAATGAAGCAAAATATAAACTCTCTGAGATAAAGTTCAGTTGTAAAACAATAGTCAATGCTCTTGTCACCTAAGGTGCAAATATTGAGATTAATAAATGTTTCTGAAAGCTGCAAGGGCCATTAATAGAGAGCAGTAACAATTACAACTATAAATGGCACAAGTATACAGTAAGTCTATTTGACGACAAACATAATTTTTCTATTATTTGAAAGACTGATACGTACATATCGCTGAATATACAACAGTCATAATTTTTACTTATTGAAATATAACTGATGATTGTAAACAATTAGTGGTGCCTAATTCGGCTTATGTTTAATAAGCATCATTAGCAGAATTTAATTTTGTAGCTATCACGTAACAATTTTATATAAACACACAGCATTAACAATATGTTTTGCCTATTACAATATTAATAGCTCGGTGGTGTAAATATATGAGCTCAATTACATACGCGAAAACAAATATACTCGTTACATAGAAAAATGAAGCATCTCACGGTATATGAATTTGTTCATTAGATCATTAAATGAACTATAGATCTATAAATGCTCATAAGAATTCATCAATCAATTCATTATGTTTAATTAAGAATACTAATTTTTTATTAACTGGTGGAGGAAACGATTTCTTGATTAAATTGCATAATTTAGAGGAGAACTCATCAGTTAAGCTACCTAAAGAACACAATAACTCGGTTAATAGTTTAAGTATCTCAGATTCCCAGAATTTGTTTTGTTCATCATCCAATGACTTGATTGTTCTTTGGGATCTAGTTAAACAGACGAAGATTCATAAATTTTTTGCTGTTAGTGACGAAAATCGATCAAGAGATCATATTATGGATTGTAAAATATTGAATAATAATTTAGTGATATCTTGTGGATCAAACTACAACTTGAATTTCTTTGATTTGAGACAAACTCAAATGGTAAAGCCAATTTATTCAATGAAACTAGGGAACGACAACCTAAACTCACTAGACTATTCCGACTTAAACATCATATCTGTTGGTAGTTCCAATGGGAATTTGTATTCAATTGACTTGAGAAACCAAAATATCATTACTGATTATTTTGACAATGGGAGCATAATAAATATTAGGTCATATTCTAACTTAAATTTGGTTAATTTTGAAAACGGTACAATTGAATTATTTGATATAAAAGATTCAAAATCAATCATAAAATTTAAAATATCAGATTACAATCTAAAGTACAAATTAGGCTCCGAGTTACTTAATGATTACTACAAAGAGGATGTAAATTATATTGTAAATGGTTCAGAAATTGGGGAGATAAACATTTGGAAGTTGAATAATAATTTTAATGAACTCTCCAACTTCAAAAAGTTGGTTCCTCATTTTTACAATAATGCAAAAGAATCAAAAATTTTCAATATAGTTAAATTTGATTCAAATGTAAATAGATTAATAAGTTCAAGTGGTAATGGTTTTTTACATATTTGGGATAATGTGATTTAAAGTAAAAATAATTTGACTTCAATCATCTGCACTTATATCTCATTCTCAAGAAAGGATATTCTTGTTCGATACTTATACTTGAAATAGCTTTATATATATATTATTCAATTCTAAGGATACGGTCTTATATTTCTTACCTTCATGAACATTTATCCTTATTCATCAGTACTATAATCGAGTAAGGTAACTTTATTTAATCAATAGTCATTTCTGAAGCTTGGTCTGGTCGTGTATAAATTTCAATTTTTATTGCTCCCAGTAGTTTTTGTAACTCTCTTATACTAAACAAGAGTCAATGATTGCTGATAGACTTTTACTGTATAAAATTCCATATTTTAATAATTTAAAAATTTCAATACTCTTTCAATGCTGTCGCAAACACCAACGCCAACACCAGCACCAACAACCCCATTAACAACGCCACAAGACACTCAAGATCAGCTGTCAACACCATTCAAACCAACCACAGTTGTGTTAGCGAAAGTTAAAGGTTACCCACCTTGGCCCGCTATGGTGTTAGAAGAGTCAATATTACCGCAAAATATAATAGACAAGAAACCCAAAAATGTTAAACAGCAATCTAAGAAAAAAAATGCAAAACTAATTGAGATATTACCAGTTAGATTTTTTAGTGATGATACATATATTTGGATTAAAGATCAGGATTTAAAAATATTAGATAACGAATTAATTGAAAAATATTTAAGTAACGATAAGAAAAGAAGAAAAGATAATTTATTGAATGAGGCATATAAACTTGCCAACAATCCACCTGATATGGAACTATTTGTTAAATATGGTTCAATTGGTAAACCTATTGAGGAAGAAATTATAGAGGAGCAACAATATTCAGAGGAGGAAGGGGAAGAGGAGGAAGAAGAAGAAGACGATGTGGCCGAAGAAGAAGAAGAGGAAGAAAGAGATGAATATGGGGAACCTCCTTTGAAACAACAAAAGACCTCGAAAAAGTCCAAAAAAATTCCAGCTAAATCTTCAAAGAAAGCTGCAAAGAAAGAGACTAAGAAATCTGCCAAAGCTGCCACGGGTACGAAGTCTTCCAAAGCAGTTAAGAAACCAGAGCCTAAAGAGGAAGGCTATGACTCTGATTGGGGATTAGACGAATTAACATACAATTATGAACAGGGTAACTATATATTCGACGATGAAAAAGAACAAGAAAAGTTCAACAATACGTTTCCAGATATCTCAACAATTCAAGGTCAATATAATAAATATCAATCACAATTTAATAAATTAAATGATGAAATGTCATCTCAACTTTTGGCTGAGGATGATTTAAATGAATCAGAAATTTTAGAAAACTTGGATAAACTAAAAACACTAGATAACATTCCAAAATCAATTATTTTAAAGAG
The DNA here is from genome assembly GCA_031081865.1 of Schwanniomyces occidentalis var. occidentalis. Lineage (NCBI taxonomy): Eukaryota > Fungi > Ascomycota > Pichiomycetes > Serinales > Debaryomycetaceae > Schwanniomyces > Schwanniomyces occidentalis. The sequence goes on from JARYTB010000005.1 coordinate 514,791, forward strand.
TAATTTGTTTAAAATACTAATACTAACAATTAGAAAGCCTATTGAACAATTTCCAAATACAAGAATTAAGCAAGAAATTTCCAAAACTTTAAAAGATTGGTTTAATTTGTTTGTCACAACGAATACCTTAGAAGACCTAAAAAGAATTGATGATGAATTAAACAATAAGGACTCTCAGAGCCATAGTCAAGAACCTGAAGTAAAGGTAGCAAAGGAAGAAGATATTAAAGAAAATGGTAAATAAGCATAATATATATAGAATTACTGTAAGTTGATTGTATAATAGTAAGAATAATAATAATAATAATAATTACCTACATGAGTAAATTATGTACCGAGGATTAGTAAATTTGAGAACTGACATAAAAATTTCCTCATTTAAATAAATCTCCAAATTTGGTTTCTTCCCCCTTTTGTTTTGAATTGCTTCTTTTAGTCAAGAATATTATCAATAGGAAAGGGTTCTAGTATTTAACAATTAATTAATTATTTTACATAATCTGAGTATGTATACGTGATTTCACAAATATGCAAGTCCTTATTGAATTTGCACTTAATTTGATTAAACGAATGTTGATCATTAATTGATCATCTTGCTGTTTTTTGAGGTTGTTACCTAATTGGGTACAAATCAATTTCCTATTATGGTTAGGGTTGCACATATCAGTTTATGGTTAAGTATCGATATCAATCAAACGAAAGCGAAACTCTCAAAAGTGAAAAGTGCAATGAGGAGGATGGAAAAGTGCAACTTGTTGTATATTTTTGTTTAGTTGTGAATAAGGATCATGTACTAACTCTGTTTTAGAAATGTCTGAAGCTACTGATAATAAGTTGGAAAATCCAGAAGAACAATTAAGTTCTAGTACTAGTAACGCTCAGTTTAGTGCCGCTTCATTAAATACTGCTCCAACTGGTGGCGATGACGATGATGATGACGAACCAACTTCAGGTGGTAAGCAACAAAAGGAAAGAAGAAAAATCGAAATTAAGTTTATTCAAGATAAATCAAGACGTCATATCACTTTTTCAAAAAGAAAGGCTGGTATTATGAAGAAAGCATATGAATTATCAGTTTTAACTGGTACTCAAGTCTTATTATTGGTTGTTAGTGAAACTGGTTTAGTTTACACATTCACTACCCCAAAATTACAACCATTAGTTACTAAATCTGAAGGTAAAAACTTGATTCAAGCGTGCTTAAATGCTCCTGAAGACGGCTTGGGTGATGATCAAGGTGAACAATCAGACGGAAACTCCCAAGAGCTGCCAGACCAAAGTCCTGGCCCAAATAATGCAAATACTACGAACGCTGCGCAACAACAACAGCAACAGGCTCAACAAGCTGCTCAAGTGCATCACGCTCAACAGGTTCAAGCTGCACAGCAGCAACAGTTGCCACCGGGAGCTCATATACCACATGGTATACCATACCCAGGTGCTGGCCATCCACAACCAGGAATTCCAATTCCTCAACAGAGTACTTACGGTGATTCGTCGCAAGTTTATCAATACTTCTCCAATATCCAAAACGGCAATATTCCTAACCAACAACAATACCAGTAAACATTTTTTTATAACTACTCCTTGTTTCTACTTTATTGGAATTGATCCTATCTCGTTTTATATTTGTAACTTATTAGTGTTTTTTTCTCTTTTTCATAGTATTTAATTCTTTGTTTATCATTATCATTATTATATAAGTGTAATATATAACGTTGTTTTTACTGAAAGAGATGTAAATGTAGCATACATTGATAAAGCACGGTTATGACTTTTCTTTAAAAAATCTCGTATATGTGCACCAAAAGATTAAATAATTTCGACATGTCCGAAAAAACTGGAGTAGAAAACATTAGTTTGAGTGAAAACTGTCATTAGAGCCTAGACTAAAAAAATGAATAATATATTGTGTGACTATTTTTCTTAAAATTGTTAATCTTAATCGATTAAGTAACGCTATTGGCGGGGTTATTAACATATTTTATAATTACTTTTTTTTTGACTACTTGGTTATAGTTTACATTATTTTCCAATTAAGTCACCTGATCTTTAATTGCTGTGACTTTATGTGTTACTTGATATAAAGGGTCATTTATAATTGATTTTTTTTTATTTCAAAGTATTCTTTCTGAATTATATTTTATCTTTTCACCATTTCACAGTATCATACTAATATATCATCAAACATGAAAGACTTCTCCCGTCCTTCTTCGTTTACAGGTGATCCTGCTCAAGGAGCAAATCAAAATATATGGACTAGTAATCAATCTTCCAGCCACCAGAAGAGACCATCTAGTTTAGACAATATTTGGTCAAGCAATCCACCAAATATCTGGTCTAGCAATACCAAGAGCAATACTTTGCCCATAAGCTCGCCTCCTGATTTTTTGTCTCATAACCAGCATCAAGTGCAAACATTTTCTACTAGAAACTCCTTCAGTGGTAATCAATCTAGTTCCTTTAGTCCTAAGGGATCACCACATATTCTTGATATGAATCCATTTGAATCATCTAGTTTAAACCAATATGAGTTTAATTTACGCAGACATTCTTACGGAGATGTCTATAATCATTCTGTAAATACTACGCAGTTTCTAAACCCGCCACCCGCTTCGTCCCATCAGCTTCAGCCGCACCAACAGCACCAACAGCCATATCCTAGTTTTTTGAATAACCAGGATGACTTGAATAGTACCTTGGAATTAGTTAATGAGTATTTTGAACAGGATCCTCATGAAAGAGTCAAAGTTACCGTTAAGTTATTGAATGAAAGATTTTTTGATGAAGAAAAGTATCTCAGCGATGCTTATCAATTGCCCAAATTTCCCGTTGAAAACTCATTGAGAAACTATCAATTAGCTTTGGTTGGTTTTAAGGCAGGAAGAATCGATGTATTCTATTTGCCTCAAAAAAGTTCTACAGGTGCTGATTTGACTAATCTAAAGGTTGGTGACTTGGTGATTGTTGAAGCTGACAGAGGTAGAGATTTAGGTAAAATATTTAAAATGAATATTTCGATTGATGAAGCAAGGTTAATGAAGTTGCTTCAGTTTCAAGAGCAGCAGGCTGCCTTGAGTGAAAATGATAATGCTGATTTATCAGTTAAAAATTTGAGTGAACATTCTGTGGCAGCAACATCCTCAAATCCACCTACTTTGCACTTCCCAAAATCGATTTTATCATTAGCACAACCCAATGAAATTATTCAAATTTTAAATAAAAAACAAGACGAAGAAAAGGCGTGCAGATTATGTCTAGCTAAAATTGCCAACTCAACAGGATTATTGAATACAACAGGAGGAGTTAACTTGAACCAATCAGATTTGATGCAAATGAAATTGATTGATGCTGAATATCAGTTTGATAGAAAAAAATTAATTTTTTATTATTCAACGACAAAGAGAATCGATTTTAGAGATTTAGTTAGAGAGTTATTTAGAATTTATAAAACAAGGATTTGGATGTGTGCTGTTATTGGATTGCCTTATATCCCAAATCAGAACTGTCAACAACCACAACAAAATTTTCAACAGCAAACATCTAAATTTATAACTAGTCCAATTATGACGAGTCCAAATTTGATTGGTGGTAGTTCATTCATTCCACAACAACAACCAACTCAGCAAATACCAGCACCATCTCAACAACCAGCTCCTCCACTATTTCAATACCAGGCATCCAACCAAATGCCAAGTCAAATTCCATCCAATTATCAACAGTCAGTTGATTCTATTCCACGCTTGAGTGATCCATTTAAACAAACGATTATTAGTCCAAACTATTCTCAACAATCCTCAGTACCATATAATTTGGCAATTGATAGAAGACTATCATACCAGCTGAGCCTGTTCAACAGCGAGTCAACTCAAATTCCAAGAAATTTCCCTGAAACCAACGGCTCGGAAGGTAAAAAAGATGATAATAGCGGGAATGGTGAATCTTTAGTGCTAAAATCATTGGTCGATTCAATTAATCATTAAAGAGAGAATTTAATTGAATGCTTCTTCTATTATCTAATAACATTATACTAGAACAGTTTATTTACTTAGAAGATAGAATATTAGGTTTTTGGTCCAGTTAAAATTGTAAGTTTTACCGGCTTATTACTATTTTTATTTTTATTATTTTTTATTATGGGGTTATAATAAAGAGAAGATATAAACGACAAAAACATTTACACGGGAATTTGGATTGTTATATACTGAGAGTTTAAATTTATTAGAGTTTCTTTTTTATGAAGGGGTTATTTAAGTTGCTTTTATCTTTATTTGTTTATGTTTTATCTAGTTAGCTTTATGGATTTGTTCTTATAAAAATTATATTATATAAAAGTGGATAATTGTTTTTAGAAATTTTATGTTAGGTAAATAAAAAGGGTTTGCTTTAAGGTTCACAAGCCTCGATCGATCCTATGTATATTACACTCATGTGAACCACCATGTGACTATATAAACTTTGCTCATGTATCATCTTGCATGATATAAACGATAAACAAGAAAGTACCACGGTACTATATTTCTGAGCTTATATGTGCTACCGCGCTCTGTCACTGATCTGCTTTGATGAACAATGCCAGTAACTACCAATAACGTTTTCCTCCGAATTTCCGATATCCCGTAAACGGGTTGGTCGCTGTTCAATAAGTTACTTGTTTAAAGTGAGCTAATCTTTACATTACTGGGGAATCATACATATTATACAGGAGTAATGTTAGGATGTCATGCTTTTACAGTACGCCATCTGCTCTAATATTCCATGTTCTGACATTGTACACCATGAACTATATATAATATAATATGATATGATATGATATGATATAATATAATATATTAAAATAAAAAATTGTATATTATTCTATATGACACTCTATAAACGTAAATAGATTATTAGAAATAGAGATATATCTTTGCTTACAAATCTTTGGAAAGGTGTATGCTTGTAATTTACTGCTGGGAAATCTTTTCCGGTTTCAGCGAGACATTTGTCAGAATCCAAACCGACAAAAAAATTTTTAACTTCTCTTAGCGCTGAGTCAATATTAAGCACCTACGAAAAATTTTATAAAAGCAAATTAATTTCTTAAGATAGCAAAATCTTCTTTGCAAAGTCTCTATTCTTTATTCTTTAGTAATTTTTATCTTATAAACTTTTTATATATAAGAAGAAGCCATTAATAGAAATGAACTTTCAGCCAACTGATTATTTGAATGATTTGAATCTTGATTTCGATAGAGTTTCACCATCCATTAATGAATCTACTTCGCCAAATGATTTAGATCTCTTTTCACAATCAGATTTTTTTGATTTGGATGTATTTTCGAAAGATTACATTCTCCCAGGCAAATCTCAATTAAATGAACCAGTGGTGCCGGTTCAAGCTGTTGAACAGCCTCAAGCGCCGCAACAAGAACATCTCCAACCAGTAGTGAAACAGGAAGCTCAAGATAGCCCATTGAGTTTCTTAAGCCTTCCTTCTCAACAGGTCGAAAATACATTTGAAACGCAAACGCCCCAATTGGATGCGTTTCAAGCTGCTAATGAAGATAAAAGAAAGAGAAACACGGCTGCTTCTGCCAGATTTAGAATTAAAAAGAAGATGAAAGAGCAGCAAATGGAACAGCAATCAAGAGAGTTACAGGAACGAGTTTTTTTCTTAGAAAAGAAGTTGAAATCGTTAGAAATGGAAAATAAATGTCTTAAAAATTTGATTTTACAGAAGAACGAACAAAAAAATTCTGATTTATTAGAGAATATTAAAAAGAGATCAATAATGGACTCAAAGCCTGTATTTCAATATACCAATTGACTCATGTTATTTTCCACTCCAAAAGGATTCGATTAAAATCCAACTTTTAACGACCCTAACAATATAATTTATGATCCAACTCATGAATATTGTTTTTATAATGAAACGATGATAGATTTTTTTATGTCCCTAATATACCTACAGTTATTTAATTCAACAGGAAAGAAAACGTTTTAATATTTGAATTAATTACATTATTTCCAACAAATGATTGCTTAATTTACATTCTACAACTTGTTTATATCATTTATTTTTTTATCTTGTCTACTTTTTGCTTACCCCTTTTAGTTTAGTTTTTTATTGATAGTTATTGCTCCTGATACTTGTACCAGTTCATGGATATAGTTTACATAAAATAATTAAAAAAGTTTTAGCTTGTCCTTTAAGTCCTTCAATTTTTTTTTAATTAATTATTTAAAGACAGGAACAAATTTTGCATAGTCTATAACTAGAATTCTGATTGTATATATTGTAATGCTTTAAAATTGACTTGGTATTATCTAAGTTGACCATGAAAAATTATGTATGATATTGAAGGGTCATATTAACCGAGTGCGCTTTAAAATTATAATTCGTATTATTGACAATGTTCTCCTATACAACAAGCTAGGTAAAAGCTTCTAAGCGCCCTTCAACTAATTGTAATATAATAATTACTTCATTATCTTCTTAATCATTAATAATTTCAATAATAATCCATAACTTGTACAAAAGATATATTACTTTTATATTATTGTTAATTTTGTCTTTCCCATTTAAATAATGAATGACTCAGATAAAGGTGAAAGGAAATCATCTACACCAGTTATGAAGATTAATGAAATGAACCAAGATAATTCATTATTCCATCAACAGATTTTTCAACTATCACAAACAAGCTTAAGAGATATAGAACGATCAGTTTCTCCTTGCGAAGTTACAGTAACTAATCCTACAAACGTCGATACTGGTTCAAAGATTGGTCAAAGCAATGATAGTATAAACGAGAGTCCACTTATTAATGGGAGGACTGGTGATACAAAATTGGAGATTCCTTATTTTATTGATGTTATTGATGGGCAAATAGATTTAAGATTAGCTTCATCAAATAACCCAACGGCGGTGATGGAACTAGATTTGGAAGGTAATATTAGATATTTAAGTAAAAATTGGGAAACTATTGTCGGTACAAGTATAAAAAAGATTTTGAATAAACCTATAGCAAATATCATAATAGGTCATAATGATGAAGATTTAAAAGTTTTTAATAATGCAATTGAAAAGATGATTAAAGATGATGGTAGTTATAAAGTTAAATTTATAACTGCTACTAATGACAGGTCCACCAAGAATGAAAGCCACTCTAGTGGTAGGATTACTCCAAACAACTCAGTTGAGGATCTAAACGCAAATATTGAACCGGCAATTGATAATATCAGATCAAGTCCAATAGAAGATGATCAATCCAGTACCATTAGTTCAAAATTGTCAAATGATGGCGACGTGATAGAATTAGAAGCCCAAGGAATATTAGTTCATGATTCTAAAACTAAATTGCCAACGCGTTCAATGTGGATAATAAAACCTTTCATTCAAGTTGATCTTGATTTAACATTGCCGGAAAAGCTAATAAATTTATTGGGTTTTGGAGCAGAAATTTTTGAGGGATATTTATTAAATTTAAAAGAATTAGGTATAATAGATGAAGAATCTGTTCCGCAACCTAAGACTATTCTATGTAGAATATGCGAGACTCATATACCTGCCTGGTTCATCGAGAAGCATTCAGATTTATGTATTGTGGAGCATAGAGTTAATGAAGATTTACAAAACTGCCATGATGCTATAAATGATCAAAAGGACCTAATTTATAAAATTTCTGATAGTCTAATGCTTAACTATTCCTCAATGTCATCAAGTTCTTCGTCTATCTCGAGTAGTGGTTCAAATTCTTCTAATCTGTCTAATTCAAATTTAATATTAGATTATAAAGGAATACCTTTGCCAAATATAGTTGAATCGTCACCTAGGTTAGCTAGTCAATCTATACATAAAAATTTGAGTCAATCAATTTTGCAAACCAAGAAATTTCCATTTGGTATTTTACAAAGGCTAATTGAGTTATGTGACGAGGCATTATTGATTAATCCCGCTGATGCTGATAGTGAAGGAGAGTTTAAATTTTCCCCGGATAGTGAAAAAGCTATAAATTCTATTGTTAACTGGAAAGTATTTGAAACGTCAGATTTAGCTATTAGAACTCTTGTTGAAGATACTCAAAAATTAGTTAATGAGAAAATTGAAACTGTGACAATATTGATTTCGATTTTACAATATTCTGAAAAAATTAAAAAAGAAGTAGATGAATTAGTTTTAAAGACCGTTAGAGAAACTGTTAGTAAAATTAAAGAACAAACGATGGTTAATGAATTAATATGTTTTGATAATAATGATAAGGAAAGCATGGAATCGAATGACCAGACATTGTCGGAACCAGTTAATCTAGCCTCAAACATTATATATTCACCTTTACCATCAAGGAACAGAAGCCCACCAGACATATTTAAAGAAGAATTTTTTAAAGATGATATACGATCTGTAACTCCTAAAGATATTTTACTTAGAGGTAGAACACAAATACCTAGAAGCTCTATGTCAGGCTCATCCTCAGATACAATTTCGAGAAATATTTCTAAAGATTTGATTGACGCGTTTCATGACCTTGAATTAAGTAAAAAGTCATCAGAGAATTTATCAAACAATTCTTCATTTTCTTCACCAAGACGACATTTATCGCCAGCACCGTATGTTGAAAAGCAATGTTTATCATTATTTCAAAGAAACACTAACACAAGGTTTGAAACTAATACTCCAAACTCCTCACCATCAATACATAACGCTGATAATAATGATAATTTTATTTTGGAGAAGAGATCAAGTTCCGGAGGTATGAATAGTCATTCGAATAAAAGTTCTATTAGTAAGCCACCATTATCTCCTTTGCTAGTTTCACTGACCCCAACTAGTAAACCCTCAAGTGGCGGAATAAGAGATTATGAGGTGTTAAAACCCATCAGTAAGGGTGCATTTGGTTCTGTATTTTTGGCTAAAAGAAAGCTTACAGGAGATTATGTAGCTATAAAGTGTTTAAAGAAAAGAGACATGATTGCTAAAAACCAAATTTTGAACGTTAAATCGGAAAGGGCTGTTATGATGAGACAAACAGATTCTCCATATGTTGCGCAATTATATAATAGTTTTCAATCAAAGGATTATCTCTATTTGGTCATGGAATACCTTAATGGTGGTGATTGTGCCACTTTACTTAAGACTTTGGGTACTTTGGGAGATGAATGGGCAAAAAGGTATATTGGTGAAGTGATAGTTGGAGTGGATGATTTGCACAAAAGAGGAATTATCCATAGGGATCTAAAACCCGATAACTTATTAATTGATAGTAGAGGTCATTTGAAGTTGACTGATTTTGGTTTATCAAGGATGGGTGTTGTTCGTAGACAAGCAAGAGGTCAAAGAAAAAGCAGTACCTCAGAACAAGCTATTGAAATATTTAGAAAAGGTGCAAGTCAGCTATCAACTCAAAGTCCTTTAGCAAATATTTCAGGGCTAGGATTAGGTAATGATTCTCCACTGGCAGAGTACAATCACAAAAGGACAAGTTCAGTAACTCCATTTTCTCTATCGCCTACGGTTGAACAAACAAAGTTATCAAATATTGGTGCCTCATCCATTACCTCACCAATGATTAGTTATATTGATAATTTTAATCAACAGCAACCACCACCACCTTCTAATAGATCAAGCTCATTTTTTAAAGGTAGATCAGGATCTAATTCTAGTGGTTTAGACTCGCCATTAATCAAACCAATATTACCACGGACTTCATCAGAATCGTCCTTTGCTATAGTGGATGACGATTTTCAAGTTAGTCCATCACAAAATAATCCTATGTCATATGCTTTATTTGACCCTCTGAATGAAGGAGAAATAAAAAAGTTTGTTGGTACGCCAGATTACTTGGCACCTGAAACTATTAAAGGTGTTGGTCAAAGTGAAGCATCAGATTGGTGGTCCCTAGGTTGTATATTATTTGAGTTTTTGTTTGGTTATCCCCCATTTCATGCGGATACACCTGAAAAAGTCTTTAAAAACATCTTAAGCGGTGAAATTGATTGGCCACCATTAACTGAAGAAGAGGAAAGGAAATTTTGCTCAAGTGAATCAAAGGATTTAATTAAGAAATTGTTAAATTTAAGCCCCGAAGAAAGATTAGGCTATAATGGAGCTGACGAAATTAAGCAACACGTATACTTTAATGGTATAAATTGGGATTCTTTATTTGAGGAAGAAGCATCATTTATACCGAAACTAGACGACCCAGAATCAACTGATTATTTCGATTCAAGGGGTGCTGATATATCTCAGTTTCCGAAAGAAGACTCTGATTCAGATGAGAACCAGGACGTATCGGCCAATGCCACTGAATTAGGCTCTCCGGCAGCTGTGAATTCACCCTCACTAGCGGCTCCAGGGACTGTCAAACGTGAAAGAAGAGGCAGTAGATTAGCGGATCCAAGTGAATTTGGATCATTTAATTTCCGTAATCTAAATGTATTGGAAAAGGCTAATAAAGATGTGATAAATAGATTAAAAAATGAACACTTGGAACATAGAAATAGTTTTTCATCATCGTCGTCAGATTCAACACCGTTATCAAGGTCAAGAGGTTATTCATTTAATGGATCCTCAAATAACAGTCCATTTAAACGACCAGTATCCCCTGTTGCGACTTTAAATTATAGGTCTTCATCACCAAATAAAGATTTATCTTCAATGCAATCATTTAAACATGAAAGGGGTGGATCAGCGGTGAGTGTCTCTTCCAGTGGAGACGAATTTTCATCAGAAAAAGTATCGCCAAGCTCTGAAACCGTAAATTCAAAACAGAGATCATCTAATAGCTCGTTGACCAAGCAAATGTTTAAACCTGTTGACTTTTCACCATCTAGCTCTGATACGGAAGACTCAAAAGCTTTATTGAGAGTTAGAAAGAGAAGAGAAAGTTCAAGAAGAATTGGATCATTTTCCAGCAATAGTGATATAATAAAATCAAATATTACTGAATTAGATATTTTATATTGTGAACCAATACCTATTGTTAGACACAGTGTTTCAAAATTATTAGAAAAATGCGGATGTATCGTTGTTTCGGTGTCAGATGGAGACGAACTAATCAGAAGAGCTACGAGTCAAGTTAAGTTTGATTTAATATTTACGGCATTGAGATTATCGAAAGTCGAAGCAATAGATGCCGTAAAATTGATTAAATTTACAACAGGAGTTAATTCAAATACACCAATCATTGCCCTAACCGCATTTAAAGATGAAGCGGAATATTCAAAAGTATTTGATTATACCATTGAAAAGCCAGTTGAATTAAACCAACTTCAGAAATGTATTAACAAATTTATCAAATTTAATAATGAAGCAATCGAAAGTGATAATGACATAAAATAGGGTTTATTTATTAAATAGACTAATATACATAATTTGTATCAGATTTCACTTAGAAACGGAGTCTCCAATCTCTCTATTTTTAAGCTCATTCTTAATCGTAGACTCATTGATTACATCATTATTCTTCTCTTTAAATTTTTCGATTATATCTTTTGTTTCGCCCTCACTCTTTAAATAATTACCTCTATACCATTTTAACTGATTAATACTCTCTAAAATATCTGACTTAGCAGTATGGTTACCAACCTTTTTGGGAAAAACTTTCATTAATTCAGGATTATGTCTATAACCAACTTCCATGATTGAAGAAACATCAATTAGTCTATAATGTAAATAATCGATAACTTTAGGAAACTCCCTTTGCATAAAAAACTTGTCCATGTGAATTGAATTGCCTGCCATTATTGCCTTATTTTTTTCATCGACAAATTTTTTAATATAATTGAATAATTCATCTTGGACTTTATCTAATGTTTGATGAGGATTCGATAAAATGTTTTGGGTTAATCCTGATTTACTATGCTGGTTAATACACCATTCATTCATATTATCTAAGACCTCCTTGGAATAATAAACAGTCGATTCATAACCTTCTTCATCAATTATATTTAAATTACCATCTGTTATAATGCAGCATATTTCAATTATGTGATCTTCATAGACATTTAAACCGGTCATTTCACAATCTATCCAAACAAGTGGCTTCCAAATATTTTTCTTTTTATTAATTAACTCTTTCATTTGTGATAATTTGTCATCAATGCAAGTAAGATTAGAAGAATATGGAGACACAGAAGCGGTCGTGGAGGCATTAGTGGAAGTTCTAAGTTTGACAGTAGAGTCAATTTTAATCTTTTTATTGGTGGATGACTGAACTTCTAATTTTCTGACTTGAGAACATGGCGAAAAGGAAGACATTCTAAATAAGTTTGAAATTAACGGCTTAAATGATTTAGATTTTAAAACCGAATATCCAATCATTTGATGTTCATCATAACAAACATCAAATAAGTACGGTTGTAAATTTTCTTCGATTCCTTAACCACGCGAACTAGTTCTGGTTTCAAATTATCAACAAAATTTTAACCTAACGGTATAGTCTTTCAATTCTTAAAAACTAGTACAACATGCCGTCCATTAAAAGCAGGGATAAGTTCTATTTCTGGTACTTCATTATTCATATTCCCATTACAGTTCTAATTGACTCGTGTATAATTATTCCAAAAAATTATCAATTAAATATTTCGAAGGCATTGTTAGATTTTCATGTTAGCCAAAATAAAGATTTTTTGCTAATTGACTTACCTTTATGGTTCAAAGTGTTTGGATTTTTTGAAATATTAGTGCAATTGCCTTTCTTTGCTATTGGATCGTATTATTTACATAACATGAACAAGAAGATTTATCCCTTCATGATACTTTACGGATTTAACGCATTTTTTACAACCCTAGTATGTTTAACATACATTTATATGAACAGTATTGAGAAAAATCTAAGTAATTTAGAAGTTGTAAATTTAATCGGATTATATTTGCCCTACCTAATCATACCATTACTAATAATGGTCGACTTTACACACAGAGTAGTCCTATTGATCGACACAAAGGAACAGGAAAAGAAGACAACTTAATTAAAATATATAGATTATACTCTAATATATAATTTATTGATACTTGGCTAATAATTCGTTAGCTAATTCAATGTATTGGGCTTCGGCGTCTTCTTGAGAAGTACCTTTCAAATCTGCCCAGGCTTGCCATTTGTATTTGCCCTTTAAATCAAATAAACCTGGCTTGTCCGTATTGTTGTCACCAACTGTAGATTGCTTGTATAAACCGTACAATTTTAATAATTCGTCGTCGGATGGACGTTTACTTAAATTTTGGACGGCGTTAGCCTGGCAAAAACTGTTAGTATTGTACAAAGTGAACATATCAATCAATCAGCTATTTATCAATCAATCCTTCAAATGCCAATCAGCCCTCCAATATGCAATTCTTCAATCAGCTGAACAACTCAATTCAATACTTACTTTATCAGTAAATTCTTGAGAGACCATTGTTAGATACTATGTTAGATACAATTTGCTGTTGTAAGTAAAATAATATTACGTGTAACACGATTTTATTCTAACTCAACAACTGGGAGAGTGTGTTCATTGATCTAGCCTTTATACAGGACGGGTTTAAAATAAGTGTATTAACGGTCTACAGCCTACCGCCCTAACACCTTACCACCCACTTACCATATATTTGACTTGCTATGCTACCTTTTCTTGGTTTATGTTACTTTTCGTATTTTATATTGTATATTGTGTGTTTGTAGGGCGTTATATCCAATGACATATAATATATACCAAATATCCGCTTGCAAACTCTTACCCTCTCCATGAGTAGATAAATAGTCATTCTACTTGAGAAAAGAAAGATAAGAAATTCTATTCACTAGAAATCGTTTAGTAAGCCTAGCAGATTATCAATAGCAATACTGTTGATATTACAAATATTTCGTCCGTCATAATCTCCGCTTAGTTATGATACACCTTCTGGATATGCAGTACAGAAGTAGTGCATAACTATATATTTTTCGGCCGTAATAGTTTATTTATTCATAAGCATAGTCGGATGCAGACTGATGAATAATTCTTTGCGTTCTTTTCGGGTAACTAAAGTTCTTTTTAATTGCCGAAAGTTTTCGCAATTACCTTTTTTATGACCATTTCGGAAATAAAAATTTCTAACTCCATCTTAGCGCTCGGATATTACTAATTAAATCTTACCAGATATCTAGATGTTTATGTTATACATAATGTATTACTAAATATATAAATAACTGCAGAGGTACCTCTATGGATTTTTGATTAAGACTTTTTCTAATAAGAAAATTCATTTTTCTATTAAGTTGGTTTTGATTATAAGTTTTAAATTCTTCCCGTGTTTGCCGCTGTTGCTATTTTTTTAATTTTACAACCGTATTATATTAAGGTGAGATAATCTATATCTATCAAGGTACTTAAACATAAACAACCAGGATGACTAAAAGTGGAATATCGAATGCTTCTAAGCATAATCCTTGGATACTACAATATGATGAAGCATTACAGCAATACTATTACGTGAATCCTCACGATAATTCTATTTCGTTCGATCTACCTTGCGAGGTTAACTTTACACCGGAGTCTCCAAAGACTAAATCGAAGAGGATAATAAATTTGAACAATTTAAAGAGAAAACAAATTTCAGAAAATCCATGCAGTATGTTTTTCAACACAAATAACAACGAATCTACAAAGAAAAGGTCGATGTTATCAAGAATAAGTTCAGCTTTATCAATTAAGTCTTCAAGGTCGCATGATTCTACAAACACAAATGGCTCTCAAGATTCAAGTCAAGAAAGCAAAGACACACATATGGATGCAAAGGATACAAAAAGTGTATATCAAGAAGGTTCTGGGAAAGTTTTAGATGATCAAAGTTCTTTCAACAGGTTTGATGAATACTATGATAATCTAATTGATCAATCGTTTAATATTCCCAAACCCGATAAAGCAAACAGCATAATAAGTGGTTTAGATGACGAGTATTTATTGGATAATCCTTTCAAATTCAAAAACTTTGCTGGGACTTCAACGGTATATTATGATTCTGATTTGGAAAGTGTCGATTCGGATCAGTCAATACATTCTTATTATTCAGAGGTTAACAACTACTATTATTATGCTGATGACGGTATTGTATCTGAATTTAATAATGATTTAAGTTTTGATAAGGAAGAGGAGAGAAGAGAGTTAAGATTACAAATTTTGAGGGAATTAGAAACGTAAACCGTTCACATTAATTAATTATTTATTTATCTTGTACATAGTTTAATCCAAGCTACAATGATTATTATTACTACAATTGTAACATTTATATATTTTTATTATAGAAACGTTACTCATAATACTAAATAATACCAAGAAATCTGCCTAAATATTAATTTCAATATCAATATCAATATCCTTGATCAATTTATCCATTACTCCTAAATTCCTATAAGTTGATCTAGCAATTCTTTCTTCAATTTTGGATTTTTCTTCTAATAAGTTTTTATAATTCAATTTTGCATCATTAATAGCCTTCTCATTTTCTTGATTGATTAGATCTTGATAGAAAATTCTAGTAACGGTTTTTAACCGAGAGAACGGATCTCCTCCATCCATTGAAATATTAGTCTTTCGCAATTGGTTATTCTTAATTTCTGCCTTTCTGATGTTGGCTTGATTTAATTTTCTATTTCTTTCATTGACCTTTGACATGGTATTTAAAGATTCTGAATTATTATGTGACATAGTTTGATTAATTAATAAGTTATCCAAAGTTTTCAATCTCTCTGTTACTTCTTTGATTTTAGTTATGTTGTTCTCTTGTTTATAAATTCTTAATTCATCCATTAATTTAGCTTTTTGAAATACTGCATCATATCCTTGTAAGTTTGATTGTAACTTTTGTTTTTTGGCAATCATCTCATTGACATCTTTATCACTGATACCTCTATTTACTAGATGCTGTAATTGGTTGTATTTCTCATTTACATCATCCAAATAATCAATTTCCTCGTCTGTTTTGCTCAACTCATTTAAATATCTTTCAAATTCTTCCGGTAAAATTGGAGAATCACTAAATATATTTATTGGAAATTCTTTTTTCTGATGTTTATTTTGAGTGACAACTAGATAAATATCACATTTAAAGCCCGGTAACTTATATACTTTCTCAGGAATATTTTTAATATCAACAATTTTAACCATTCTATACATTGGTTTTCTGGTTCTTTTGTCGATTCCCAAATTAACTTTGGCAAAACAATCAATTATGGCCTCGGCAAAATCACTGAAAAAGCAATACTTGTGTAGGATAGTTCTACCCACCTTGGTTTTATTAATATCTTCCAATTTAGCTCTCTCGTAGGATCTTTTCTTAAATTTAGCTTTGGTTGACCCACCCCAAACAACCTCATCTTCATCATAACCATAGTCTTCTTCCTCGTCTAATAATTCATCACCTTGCTCCTCTTCTTCTTCTTCCTCTTCTTCTGAATATTCATCATATTCTTTCTTTCTATCCTTTCTTGATTTTTGCTCTCTTTGTTTTCTTAATTCACTTAATTTATCAAGCTTCGAACTTTTCGTAGTCGCTTTCGTTCTAGTACTTGACCTAGTCGCCTTAGCACCCGTGCCAGCCTTTTGTTGCTTCATTCTTTGTTGTAAATATTTCTTCTCATTGTATTTATCCATCTCTTGTTCTCTTTCAAACAAAATTTGTTCTCTTTCTATTTCGTCCATCAATTGCAAATTATCCCTATCTTCTTCGTCTTTATATTTACCTTCTAATGGATACGGATTAACTAATTCTTCCTCTTCCTCTTCCTCCTCTTCTTCTCCTTCTTCCTCTACTCCTTCCTCATCTTCTTCAGGGAATTCTAAATCGCTAGTGTCAACTCTTCTTTTCTTAGAAGAACCATCACTTGACCTAGTTCTTTTGGTAGCAACATCTAATTCAAGCTCGGAATCTGAGTCTCCAGCACCTCCTGCTAAAGCTAACAAATCATCATCTAAATCTGACATGATCAGTTTATTGTATTGATATACTTGTAATTTTGTTTATTAATTGCCTTCCTGTTTTATGTTCGATGATAAATTTCAAGAAGATATTAAGAGCGAGATAATACGACATTTCTAAATGTCGTATTCCATTTTTGGTTTAATGCACCTTGGTACCTATGATCTGAGCTCTTAGTAGTATCTAGGTTCTTCCAATAAAAATACTTCTTATAAATAATACTAATCTGTTAAGTTCTATAAACCATACCCATAACCACTATAGGTACTTAAAGCCAATTTTAATTAAGCTTTCCTTATATTATATTTTTCTTGGCTCGTTTATGCAATAATATATTCCCTTAAGGTAGAGAGGTGTTCATTTATAAGCCATTTACTTATAATTCATCTCACTTATATTACTTATAATGAATACATAATTAAAGAGATATACTTGAAAAAAATTGGTCCGAAGCTTAAGAAATTAGCATTGATATTATGCGTGCAGCACAACATCTGGCTATTCTCGACAGGTTGCAGAGGGCATTAATTTTTCGAAAAGACTAGTGCCTGGCAATTTTTAAAGTATAAAAGCATCAACTTTATGTTACTCTCATTGCACAGACCAAGTGTGTTATGTAAATGTATACAATAATTTAAATGTGACGAGTAGGTTGCAAATTAATTGTATTCTCCAATATACCAGCACTACCTGTAATTTTGATACCTTATTATATCCAATGAAGTAACTAATTCGATATAGAGTGTAATCGACAATAGCAAATATATTTGATTAAAAGACATAAGTCCATATTGGTCGTTGATCTAGAGGAAGAACGAATAAAGGTAATGGATATTCGATATTTAATAAATAATCCAGCCAATCAACCAAAAGACTCAGTATTAAACAAAGATTATCTGCTCTCCAATAAAAGAAATTTTCCGGATTCTGAACCTAGTAGTAAAAGATTTAAATTAAAAGCTCATAAAGAGATAGAAGATACTATTGATCTTAGTACGGGAGATAATTCATCTAGAAGATCAACCACCACTTCAATATGTTCAATAAGTTCAATAACCTCGAATGGTGTTGAATCGCCATCAGTGAAAGACAAAAATGACATTAATGATTGTGACACAGCCAATGATGTAATTGAAATAAATCCAAATAGTTCAAAAATTCATACAATCCAAGATCTACTTGATATATTGTCTCAAAATTGTAATAATTCATTAAAATTGAGTAAAATTAGTTTTAAAGATGTGGACTTGCCTACGCTCACCAACTCCAAACTATTAACTAATGAACAAGAAACAAAAATACGGCAAAATATAATTAATAAAATACATGAGAGATACGTTGAACCATTACTAAGCATAACTGGTTATAAATGGATTAGAAAAGAGGTGCCTAGTAAAGGAAAGGGTTTAAAAATATTTTCAATTAAGTATTTGTGTTCACAGCAAAAGATCAATTTGAAGAAAAATTCAGATAGGTCCAGACAATTGACTTATCCCTTAAAACAATTCACCTGTGAATCATCATATTCAATTAAATATATTTGGTCTAGTCAAACTGTCGAAATCAGTTATAACCATTTAAAACATCCCCCATACAAACGATTACCAGAAAAACTCAAACCATTTATATTAGAGAGGTTAGATATGAAGGCTTCAGACTTATATAATGAAATTTTACGTGAACCGAAATTTAAAGATATTAAACATCTAATTTTTTTTAGCAAAGTTCAAAGTTTCTGGTCAAAAGAAAGAACTAAAAAGAAGGAAGAGTCTACAAAGGAAGCATTTCAAAAATTCTTTGCGGGATAAAACATGTTCAAATGTTTGTTAATATATTAAATTAGAAATGTGATGTCTTATGCAAGTAGAATATGTAATATACATGGGTAATAACATAAAATTAACGTATAATTATAATTCATGAATCGATACAGATTATAAGCCTATTAGTTTCAAGTTTTTCTTTTTATTTATTTTATTTTAGTTCTTTCAAAAAACCCAATAAAAACCATAAAATCTTTCCTCATTAATGACGATAAATATAGCACTTCAAATAAAAAACATACTGAACTGTAAGAAAGCGAATTCTCATTACACTATTCTCAATTTAGTTATTTCTTACCAGTTTTTTGAGCAGCTTTTTTTTCTTTTTCCTGTTGTTCTTTTAAGACTCTCTTAACAATCTTCTGTTCTTCGATCAAGAAAGCTCTAACAATTCTTTCTTTTACACAGTTAGCACATCTTGACCCACCGTAAGCTCTTTGAACAGTTTTGTGAGTTTTTGAAACATTAGCATATTCTCTTGGTCTTAAAGTAGAGATACCAGCTAAGGCAACACCACAGTCACCACATTTAACTCTTGAGGCAGTTTTCTTAACATGTTGAGCGACTAATTTACCACCTGGAGTTTTAACAACCTTAATCTTGTTAGATCTGGTGTTATAAGGATTTCTTCTTCTATAGGTAACACGTTGGGCCATTCTTGACTAGTAGCTTATGATCTATGTTGTGAAGCTACTTTCATCTTCTTGAAAAATTTGGCTCTATTTGACAGAGGATACCCCCTACAATGAGAAAGTTACACAAAACCCAAATGATAGGGTTAAGACCCTCTTTAATCACGTGCTTTCAATGTGACATACGACTGCGCTAATAAACTCCAATATTATTCCACTAATCAAATGAAAAATATCTACAATACAAGAATATTACCACATTTGACGGTTATAGACTTGTCAATAAAGAGCCTTAAAATGTAATATGTATTGAAACATAAAATGTGAAAGACAAACGCAAGCAAAGTAACTGACAATTAAATTTTTAACCCCAATATATTTATATATTTATTTAAATAATTTATTAATCCTACCAGATCAGCATATCGTATTGAATATTACTTTCTTGATAATTTGGAAATAAATTTGTTTAACGTAATCTTCTAGCTTCACGTTCAGATTCCATTAAGCATAAGATGTCATTTTCTCTGACTGGACCCTTGACGTTCCTGACAATAGTTCTTGATGAGTCTTCTAAGAATTCAACTCTAACTTGGGTAACACCACCTCTTGAACCGGTTCTACCTAAGACTTTAATAACTTTAGCTAAAGTAACAGGAGTTTTAGTATCCTATGACAAAACTTGTTAATAATCTTATTCAGTACTTGAAAGGTGACTGTGGCCATCTGTGGATATGCATCCACATAATTGTAAACTGCGAGAGCTACCAAGTATTTAAGGCGATACATACCATTTTGTATAATATTAAAATATATCTAGTAAGATTCAGAAGAGAACAGAAAAGTCTATTCTTTAACTTAATCAAAAGTAATTTTGTGAAAATGGTGTGCCCTGTGCGAGATTGAAAGTTAGACCGAAAAAAAAGAGATGGTGAATGCACGACTTTAGTTTAAATCTTACCAGAAGAGGTAGTGTACCTTCCAATTGTAATTTACAGGTTAATTTTTAAAGGTTAGCTTTTGTTTAGCAACGAAAAGTAGAAAGCTGCAAATAGCCAAGACGGTGCAAGGTAGTAGCAACAATAGTTTTCAACATGTTCCCAACAAATAGCTTTTATGGCAAATATTTGAATCTATTACCAATTTTAAAGCTTCTAGAGCTTGGTCGTACAATATTCTTGAAATCTTTAGGAAGAACAGCTGGCATTGAAACATTGTGGTGAGCAATTTAACGGCCAAAAATAGACAGTGTCGTATACCTGAAAAATAGCTACCCATCTAGACAGCCGCAAATATCATAATTCATTTCCGATGGGGTAATTTATAAGTCATCATCATTTGGTTCCCCTGTGTCATACTTGTATATATTGTGGAGACTCGGTCTCAATTTGATACTTCACTATACACCTGTAATATAATACGAATTCTTTATTTTTGCCTTGTAATATGCAGTTGAGAATACTGGGTTTCACATTTGTCGGGAAAATGTTAACACAGTTTAAAATAGCGTTGTATTCATAGAGTACGCGTACGCAAATATACAATAACCAAGTTGGCTAATAAGTCTAAGATAGCCCTAGGAAACAAGAAATATAATTGGTGACTCTAGCTATTATAGCCATCTGCTAGATAGTTGTTTTATCTTACGTGATTAGTCCTGGTAGGTTCGAATTCATTTGCTTTCGAAAAAAATAACAAAAGGATACGGATTTCCTGAGTCTTTTTTTCCGAATCCCCATCTTATCTCCGTCTCGGCTATGATATGAATCAGAGAATTGACAGATTTGCCTTCAAATTGCCTTCAGAGGACTATTTATATCCCTATCTGTAGGAAGGTTAGCCTTGTTACCCATATACTTAAAGATTAATAATACTAATGTCAACAGCTGAAACGCAGACTAGCCCAGTTGCTCCCACTGAACGGACTAGTTCAAAAAAAAATGAATTTAATGATGGCAGAAAGAGACCTATCTATTCATGGCAGAATTCGGTAAGGGATTGGTTTAAACAATCGTTTCATAGCCAATATACAGATGCGCAAGTTGAACATAACTTATTATCTAGGCTACCATTTTATCCTGAAAGTGATGGGAAGAGAAGTGCTGTGATTATCAATACCAAGCTTACTGATGGAAATTATATTCACGAACTATTTATTGAGAATACGGAACAGCCTACGAAATCGCTAACAAAAGCAGATGGTCCAACACCAGCTTCTGACATAGTCCTAATTCATGGTTATGCTGCTTCTCTAGGTTTATTTATTGATAATTTTGATTCGTTGTCATCTATTCCCGGAATTAAAATTCATGCTATCGATTTATTAGGATTTGGGTTTTCTTCACGGCCAAGGTTTCCTAATTTTCCTTCAAATACAAAGGAAGATATTTATAAGATTGAGGATTGGTTTATTGATGCATTAGAAGAATGGAGAAAAAAACGTAATATTAACAGGTTTATCCTAATGGGCCACTCATTTGGTGGATATTTAAGTTGTGCTTATGCTTTGAAATATAATAGAAGGATAATCGAGGCATCATCTCATATTAATAATAATTTAATTGAGAAACTAATATTGATTAGCCCTGTTGGTTTAGAAAGAAGTAAGTTTTCTTTATTAAAAGATATTAATCATTCAAAAGCTATTTCAGACGAACAAAGACAATTTGAAAATCAAAAAAGTCCCGAAATTTCAATATCTAAAGAAGTGACAGCAGATCAAGAAGAGATTGTTCATTCGGAAAAAAAACAAGACATATCACAGGATACTAATACAGAGAATAAAACTAATCGTGCCAAGATTATAGCCGCTCTATGGAAGAGGAATTATTCACCATTTTCTATAGTGCGTAATATAGGACCACTTAAATCAAAAATGATATCAGGCTGGACAACGCATAGATTTGCTCATATTTATTATCAAGATCCTCAACAATTTCAGTCGATGCATGACTATATTTATAGAGTCTTCAATGGTAAAGGATCGGGCGAATACGCAATAACTAGAATTTTAGAAATTGGTGCTTTACCTAAGTTGCCACTTTTAGATAGATGTCCCGAAAAGTTTGTAAAAATGAAATTGCCTTCTTTCTGGTTATATGGTGATAAGGACTGGATGAACGAAGAAGCAGGGTACGAAATCACTCAGGAAATTAATAGATTATCCCAAGAATCGTATGAAACAAACTTAGCATCATTTGGAATATTGCCAAATTCCGGACATCATCTTTATTTAGATAATCCAAAGATGTTTGCTAAAGAGGTATTTAGGTTCATAGGATTTAAAAGGTGATTACTTATTTTAGATGATTTAAATTAGTGCATGTATATAGCTTCATAGTATTGAATTAAAGAGCAAGTTCTATTTAAGGATCTTCAAATATTTTCCGACTTTCTTGGTTAAAATATTCATTTAATCTTTTAAGCTTCTCTTTATGGTTCTTTTCAATTTTTTGAATTTCCATTTCTAAATCACTTCTCATTTGTTTTTCTTTGTTTGTGATGAATATATCTAAAGATTTAAGCTTATTGATTAGATTCGAAGAAAACAATTGCAAGCCTTCGTTCATTATATCATAGGATTTGTCGGCTTTGAATTCTCTTATCGTTTGGTCATATTGCATAAATGTTGTTTTTGCAGTAGTAGTCTCTTCCAAAAATGTATGAGAAACATCTGTTGATCCAGGACAATTTCCTTCTATCTCAGTCGAATTTCCAATTACGTTATAATCTTGTGGGCGGTCTGAATCAATATTTTTGGCATTTACTTTCTCAGGTAATTGGATAATTGTTTCAATTGGTTTTTGATCATTATTCCCAGAAAATTTCATAGTAGATGAAGATCTGTAAGCTCCAGGATCGTCAGTTTGTTTATCGATATAATCTCCATCGCTATTTATTTCTGAAGCAACTACTATAGTTTTTTCATTTAGGTGTTCTTCACCTCCTTTTGTCTTTTGTGTATCTTGAACTTCAATTTCCCCAGAATTTTGCAGCCGTACTTCTTGATCTTTGTTATTGTCATCATATATTGAATTGCTTGTTCTTCGATTATTAATTGGTATACATGATATCGATTGTAGTGCCTCTTCTGGTTTATCTTTTTTAGGAGCCTTTGATGAATCATTAGTGGTTTCAGTTGGAATTAAAGAGGGACTGTCCGCTTTATCTTGTTCCTGGTCGGCTGGGACCAATATTGCGCAAAAAGTTGTTGAATCAGGATTAAGTTTGTATTTTACCGCTAAAGGAGTGGGACTAAGCTGAGAATCTGGAATAACGGACATATTTTTGAGAGAATCATTAACTGATTGGATTGGTGAGGACATTTGTTCCATAGAGTCCAAAGGCGAGACCACTTTAGCAAAAAATGTGGTTCTTGTATAACGAGGTGTTTCAGGTACCGGTGTTGGTGGAACTGAAGAAGAAAGATCCCATATGTCTTTCTTTTTAGGCTTGACAGCTCTCTTTTTTCCATATTTCCTCGATTCTTTTTTCATTTTATTAATTAGTTTTGTGGGTGATAAGTCTTCATCATTTTCAAAATGGTTATTTAAAGAGTAGGATATTTCTTTCTTCTCCGATAGATCATTTTCTACTTTCTTCTTCTTACTTCTTCTGGGCGTTTTTAGTAAAGTATTTTCATTGATTGAATCTATAATTTCGATCTTATCGTCTAAGCGACGTTTAGATTTTTGCGGTATCACTAATGAAGAACTTCCAATATGCAATTCGAGAGTATTTTTTGGCCGCCCTCTTTTCTTGATTGGAGCATCCTTTATACCCATTAATGTATTTAACCTTTCTGCATTTTTTTCTGCTAATTGATTACCCGGGATTTCGTACAGGGAGTTTGTATTGCTCTCATCAAGCGATTGGTTAATTGTAGTCTTATTCCCGTCTTGATGTTTCACTGATGTTGATTCGCTAATAGTACCAATTTTTTTTACTTCCCTCCCAAAATTTTGATGACTTGTGTCCAAATCACTAATCTGACTAGTGCCGTCATCTTTATTAAATCCAGTCTCACTACCACTTCGAGACTTCATAAATATCGAGCTATTAACAACTGACACTTTTCTGGGCCGCCCAATAATTGCTGCTTGTAACAAATTGATGAAAGGTTTAAATAGTTCAGGCTTCCTTATTTTAATATCAAAATTAGTGCTCTCGATTTTAAAATCTTTTGAAATTATCGAATTGCAATTCCAAAACTGATTGCTATTTTGATTTTTAAAGATTAATCGAATAATGGAGTCTTCTAAGATGTTAAAACTTTTAAGGTTGTTTAAATTAATAAATATTGGACTTAAATGATCTTTTTCCTTTGTTAACCAAAGAATCATTATTTTGTTCATAATTTGAATAAATATCAAATGATTCTTAATAAATGAATTATTTAAATTTTTATTTAGTTTACAATGAATTAAGCTTAATTGGTACAAGTTCCTAAAAGTTTTATTTATCCCACTTAAATAACTGATAATGGGATATTCTCCGGCTGTATTATTAAATGGGAAGTTATTGATTAATTGATTCTGATTAATTCTCTCAGTCAAATCAGTTGTGGAATATTTATTTAGTTTATTTATCAATTCAATTAAATAATTGCAATTGGTAAAATCTTTATTATCGGATAAAATTTCACCAACCCTTTCAAAAAATTGGTTGTTTTTAAGAAGAATCATTACAAGGCTAATTGCAAATTGCTCTTGATCTTTTGAATTTATTAAATTTAGTAAAATCTTTGTGCTTAACCAACTTGAAATAGTCAAATTAATTGAATTATTTAATAGTTCAAACAAACATTGTGTATCAACCTTAGTTGGTGACAAGTCCTTTTGTTTTTTATGGTTAGATACGAAGTTCTGAATCAATAACCCAGCTAAAACAAAATACATACAATTATTAGTGGCCAGTACTTAATTAAATTTGGATAGTATCTTCTTAAAAACTGGTTAAAAATCAATAGCATTAGTATGTAGTTCATGTTTGGATCAATTAAGCATTGGCTTTTGTGAAATACAATGTCAAACATTTCATTAATCTTGAATTCCAATGTGAAGATCGAACTCTGTCCCTTGATTGAGCTTTCATTCAAATTGGATAGAATTCTTTTAAGCTTATTGAACTTAAACTTACTAACTTCATACAACTCGTTTTTGACATCTTTTATTATAAACCCAATTAGTTCACTTAATTCATCTAATGTAGCCATAGTGATATCTTGTAGTACTTCAATGTGACCTATCGCAAAATGATCTAAAATGTTGCAAAAGTAAGTTAACGTAAAAAGCGAATTTCAACCTTTTTTATTAATTTTTTGAAGAAAAAACTGAAGCAACGAAAAACTATACTTATATTCTAACAATTAATATTTAAAAGAGCCAAATTAGGTCCCTTTTGGTGAATATGACTGATAGTAATTAATCTAGGGATAAACCATTACAGTGATAGACATTCACGCACAAAGAACATCAACAATTTAAGGTCGTGTAATATGTTCAATATCTTATCAAAAATTTTTTCCCTATGAGTAACTACAAGAATGGTAGCAGAAATATATTTCTATTTCTTTTGAACAAGTCATTTATTAAAGGTTACAATGCCCTCCGAAGAAGAATTGGTTACACTTTTCAATAAAGTTGGATTAACTGATAAGAAATCTAAAGAAATTACGAAAAATAAAAAAGTTTCTCAATCATTATTTGAAATTATTAACGAGTCAAATGAATCAACAATTGAAGAAAAAAAGTTATCATTATTGCATCATTTAGCGACTGAATGTAAAGGGGCAGAAATTCCAAGGCGTGAGTTAGTT
Source organism: Schwanniomyces occidentalis var. occidentalis (assembly GCA_031081865.1). Taxonomy (NCBI): domain Eukaryota; kingdom Fungi; phylum Ascomycota; class Pichiomycetes; order Serinales; family Debaryomycetaceae; genus Schwanniomyces; species Schwanniomyces occidentalis. Next base: position 540,987 of record JARYTB010000005.1, read on the forward strand.
ACAAGGGCTATTATTGATGGTAGATTAAAGACTAATTTACAGATTAGTGAAGCATTAAAGTATGTTAAAGAAAACTCAGATTCAGCTAATGATGACGAGTTAAATACAAGGTCAGGTGTTGGTATCGAATTAACTTATGAAGATGTCAAAGCTGAAATCGCTAAATATATTGATTCGCATAAAGGAGAAATTGAAGCTAATAGATATGCTGGGGTTCCAAAATTATTAGGTGAAGTTAAAAAGATTTCGGCATTGAAATGGGCTGCACCAAATGTATTCAAACCTATTATCGATGAATTAGTTTTAGCTTTGTTAGGACCAAAAGACGAAAGAGATATTGTTAAGAAAGAAAAGAAGAAGGCCAAGAAACCAGCAGTAGCTAAAGAATCCAAGGTTGTTGCAAAGGAAAGATCAATGTATTCAGAAGGGTTCTTAGGTGATTTACATAGACCTGGTGAGAATCCTCAAATGTATCCGGAGTTAATGAAAGAGCATTTAGAATTTACTAAAGGCAAGGTTTTCACAAGATTCCCTCCTGAGCCAAATGGATTTTTACATATTGGCCATTCTAAGGCGATTATGGTTAATTTTGGTTATGCTAAATATCATGGTGGTAATTGTTACTTGAGATTTGACGATACAAATCCAGAAGCAGAAGAAGAAGTTTATTTTGAATCTATCAAAAACATGGTTGATTGGTTAGGATTTAAACCCTGGAAAATCACCTATTCTTCCGATTATTTTGATAAATTATATGAATTAGCAGAAAAACTTGTTTTAGTCGACAAAGCATATGTTTGTTATTGTACTCCAGACGAGGTCAAATTACAAAGAGGATTAAAGCCTGATGGAACATTAGGTGGTGAAAGATTTGCATGTAAGCATCGTTCAAGGACTCCAGAAGATAACTTGGAAGATTTTAGAAGAATGAGAGATGGCTATTACAAAGTTGGTGAGGCAACTTTAAGGATGAAACAAGACTTAACTTCGCCATCTCCACAAATGTGGGATTTAATTGCTTACAGAGTATTAAACACTCCACATCACAGAACTGGTAGTAAATGGAAAATTTATCCAACCTACGATTTTACCCATTGTTTAGTCGATTCATTTGAAAGTATTAGTCATTCATTATGTACAACTGAGTTTAGATTATCCAGAGAATCTTATGAATGGTTATGTGATGTGTTACATGTTTATAGGCCAGCACAAAGAGAATATGGCAGATTAAACATTACAGGAACTGTATTATCTAAAAGAAAGATAGCCAAGTTAGTTAATCAAGGAATTGTCAGAGGATGGAATGATCCAAGATTATATACATTAGAAGCCATCAGACGTCGTGGTGTCCCACCAGGAGCAATCTTATCATTCATTAACACTCTTGGTGTCACTACCTCAACCACGAATATTCAAGTTGTTAGATTTGAAAGTGCTGTTAGATCATACTTAGATAGCACAACGCCAAGATTAATGATGATCTTAGATCCAGTTGAAGTGGAGATTGAAAACTTAGCAGATGATTATGAAGAAATTATTGAAATTCCTTATAAGCCAGGTGAGAATGAAAAGTTTGGTGTTAGAAAGATCCCATTCACTAAGAGGATCTATATAGATAGAAGCGACTATAGAGATGATGTCTCCTCAGACTATTTCAGATTGGCACCAGGACAACCAGTAGGTTTAATGAAAGTTCCATTCAACATTAGTGTCAAATCGGTCGAAAAGGATGCTAATGGAAAAGTTACCAAGATTCATGCATATTATGAAAATGAAGGCAAACCTAAAAAACCAAAGACTTACATCCAATGGATTACAAAATCGTCTGCTGTCCTTATTGACGAGGTTAGAATCCACAATCAATTGTTCAAGAGTGAAAACCCATCCAGCCACCCTGATGGATTTTTGAATGATGTTAATGAAAACTCCGAAGAAATTGTCACCGCCGCGATTGTTGAACCTTCATTCAACGAGATTAAGCAAAGATCTCCAATGAATATACCAATAGAAAATAGTGAATTTAACATTATTGAAAAAGGCGGTAATGAGACAGTTAGATTCCAAGCTTTGAGAGTAGGTTACTTCTGTTTAGACAAAGACTCCACCAATGATAAGCTTATTTTGAACAGAATTGTAACCTTGAAAGAAGATTCTGCTAAAAATTAATGATTCAAATGTCCTACTCCACTTACAATTGCTCTTTTTGATTTGTTTATTAATATATAGATCGAGTGTTTATACATTATTTTCAATCCCTTTTACAATAAGTGTTTAATACGATCGATAATGTGTTGATTTCGTAGATGTAATAATGCATATAGACCATTATGTCTGGAGTAATTTATGTACCCCCCGCGGGGTCAACTAACCCACAAATAGAAAGTGCATCCATTACGGCCGACCAGGGTAGGTGCTTACGCCTCGCTCTTATGAACAGTGGACCACACCCTGATTATATATGAACAAGTTTGCTATAATTGGTCACTACCTGTCCTATCTATCCAAATTGTCATTAGATCTGTTTACACATCTAACTAAGACTATATTACTGTTCATAATGAAATTAATAATTCTTAGGCCATATATAACTATATACTTACCAATTGACCGAAGTAACCGATCATCATCAGATTATTAAAAATATTTTCTTTTATGTGCGGAGGGTAAAAATGGGGATAACAAGAACAATTTGAAGTCGCGCATGTATGTAATAAAGAATGTTTCTCTTACAGTAGGAGCTTTTAGTTTCATTTGTATAGTGAAATTCTACGATATTGGCACCAATATACTTAATAAAAAGAAGTGGGACTGAAGAATAGACCTATATAAGCTAGTACTCAAATAGAGTAACCTAATTTTCAACTTTAATCAGGTTCTCATTATACCTCTCTACTCGATTTAAATGATGGACTAAGAAAATAAGCTATTATTTTCTAGTGCACTCAGGCGATTTTTGTAATTTTTCTTTTCTTTTTTTCGATACTCAACAATTTCAGATAATAAAATTTTTTGTAACACTCCCCCCTTGAAACAAGTTTTCATTTAAATTAACCAAATTCCTTCCTATATTTATTTGAGATCAAAAATTAAGTAATATTTTAGTTATATTTCGTTCTTATTCGTCTTTTTCACTTCTGCTTAGGGATATAGAGGTCCGCCTTATTATTAGGATTAGGGATTCAAATGACAACTGTAAAACACCCCTTAACAATTAATAATTTAATTGAAGCAACAACATCGAATGATTCATTTATCTATAATCAGCCACAACAACAATCAACGGATTCGATAGAGACAAGCTCTTCTTTATCTACTATCAAGCTACCGTCATCAGCACCTCAAAGCAGTTCATCTGGCGCCGGCGCCACAAGCATGAATGTTCCCCCGAACTTGATTAGAAAGAAGTCTGGCGAGTTAGTTAAGTCTTCTTTAAAGCTCTCATCTTTGCCCAAGTCTATGTCGACGTCACAGTTATTACCAAATAAATCAGTTAGATTTGCTTCAAGATTAACAAATATCAAAATGTTCGATGGAACCGAGTCGCCTTCGACTGTTTCTACAACCGATAATACACCCATTCACTCGCCTCAGTATTTTGATGATGATATGTTCAATAAAAAGTGTTATTTCCAATGGAGTTGGGACGATGACGAAATCAGCGATATCACTTCCGATACATCCTCTGACGATGAAAATATGAATCCTCCTTTACGTTTGAAGTATGATATTGATTCAACTGACCTAAAACCTGCTAAGAATATTTATGATAAACAGGGGTTTCCTTGTTATTTACAATCAATAAAGTTAAATCCTGAGAAGGATACGTTAGTTGGTTTGGTTATGGTTAAGAATATAGCATTTGAAAAAAAGTTATCGGTTAAATTAACGTTTAACGGTTGGAATACCAACTTGATTATTAATAACGTTAGTTACTGTAAATCATTTCAAGCAGTCGGGTTTGATCAATTTAAGTTTCAAATTCCTTTGAATAATTTATCAAAATTAGTTAATATCGAGTTAGTGATTAAGTACGAAGTGAATGGTTCAACATATTGGGATAATAATAATGGTAATAATTATCATATAAATTTGAAACCTTTCACTCATACCAATTCGAACACCATTAAGAATTATAGTTATGGTTTTAATAACTCAATTCCTCAATTTGATGAATTGGTGAATAAATTGATGGGCTTTAAGAAAAATGGTTTTATAGAAAATGATGATAATGATTACATCTATTCCAAACAAAAAGTCCCTTCACCAACCAAAGTAAAATCAGATCTTCATACTAGATATAATATTAATGATGAATTGGATAATCCAAGATCAGGGTTATTTACTAGTTCCCAATCCAATAACATTTCAATTAGTAGAGCTCCTTTAAGGCATTCATTTTCTTCTTCTGACATTTTGGATGTTAAACCTGCAAAATACTCTCAATCATTTAAATCAAAACAAATAGAAAACGAAAGTGCTCCAAATTTAAATGATACTAAATTTAATTCAAAATCGTACTCTGATTTATTACAAACATACTGTTTTTATAATGGTGAAAAAAATTCTTCAACTAAGTTGTCACAATCTTTTGCAACCTCCAACTATATAAGTTCACCTGCGTCGACTTTTTACTCATTAAGTGATTCAGTTAATATTTGATTTCATTTTTTCATTTTATTTTAATTCAAACCCAATCGTTATGTTGTTTTGATAGAAAATTTATCCTTATTACTTATGTTCAATTAACTAACATTTTTGAAAATTGTTCTTGTTTTTTGATTCTCATCAATATTTTAGCATCATTTGGTCAAATGTTCTGCACTATATATTTATTTTTTTTTTTCGTACAATTCGTCAAAAGTTTGTACTCATTTGTCCAGTTTCAAAAGAAAAACTTTTTTGATAAATAAAATTTGGGTCATTTATCTGGTTTCCAGCCGGATTTTTGGGTTCCGTTCTGTTGTGTTATCTTTGTCTTTGTTTTCTATGTTTTAATTCAGCATTTTTTATTCAATCTTCTATTAATTTATTAATTTGTTTTCATTTTTGGTTATATTATGTAATATATAGAATTATATATTTATAATTTTGAGAATGTATCTGTTAAATGTTTTCAATGAATATCAATGTATTTGTGCAGCGATCTTCATGTTAGATATTTGCAATGTAGGATCTATTCTGATAACCATGGTCTTGTTTCCCAAAATTTGTCATTAATCAAATCTATATGATAAATATTAATATTTGCCTTTTTGCGTTTTTTATCTAGCCTTTGCCTTTGCCTATCAGTTAGCTCATTTTCGTTCATATTTAAACTTTCCCAATTTTCAAACTCTCTTATTATAATTGTGCCTTTTTTAAAAATTTCTGGCTCATTATTATAGTTGATTCCAAACTCTTTAAATAAAATTTCATTCTTGTCGCAGGAAAGGGTTCCAATTAATCTATTTTCTGCTTCCTTAGGCGTCAATCCACCTTTTTCAACCAATGTCCAAAACGTAGTATTGTACAAATTATTTATATGACAATCAACTTGCCTCCAACTAAAATAATCCCTTATATGCTTTGATGACGGATACACTATAACTCTTGAATCAAATGTAGGTAGCCTTTCTAGTTTGATCTGTTTTTCGGGAAACTCCAAGTTCCATTCATATAAGTAATTCGTTGACATAAATGATGCAAACGTCGATATTAGCTTCATTTCTCTTCTTTCAAACAAGTTGCAATTTTCTCTCAATAAAAAGGAGTATTCGTCGGAGTCCCCATATGCTATTAAAATATCAGGAAATTGTCTAACAATATTCTCAGCCGCTTTATTCATTACTTTTAATGCTCTTAAATCATTAGGTTTTTCAAACTTATACTCTTCACTGAACTTGTGAAACCCCTTCCCATCAACTCTTATTATTAAATATGTGTCAGGCAACAAGTAATTTTCCCTTTCAAATTGCTTGACGTATTCAAATCGTGATTTTGCCATGGCTATCTACCAAGATAAAGAACCATTACAGATAATACACAGTGCAAGATAGATATTAGTACGATATTACAGAGTTACTTTCTCACGTGACCTCATCTTTAGAAATTTTTTTTGTTTTTTCTCTACTGCGAATATTTTCACATAGTTAAAAGTAGTAAGAAAGAAGAAAACTTTTATCTACCATTGTTACTTAGTGAAGTTATAATAATGGGGGCTCAATTTAGAACTCTTGAACGTGAGAAGCGTTTCCAGAATCCTCCAAAGGATAAAAGTGCTTATCCGTTATTAGCTGATGCAGTTGCACCTCATATTGGATCATTTAATGCATTAACATCTGGCCCTGACGGTGGATTATTGAACTTAGCGGTTAAAGATATTGGTACTAAAACTATATTCGATTCGAGTGACACTGATAGGTTAGGTAATAAGTTAAGTATTAGAGTGGACTCGGTTCAGATAGCTAAGCCATCTGTTCCTTCAAATGACAAATTGTCGATTAATCGTAGAACATATCCATCAGAATGTAGAGAAAGGATGACGACATATAGATCTAGATTGATGTTGAAGGTTAGTTGGAGCGTTAATGATGGAGAAGAGATTTCTGAAATTAGAGAAGCAGGTCAAATTCCGACTATGTTGAAAACCAACAGATGCCATTTAGAGAAGTTATCACCACATGAATTAGTGCAGCATAAAGAGGAATCAGATGAGTTAGGAGGTTATTTTATTGTTAACGGTATTGAAAAATTAATTCGTATGTTGATTGTTCAACGTCGTAATCACCCGATGGCGATTATTCGTCCTTCATTTGGTAATAGAGGTGCTTCATATACCAAGTTTGGTGTTCAAATTAGATGTGTTAGACCAGATCAAACTTCTCAGACTAATGTATTGCATTATTTGAATGATGGTAATGTTACTTTTAGGTTTTCGTGGAGAAAAAGCGAATACTTAGTGCCAGTTACGATGATCTTGAAAGCTTTAATTGAAACTAACGATCGTGAAATTTTCGATGGTATCGTTGGTGCTGATACTTCAAATTCTTTTTTAACTGATCGTTTAGAGTTATTATTAAGAACTTACAAACAATACAATTTATATTCTAGACAAGAAACTTTGGCTTATTTAGGTGATAAATTTAGAGTTGTATTTGGTGCTACTCCTGATGTTTCTGATATTGAGGTTGGTAAGGAAGTATTAAGAAGAATTGTTTTGGTTCATTTACCAAACAATACCGACAAATTTAGAATGTTATTATTTATGATTAGAAAGTTGTATTCCTTAGTTGCTGGGGATTGTGCTCCTGACAATCCAGATGCTACTCAGCATCAAGAAGTTTTATTAGGTGGTTTCTTATATGGTATGATTATCAAAGAAAAGATTGAAGAATACCTACAAAATATTAGATTACAAATTCAATCAGATATAAACCGTGGTATCGCTATTAATTTCAATGATAGAAAATATATGTCTAGAGTTTTCATGAGGATTAATGAAAATATTGGTCAAAAATTGCAATACTTCTTGTCTACTGGTAATTTAGTTTCTCAATCTGGTTTAGACTTGCAGCAAGTTTCTGGTTACACCGTTGTTGCTGAAAAAATTAATTTCTATAGATTTATCTCTCATTTCAGAATGGTTCATAGAGGTTCATTCTTTGCCGAGTTAAAAACTACTACCGTTAGGAAATTATTACCAGAATCTTGGGGTTTCTTATGTCCCGTCCATACTCCAGATGGTTCCCCATGTGGTTTATTAAATCATTTATCTCATAAGTGTAAGATTGCCACAGAAGCTTCGGATGTGTCTCAAGTTCCTACTGCTTTAGCTCAATTAGGTGTATCTCCCGCTCATACTTTCGCTGCCGGTCCTAATTTATGCTGTGTTCAATTAGATGGTAAAATCGTTGGTTGGACTACTCATGAGCAAGGTAGAATTGTTGCTGATACTTTAAGATTCTGGAAAGTTGAAGGTATCCATGGTTTACCACTAGATTTAGAGATTGGTTATGTCCCACCATCAACCAAAGGTCAATATCCAGGTTTATATTTATTTGGTGGACATTCAAGAATGATGAGGCCAGTCAAATATTTGCCATTAGATAAAACTGATATTTTAGGTCCATTTGAGCAAGTTTATATCAATGTTGCAGTTACTCCTGCTGAGATTGAGAATAATGTTCACAGTCATGTCGAATTCTCTCCAACTAATATTTTATCAATTTTAGCCAATTTGACTCCATTCTCAGATTTTAATCAGTCACCAAGGAATATGTATCAATGTCAAATGGGTAAGCAAACTATGGGTACTCCTGGTGTTGCATTAAGTCATAGATCTGATAATAAATTATATAGATTACAAACTGGCCAAACGCCAATTGTCAAGGCTAATTTATACGATGATTATGGTATGGATAATTTCCCTAATGGTATGAATGCAGTTGTCGCTGTTATTTCTTATACTGGTTATGATATGGATGATGCTATGATTATTAATAAATCAGCTGACGAAAGAGGATTTGGTTATGGTACAGTTTATAAGGTTGAAAAAGTTGATTTATCCCAATCGAGAAGAAGAGGTGATCCAATTACTCAACATTTTGGTTTTGGTAACGATGAATGGCCAGAATCTTGGAGAGAAAAATTGGATGCTGATGGTTTACCTTTAATTGGTGTTAAAGTTGAAGAAGGAGATCCGATTGTCGCATACTATGATGATACTTTGGGCAAAACTAAAGTTAAGACCTATCACTCAAGTGAATCGGCATATATTGAAGAAGTTAAATTATTAGGTGACGACAATGGTGATCAAGAAGGTCAACAAATTACTATTAAATATAGAATTACTAGACAGCCATTGATTGGTGATAAATTCTCATCAAGACATGGTCAAAAAGGTGTTTGTTCAAGGAAATGGCCGCAAATTGATATGCCTTTCTCTGAAACTGGTATTCAGCCTGATGTTATTATTAATCCTCACGCTTTTCCTTCACGTATGACTATTGGTATGTTCGTCGAATCTTTAGCAGGTAAGGCTGGTGCGTTACATGGTATCGCCCAAGACTCAACTCCATGGAAATTCAGTGAGGATGATACTCCAGCTGATTTCTTTGGTGAACAATTAAGAAAAGCTGGTTATAATTATCATGGTAATGAACCAATGTATTCTGGGGCTACTGGAGAAGAATTGAGAGCTGATATATATATTGGATGTGTCTATTATCAAAGATTAAGACATATGGTTAATGATAAATTCCAAGTTAGATCAACTGGTCCGGTTAATTCATTAACTATGCAACCTGTAAAAGGTCGTAAGAGATCTGGTGGTATCCGTGTCGGTGAAATGGAAAGAGATGCATTGATAGGTCATGGTACTGCTTTCTTACTTCAGGATAGATTATTAAACTGTTCAGATTATGCTCAAACCTCAATCTGTCGCTCATGTGGTTCCTTGTTAAACACTCAAACTTCAGTCCCAAGAATTGGTTCAGCTGCTACTATTAGATGTCGTAGATGCTCTGCTAAACTAGAAACTTACACTCAAAAAGGAGAATTCGTTAGTGAATCTGAAATCTGGGAAGATGGTCAAGGTAAGAAATTCGTTGGTGGTGACAATACTACTACAGTTGCTATTCCTTTTGTCTTGAAATATTTAGATTCTGAATTAGCTGCTATGGGTATTAAAATGCGTTATAACGTTGAGCCACGTTAATTATCTTAGCGATTTTGCATTCTTTCTTCTTTTCCCTTTCGCTTAGGTTGTTTTTCATTGTTTTTCATATATTTTTGTTTTGTTGCATTTCACTTTTTTCATTTTGTATTTTAAAAATTCTGTACTTGTTCATACTAGCTAGAAACTATTACTAGAAAAAACAAAATATATTTATAATTATCTAAACAGTAGTATATATCATCTTGTAATAATTAAGACGTCAGTCAACTTCGAACATGCCACAATATATTTAGCATTTAATAAATCGTTTCCATCCGCTCTTGCAATGGCTTGGTCTTTATCACTAGAAATGCCAGTTTCTAAGTGTCTTTTGATAATTCTCTCTCTAACAATATTTATTGGAGTTTCAAGGAACCAAGTTTCGTCCACATATTTACTGATTTCATTCCAATATTCATACTTCAACGACACATAATTACCTTCGATTATCACTATTTGAATACTTGGATCAATTACAATATCGTCTTCAATCGGATCTTTCACCCCATGGTCAAATGATGGAGCTTTAATTGTTTCATTTGCAAATTTTGGATTGCTTAATTTCTTTATTAATTCTAAAAATGCTTTAGCGTTAAATGTAAATGGAGCACCCCTTCTAACAACAGCTTGTTGAGGATTTGGCAATCTTTCTAATTCTGCTCTGTATAAATGAAACCCATCTTGTGGTAATAAAACTGCTTTATTATGTTTATTTAACTCTTTGACTATAATTGATGCTAAAGTTGACTTACCTGAACCTGGAATACCAGCTAATGAAATTATCACTCTCTGATGCTTTTGCGTTTTTGTTTTACTGTGACATAATTTTACTACTCTTTCCACGATGTCTGATATTTGATCAGAATATAGAATAACCTGATCAACCATATTTCATTTGAATTAGCTATAGGCTTACAGTCTTCAGTTTTTATTTCAATTAAAACAAGTAATTTCAATCATCAACCAATGTTCGATCTTCCAAGTTCGTGGAGCACATCGTCATTCGATTTGATAACACCACCAAAGTTTATTTACGGTTATCAACCTAACTCCAAAAAGGGAACATATAGTATATATCTAATTAATTTTAAAAATGTTTGGATGGAAAACTTATCAAAGCAACAATTAATTAATAAAGCATATAAGCTTGGTTGTGAAGACTTAGACGATTCCAAATTAAATGATTTATTAGCTATGTTGCATAATGGTTTGGACAACGATAAGACAATAAGTGGAGTTAAATTTCCAAAAGACAATACTAATGATAGTATTATTCAAATTGATTTGAAGATAGAAGATTTGAATTGGCCATTTATGTTAAATAAGCAATCATTGCAAACGTCAATCGAAATACTTGCCGAATTTAATTATCAGCAGTTTTCAAATCAAAGTTATTTGTTGCATAAGGTAGCCAATTTCGAAAACATAATTTCTAAAAAAGATTATTATATCAAGTTTTTGACTGAAAATTTGAAATTGAGTCATGGAGATGAACTAATTAGAAAATTTAGAAAGATCAATAGGTCTGAAATTCAGTATTTAGAGGATTATAATAAAATTGAATGGTCTAAAAGATTCGAAGATTCATATTTTGAAACTTTAAAAATATATTCTAAATTAACGGATGAAGAAATGCTATGGTTAAATATTAGCAAATCAATTAATGACAAAGAAACATGGGCCCTTGCTAATCTGTATTATTCAAATCCTTCAAATAATGCAGCCGAAGCAAGTGAAAAAAACAATTTAAAATCATTGGAAGATTCAATTACAGATGAACATATTAAAATATCGCCAAATAGGAAGAAACCTAAAAGAATAGGTATTATACGAAACAGAAAACGTAGCTCCGTCCAACTTAAGGATGAGATTGCCGCAATATCTTCTAGCCACAATGAAAAACGTTAAGACTTATTAGAACAAAACTAAGACCGAAGTCTCTCATCTGTCGATTGTTTCAGAGAAATTTATAAGGTCAACACAACATGTTGCAGATATATCTTCAAAACAAATTGAAGAAAAGCTGCAAACTCAGGGGCTCAAGGTACAAACATCAAAAGAGAAGACAGCCAACCAGAATATTTCTTAATAATATGATAGACTGATCAAGGAACTGGATACTTCAATCTACTAAAAGAAGATGCATCAAAATTGATCGCTAGTTAACATTTATGTACATATTATTAATTATATACCTATATATAAGAATTTACCATCTTATTCCATCTATCAATAAGAAGTTCTAATGCATCATTTTGTCTAGCATTCATTTCGGCTTGGTACAAGGTTGTTAGAATTTTTGACCAAAATAGTACAAACTGTTGTAATTCATCTGGAGTCTGAGGAATATCAACGTTTACTGGTCTTTTAATTGACTTCTTACCAGTTCCAATTTCTTTGAATGGTTTGAATCTTTCAGCATCAAAATATGATTGGAAGACAGGAAACCAAAATCTTATAAGAACTTCTGTACAATCTTTAAGAGATAGTATGAGATGTTTATCATAATCCTTCAATAGACTTAAGTCTTCTCCATAAGTGCTTTCCATGCAGTGATTAATAGCTGAAAGGGTAATGGTTTGGACTTCTGAGAAAACTTTTAAGGAGTCATTATCAAAACAAGACTGTTGATTTTCATGATTAATGGGGGAATAATCCAGAGATTGTATATTGGTTTTGTGAGTGAGCGGTACATTTTGTCCAATCGACTTCTGTTCTATTTTGCCAAATCTTTGTAGATTTTCTGAATAGATCGTTTTCGCAATAAGCTCAGCATTCATATCTTTACGATAACTAACAGTTAATATACCATTAGTAAGAGCTTTAAGACAAAAGTTCTTATCATTGGAAAGAAGCACCACCAATGAGTTTGGGTAATTTTGTTTGAAATATAAACAACAATCTAAAATCGCATCATCTTGGGTAGAGTCTTTGTCAATTCTTTGTCTTAATTTTTGTCCCTGTACAACCGAATTATTTGTTGCCAATGCTGAATAAATCCAATCGTTGGCCCAGCGGGCTAAGTGTCCCACTGATTTTCCCGAAAGCTGATTGTCAGTTTCTTCGGTGGTCAGCTTGGTTGATTTCTTCAAACCATCTAGTTCTCTCATGAGAGTAATGGGTATAACGATTTTTAAACAAAACCTATTGCCGACCTTTTTTAGTTCATCTAGTATATTTAAGTGGGAGAGTATAAAATTGGTGTCAATCACTAAGTATGAGATATTTCCTCCAATGACTTGAGTATCATTGTACAGCTCGTCCGTTACTATGTCCATCGAGTCATCATACATAAAATTACCACTACTTCTACTATCATTTACAAATTCCGATATTACATTAACCTCGTTATAGTCATCCATAGGAACCATCTCAATATCCTCGTTATCATAATTAGGGTTCATATATGTTTGGTTATTAACTGCATCATCTATCCTGTTCTCAATTGTTTTAATGATATAATTTACCGGTGTTTCAGCTCTTGGACGTCCGACAGTTATCGTCCTCTTTTGGTCAGATAAACTTAAACCATCAGGCGCATATTTAGATGGTAATGACATAATGTTATATCTTCATATTACTGAACTCATTGTAAAATATAGTTATCAAGCTCTGGAATATCAGCATATATACTTCTTTTTCGGTCTGCATATAAGTACCTTTTTTGCTAAGTATCAATTACTATAACAGTGGAGGTTATTACTAAGTTGAATATCTCTACAACTTTACAAATAAAATATTTGAATTATTGTAAAATAGAACCAAAAAGAGGCCCACCGAAAGTTAAATTAATTTCAATATAAACTCGAAGAAACCAACCGATAAACTCATGAAAATAATAATTAGAATCATCCATGTAATTCTGTTGGTATTCTTTTCATTCATACTATCACTAACAATATCCAGAAACTCTAAAAAGACTTTACACCTATCATTTAAAACTTGAACCCTTTGATCTATTTCTAAATACTCACGAACAGCATTATACAATGGATGCAAAGCAGGCTCAAAGGACCAGAAGAAATCGGGCGTATCTAAAATGGAGCTCGAAAGATTAACATCTACTCTTAGTTTGAATAATTTACCCGATTTTTTAAGTAATTGAGTTCTTTTCAAGCCCAATCTACCAGTCAAAGCCAATTTTTTAGGTAGTTTAGAAATCAGCTGCAAGATGTTGACCATCCTACTTTCAAATAAGCAAAGCTTCGTCAGTTGAGCAATAGCATGAGACATTGTAAGCTTAATCATATGATCACCAGACCTTAGAGTAATCATATCATTATAAATCCTTGGTCTATGGATTTGATTATCATATTCAAAATGGAATTCTTCGGTTTCTATATCTTGTTCATCTATTGGATGGATCAATAAAGGTTGAGGCCTGTCTGATGCGAAGGCCAAATCGGCCAAAATATTCTTTTCATGGATTTCAGAAAAGTTCCAAAAAACTACTATTCCATATTCAAAAACAAACATTTCAGCGTGGTGCTTGGACAATTCTGTTTGTGAAGTATTGAAAGAATGCTGTGAATTATTTTCATGCGAGGCTACTGAAGACCCATTGTCTTCTTTTGTATCTTTATGCTTTGAGGTTATCCCATCTTCGTGAGACTCGTATGATTGTGATTCATTACTATTAATGCTAGTCACTCCATCTTCACTTCCTTGACTGTCTAAGGGAGGGGCAAAAAATTGAGGTTCTGATGGATCAAAAGGAGCGTTATGGTCAAAGGTTTCTAGTTCTGGATCCATAGAATAATTCTTTGCATCTTCTGGTGTTTCAACACCAGAATAGTATTCATATAAGTGATCCGCCTGTTCACTCTTTTTAATCATTTTTTCCATATATCGTTTATTAGGAAGTAATTTTGCTGAATTGTTAGATTTTACTCTGTAGCCTTCTGTACCTGGTAATAAAGGTAGTGCATATGGGACATATAATGCTTCATCATATAGACGAGGTTTAACTTCATGATTTTCCTTTAAAAATGCGGATACAGCTGATAAATTAAATTGTTCACATATGAAGTAAGCAGTCATTCGACTGAATTCGTGAGCTCGTACTTCTTTTGGCATCAATTCTGCCCTTGACCGTTGGATTTGAGCTTGTAAATCAGCATTCATACTTGGTGATGGTTGCGAGACTATTGTCTGTTGTAGATGCGGCGGAGAAGGAGTGTTATATCTTTGTTGTTCAGGTATTAAAACCAACTTCTGGGATGTTTTGGAAGTTCTTGACGGCAATGATTGTGACAACTTAGGTATGCTTCTTATATTCTTACGTAGAGATCCTGAATCCACATACCCATCATTTGACACTGGTAAGTCACCTGGCGCTGGTGAAACATGTCTCTGAGGAGAACCAATCACACCTTGTGAATGCCTATTGATTCTATAAAACAATGGTGGTAACCGACTTTGACCAGACGGTATATCACTTGAATTACTCAATAGCTTATCTATTGAGATATCAGCATATTTGTTGGACCTTGATGCTATTCTTTTATGCAATGCATATTGTTGCTGTTGCTGGTAGCTCGAATGTTGTGATTGCTGTTGTTGTTTCCTATAGCTATAGCCAGCAAATGGAGCTCGTGCTCCTTCAACTGCATTAGTCCTAGCATCAGTCACCAAGATGGAAGGTGATCTCTTGGCTGTGGGTCTATGAATTTGATGTCGACCGGGCGAGTTAGACCTTTGTGATAGATTATTGGCCATTCTGTTAGGTTCAGTACTTTGTAACGGGATTAATTTGGTTTCTTAATGCTATAATGGCTAGATATGATAAGATATGACAATATTTGCTTTAATATATGTGTATAGGTTATACAACTATTAGCAGTGACTGAGCACGAATAGTAAGTCACGTTATTATCTTTCGGTAACTTCAAAAATTTCAGTTACCAAAGGACATCGAAGAGTCTTTGTCTTCTAGTAAGCTTAACAAAGTTGAACAATTTGCAATAAGTATGTCTTTAAGCATTTCATTTGCCGCCAAAGCTCCCTTTGTTGCCTACCCAGCTTTAATTGCTGCTAGTTTTATAAACTCTAGTGACTCAAATATTTCAATACCAATCGAGTTCGTCGATGAAAAATCTGCTGATTCAACAAACGCCAATGCTTCTGTTAAATTGAGTACTGCAGAAGGTAAGGTCATTGTTGAACAAGCTGAGGTTTTGAACTATTTGGCAGAACAAGTACCAAACGTTATTGCTGAACGAGTTAAGTCTCAGGAATGGATAAAGTTAGCTTTAGACAATTTATACGTGAAGAATTTTAAAGAGTTAAGTGTTAGTTTAGAGAAATTGGATACGCATTTAAACTTCAGAACCTTCTTTGTTGACTACAAGTACACGTTAGCCGACATTGCTGTATGGGGTGTTTTGAGAGCTAACGCCTTAATGGGCTCGGTCATTAAGAATGGTGTGTATCCAAATCTTTCGAGATGGTATAATTTCATGGCTTCTGATCAAAGATTTGAGGGTATTGTTGAAATTATGTCCAAGTCTGTTATTGAAATAAGAAAAGCTGCTAAAAGTGGTGTTAAGAAAGAAACCCATAAAGCTAATTTTGATATTGATTTGCCAAATGCTGAAGTCGGCAAAGTTGTTACTCGTTTCCCACCTGAACCATCTGGATACTTACATATCGGTCATGCTAAAGCTGCAGTGTTAAACGAATACTTTGCGCATGCTTATAAGGGTAAATTAATTATCAGATTCGATGACACCAATCCAACTAAGGAAAAACTCGAATTCCAGGATTCAATAATTGAAGATTTGGCATTATTAGGCGTTAAGGGTGATGTTGTCTCCTACTCTTCTGACTATTTCAACGAAATGTATGATTTAGCTGTTAAATTAATTAAAGAAGGTAAAGCTTACTGTGATGACACTCCATTAGAGAAAATGAGATCAGAAAGAATGGATGGTATCGCTTCTGAAAGAAGAGATAGATCAATTGAAGAAAACTTGAAAATGTTTACTGAAGGAATGAAGAATGGAACTGAAGAAGGTTTAAAGAATTGCTTAAGAGCTAAGATCGATTATGCTGCTTTAAACAAAACTTTAAGAGATCCTGTTATTTACAGATGTAACCTAACTCCTCACCATAGAACTGGTACTATATGGAAAATGTACCCAACTTATGATTTCTGTGCTCCTGTTGTTGATTCAATTGAAGGTGTTACTCACGCTTTAAGAACTAATGAGTACAGGGACCGTAACGCCCAATATGAATGGATCTTGAAAGCTTTAGGATTACGTCAAGTTCATATTTGGGATTTCGCCAGAGTTAACTTCGTAAGAACCTTATTATCTAAGAGAAAATTACAATGGTTTGTAGACAAAAAGTATGTTCCTAACTGGGATGATCCAAGATTCCCTACTGTTAGAGGTGTTAGAAGAAGAGGAATGACTGTTGAAGGTTTAAGGAACTTCATTATCTCTCAAGGTCCTTCAAGGAATATTATCAACTTGGATTGGTCAGTCATTTGGGCTTTGAATAAAAAAATTATTGATCCAGTTGCTCCAAGACATACTGCAGTTGAAGCTGAAAATGTTGTTCCAGTTAAATTATTGAACGGACCTACTGAACCTTGTGTTGAAGAAAAGCCAAAACATAAAAAGAATCCAGATGTTGGTTTGAAATCTGTCGTTTATGCCAATAAGGTTTTAATTGATCAAGCTGATGCTGTAGGTTTGACTGAAAATGAAGAAATCACTTTTATGGACTGGGGTAATGTTATCATTTCTAATATCGTTAAAGAAGGCGATGTTATTAAGTCAATTGAAGCTAATTTACACTTAGAAGGAGATTTCCGTAAAACGTCTAAAAAGATTACTTGGTTAGCTGATACTGATGATAAGGTTGAGGTTGATTTAGTTGATTTCGACCATTTAATTACCAAGGATAAGTTAGAAGAAGGTGACAATTTTGAAGATTTCATTACTCCTAAAACTGAATTCCGCACTAAAGCTATTGCAGACTTAAACATTCGTAAATTGAAAGCCGGTGATATTATTCAATTTGAAAGAAAGGGTTATTATAGAGTCGATCAACCTTTTGAAGAAGGTAAGAAACCAATCTTATTTACTATTCCAGATGGTAAAACTGTTTCTAAATATGGTGCTAAGAAATAATTTAGGTAGATTATATATAAATATTTATTAATTTTTTCGTACTTCTTTCGCTTCAAGCAAAGTAACTAGGTCTTAATTAATAATTGAATAATATTAATAAATTAAAAACTATGTAGTGGAGATGCATGTAAATATAAGTATAAATAAACAAAGAATCATAATTTTATATGAAGAGTAACAGTTCCTGACGGTGGAATATTTTTAATTAGCCCTATTTTATTTCTGAACTTCAATGTCCTCCTTGGTATCTAGTTCTGGGGAATAAGCATACTTCGAGAAGGTTCTTATTCTTGCACCAAAAATATAGAACAAGTAAGGAATTGCGCAACAAGCTAAGGAAATAAATGCCATTAAGGTAGTAGCCCATTCATACCCTAATCTATGATACATTTGGATAGTGAAAAGTGGGACACAAGCTCCCCAAATTGATCTGACAAATGTTTTTGCCGCCAAGGCACTAGCGGCATAATGTTGATAAGAGTCTACAATATAATTATTAGCAGGATTGTATAAACAACAGAAACCAAAACCAACAGCTAAACCACTGAAACAAGGACCTGCCCAGCTGATACGTTCAAAACTTGACCAGGCAAATGAAAATAAACCTACTGGAACAAACCAGCAACTGATCATCATAGGAATTAACCTTAATTCAGCTGGAGGTAATTCACCTCTATCTCTATACTTTTGAGCTCTTTTATTGTAATCTTTATTGAAAAATGGAGCTAATACTGTTGAAGTCAAAACACCTACACCAATTGGAATAAACATAATACCGGTTTTAGAAGCTGACCAACCTTTACCTTCCATATAAACGAGCGGAATAGCAAAGAAGAACATATATAACAAGCCATAAACGACCGACATGTATAAGGTTAATAAGAACACAATTAACTCACTTAATAAGACAAACGGACGTAAAAGGGAATCTTTGGCGACTTGCTTAATTGCTCTTATCTTCAATTCTGAAATTGATCTGTATCTGCTGTCTCCAGTTTTTTTTCTTAACATTTTAGCTCTTTTCTTCAATAAAGTACTTGCATGAGTTTCTGGAACAATTAAAATGAAGATAGCATAACCAAATCCTGCAATGATTAAAAATGTCCAATAAATCCATCTCCAAGTTGATGCATTATCAGCAAGTAAACCACCAAAAATTGGACCACAAACCGGCCCTAAGAAGGGGGCTGCAGAGAATACTGCCATGGCAGTACCACGTTCTGGACCTTCCCAAATATCAGCAAGAGATCCACCAATAAGTGTCATTGGAGCACTGAACGCAATGCCATCGATTAAACGACAAACAAGTAAAGTACCGATGTTTTTTGCAACCGCACAAGGTATAATAAAAATGACTGCTACGGCCAAAGTTGATGCATAAATTGGTTTTCTTCCTACCTCTTCTGATAATGGAGCAAATACACATGGACCAACCCCAAAACCAATGACGAAAACTGTAACCGATGCTAAAATAATCACTTCCTGGCTAACGCCAAAATATTCAGCAGGTCTGTCCAAATCACCAGTAACAATTGCAGAACCTAGGGCAACGACGAAACAAATAAAACCCAATAACCCCGTGTATAACCATTTCATGCTCGTCTTGAAGTTTTTTGGGTTTTCCTTATCACCACTAACAAATTCGACAATTCTAATGTCTGCTTCAATATCTATTGGATATTTCCATGGATCTTCCTCGTTGAAGGTAGAATTTGGATCTGGGTGAGTCTCAATTTTTTTTAAATCATATGGTTCTTCCAATGCACCTAATACACCGGCACCTTCTTCTAATTCAGTAACAATCCTTTGAACACCTTTATTATTACTAATCAATCTAACTAATTCTTCTTTATCTTTTTCCGCATCCTCGCTTTGAAGTGATTGAAGGATACTTCTAGTGATACTTCTGTGTGGAGTGATATGATTCTCTTGCTCCGTACCATCAGCACCACTATAGCTTAGAACTTTATCAGAGTTTATACTTGCATCATCAAGTGTATGTGACTCTGTTGAGCTGTTATTATGACTTGGCATTTTTGTTTATTGATTATTTATTAACCTCTAAAAATTTATGTGGGCAGCTAGATCTATATATAATACTCTTACTAGGACGGGATTCGGCAGTATTCGTCTACAAATTATTTTTTTGAGACTATATTAACTCAAGTTTTCTTTCTGCATTATATCTTGCATTTTTTCTTGTTTTATTTCTTGTATTATTTATGTCGATGTATTATTGAAGTTTAATACATTAGGTACTCGGTCCGAGAGCCTGAGTTTGCATTAATTGCCGCAAATTTATATGCCGATCTAAAGCTTACAAGTTTGAATACTTTGATAAATCCTCAGTTTAAGTTCAAATTGGTAGATACATTGAGGTGTTAACTAACCTTGTGTATTTAGAAACTAGCTTTATGTATTTAGAAACTAACAGTATGTAAAGGATCCTACGTAAATGGAGAATTGCCCGATAACATAGGTCAGCCTTATGCGTTATTTCTTGTACTGATTCCGGTTCTAGTTTGGATGACTGCTGCCGACTGCGAAAGGCTGTTCTCAACGGGTCTTCATTTCTACTGTTAAATATTCTATGGCAAGGGCTCACCGGCTGTTCTGCATATATACAAGTAATGATCAAAATAATATTTTACTGATATCCAATTCTAAGAATAATGCTTTTAGTAATAAGATAAATAAAAATTTGTATTCAATTCTAAGGCAGTTTAATATAATATCTGTGATTCTATTGAGCCATTTGTAAATAGAGTTAATTATTCTCCTGCATATAATTGTACAAATCCGTCAATCTAGACAAGAACTAGAGTATATAGACATCCAGTCACCGAGTAAGCTAATAGCATCCTTAGTGCCGTTCACATGGGTGAATTTATGTATTAATAAGCTGAGCGGTTAGCTCAATAGAAACAAAGTCAGTATTGTAAGTAATCTAAGCGAGACATTTAATGAATAGGAAGAACAGAAATTCGATCAAGTTGAAGATAATCTGGTCAGCTGCATTTGAAATGGTGGGGAAGAAATTATATTGAAGCATTTATCTAGTATAATACAATTCAATTGCAACCTAAGTTCGCATATACGCAGTGTTTTATTTAATATAGTCTATATATTTAAATATTATGGACAGCAAAAAATTGTCAAAGAATAGTAGAATTGAAATCAATAGCACAGTTGAAAGAAAGCAGATACACTAGGACCAAAGAAGTGTTAAGTATTTCCAACCAGTTAATTTTGGATATTGAGGTTCGGGTCTATCCTTAACATCTTGGAATAAATTCTTCAAATCAACATCTTCTGGCTTAATGTATTTAGTTCTTTTTAAAATTTTCCAGACTACATATAAAAATATGCTTAAAGGAATAATAAAATATGAGGTGAAGAAAGATGAAATCTCAAAGTTACCATGAATAAAGTTAGGAAAACCACCAGTTAACAAAAAGAGAACTGAAAAGAACAATGAAAACCATGAAGCAAAAACAGTACCATGGAATTTGTAAGGTAAATCATTTCGTGAATAGCCTTGCACTTTCATGGCCCTAGACATACAGATATGATTAATACTAATAATGATCCAATTCATTAAAATATTTGAAGATGTAATATCTTGGAACCACAGAAAAACGGTAGATGAAGATGAGCTTGCTGACATATAAGCCAATGGGATGAAGGCACAAGCAAAAATAACGGCAATATACGGAAGACCATGTTTATTAACTTTTAAGAAAAATTTAGGTGCTTGACCTTTGGTTGCAAGTGCAAATATAGTTCTTGATGCTTTAACAACTTGTAAATTTGCGGCAGACAACGCAGAAGTTAGAACAACACCGTTAATTATGTGAGGCAAAACCTTAATCCCTGCCCTTTTCATAGCAATAACAAATGGTGATCCAGCGGCATTTCCAGTTGGTGAAGCAATATCCAGATCATTATGTGGTACAACCAAAGTCAAAACAAAAACTGTGCTCAAATACAAGGCGAAAACTCTATAAAAAACCCTTTTAGCAGCACGATAGATGGCTCTTCTTGGATATTCTGTTTCACCAGCTAGTAATGCTATTGCTTGTAAACCACCGAACGCATAAACAACTGAAGAAATAGCTTTCCAGAAGCCAGCAAATTTACCCAACAGTCCTGTTGTATATTTTTCCGCAAATGGGCCAGGATCGATCCAATACCTAAAACCAATTCTATCTTGTCCAGGAACACCACCTAGATCAATTATAAGACCTGTGAGGATTAATCCAACAACTAACAAGATTTTTAAACAACCAAAAAAAAATTCAATTTCACCGTACCATTTAATATTATAAGAGTTAATAATAACAATGACGACACCGAATGCAGTGATAAACACAGCAGGATTTAAATCAGACCAATAAGTCATAACCACCGCGACTGCTGAAAGCTCGTTTGGAATCAAATTTGAATAGATATCTGTCCAACCCATCATGAAACCCATTGCTTCGTCAATAAAATGTTCCGAATGCTTAACATATGCACTGGTTACAGGCATCAAGCAGGCAGCTTCTGTGACACACATTTGCATAGCCCCCACAACTAAACCAACAATTAAATACGCTAAAATCATACCTACTGGACCTCTGAATTCGAATTAGTAAATTGAATCTTGCTACCCCACCATTAAAAATACATACGTTGTAGCTAATGTGGAACCAGATGATAAGAAAAGACCAGTACCAAAAACGCCGACTAAGGTGATCATTGATAAATGTCTGGATTTTAATGAAGATGATAGTCTCTTTTCATGATGAAAGTAATCTAATTTTGCCTTTGGCTCACTGAAGTCTAATGATTCGATGTCGGAATCTACGTTAACTTCCACAGGTATCTTTTTATCCCTATATTCTATCTCAGGCATTGCACGTTCCTTTTTAAAAATATGTAGGATACTCTACTTGGAGAAATAATATGTTATAAAAGCAGAAAAAAATAAGCGAATAACGAAGTTAATATATCATGGATTCCACGATATAAGACTCTCATTCAGTGAATTCATTCTTAAACTAGTAATAACATACAGTATTTACTTTTGAGCACATAACCCCTTCAATCTTTATCTAATATGAAAGATAAATCCATTACGCAACTTCTAACAAAGAATACGGCAGCTCGGAAATAATGAAAATAATTTAAAAGATAAGAAATTTTGACAAGTTGTACCACATTATATTAAACGTAAACATTGACGAATTAAAGCCACATATTCCTCAGATCTTTATATTTGAGTATTAAGTATTATGCTTATCTCGAATGGACATGCATGCCTTAGGCTATAAAATTTTAGAGATAAGATATGAGTTCTTTCACTATATCTCAGTGACACATGGAAATGTTACCATGTAGCATTACTTTTGATAAGCGGAAATCTCAACATATCCTCTTCGGAATCAAAGAGCCATAATATAGGTGATATTACATAGAAACTCAAAATATTTATTGTTGTTCAAAATAGTTTTGTCGTTAATACTACAAATAAAACTAAAATTGCCAAAATTAGTTTCAAAGCTTTGGATATTTTCGTCTTGTTTGCCAAATTATGAGCAATAAAATATTCATCCAAGACATAACAATTATACCAGAAAATGTGCTGTTAGAGTGTTAGCCCATAATTCTGAATCAAATAGAGGAAATCAAATAAAGGGCAAAATATTTTGATAAGGTTAAGGAATATTTTGTTTTCTTACTTCAAAGTAATGTTGAAGGGAATTTATGCCGCTAATTTCCATTTATAGAATAGTTAATGCGCATTAGATAACGCACAATTCACAATTTTTTATTGAGTGGCAAAGATACAACAAGGCACTTTATATTACAACGTACTACTTCTACTGCTATAAAGAAGATCTTGTTAGCTTAAACAATTGCTTGAATACCTAAACTAATTCAGAGAATATGTCTTTCTTGTATCTGCGATTAACCAAAAAATTCAAAAGAATGTCGAAATCAGTTTGTTCTTCTTTTGTTCAGTTACCAGTGATATAATATACCTATTGGAATTTCTTGGTGATTGAACACATTATAACCTATTAAGAACCTTTCTAGTGTTTAATTACTTGGCTAAACCTGATTAAGGGTAGAACTTATCATGTAGTATCTTATTAAAGAGAATTATTAAGTCTGAAACTTGACCTAATATAGATACTATACCTAATTCTATGTATATATAAGACACTTATGGTTTCTATTTGAGAGTTTAGGTTGCCTGTTCTATTTTCATATTTAGTTAATTGCTATGGTCAGAGTTTCCTCAATTTTTGATCTCGGAAAACATCCACAACCCTCCGAATTGTATGAGCGCGAATACGGTTATGTCATTTGAACCCCGAATATAAAACCGGTTCTTGTGAACTTTTACACATATTGTTGTTGAATGTTTCCTCTTTACAAGATTGAGGTCTCATTCATAATTATTCCAGAAAATAAATTTCAAAAGATGTCTTATTTTGGAACGATCGTTTTGTTTACCTTTTACTTTTAAACACCTAAATTATCTTCGCTATTTTATAAAATAATAATTATTGAGGTTGCTGGGTTTGAATAAAGAAAACCATAGCTCAAATATAGAGAAAAATCATTTAAAAAAAAGAAGATGCTATTTTATCAGTACTTTGAGAAGCTATTGGTACTTCTATAAGCATTTTCGTGAGTTTGATAGGTGTTGGTTTACCAGAAGGGTAAGTCTCGCGGATACAAGAACAAAGGACTAGAACATGTATACATAATATGCGACAACGACTATACCCACAAGACCTATTATATTTGGAACGCTACCCTGTTAATCCCGTACAATGTATACCTAATTCAATTAATTAATGCTTTACGTCAGAAAATTACATGTTTAGATCTAGCAGTGACATCTTAGTCCTACGATATTGGACCACTTAAGGAAAAATTGATGTCATGAATGGTTTTGACATGACCAAAAATTGGAATAGGGGACCAAAATAGCACTTTAACTCATAGCTAAATCCTTGCCAAGTTTTACTTTGACTCTAAGCGATATACTCCGTTTTACTACTAGCATCGGGAAGTAAAATCAACAAGCTTACACAACCTTGATTCAGTTAACTTTGGTTTGTCGCAGAACAGAATATTATACATACAATGTAAGTAATTACCTGCAGAATTCAAGGAACTTCCAGAGAGCTCCGAGTTCCGTACTCTATAGTTTTTAAACAGATATTATAGTTGGATTGGCTGGTAATATTATCATACTAAGATTCATATAATATAAATATAACAAGCATTAATAATTTCAGACTATTATTTTTAACTTTTATTTGGAATAACCTAATTAGAAACCATATCTATTATACAATCTTCATTATTCGTCTTGATATTAACTTTGGATTATGTCAAGACGAAAAAGAAGAATTAATACTGCAAAAGTCATATCCGAAATAGGTTTAAAGAGTGTCGAGGAAAGCAATATAAAAGCTTCCTAATTGGGGTATTAAAGGATAATCTCGAGACATTGCATGAAAGTCTACCTAGACTAATTTTAATGCCTATGAGTGCTCAAATTAAGTTATGTAGTTTAAAGAAAAAGTTTATCCAACATGATGAGCTACTTCAGTTTCTTATTATTTAATAGAAAGTACGGGGAACATCATGGTTATGTAAGGAACTAATCCAAATTAATGATATACACATGTGTAACTATGCGATAATTGAACCATATAAGGAAATGAGTATTGCGAACCTAGGTAAGATTACGTATTATTTTTCTAACAAATAGTTGAATATGAAGTTACAAAGTTTAAATCAGTTTGATTCAGGTTTTAGTTAATGTGTCAAAAAACGATAAAAAATTTCCCAAAATAGGCACAAAAGGATTATTTTAGAATTATTTCTTAATTTCCCATCTTCATAAAACCTGCAGCATAAGAAATCGGTAAATAAACAAATAACGATTCGTTTAGGAAATCACTTAGAAATTATGTAACATGAACCAGCGAAGTTTATGCTTTGTAAAGAAATGAGTTACCTTTTTGTCTGTAACATCATAATATAAATATCCTTTGTTTTCACACAATTTTCAAGTTTGTGTTTTGCCTAGCAAGTATCTTCTTGCAACACTTAATAAATATAAATTAAACATGAAGATTTCAACTATTCTTAATTTAACTTTTCTTGCTTCTTTAGTGTTTGCAGCACCAACTCCAACCACTAAATCAGCTGCTACAGACAAGTATTATGTCCAGGATTATATCATCCCAGACGAAGCTATTGATGGACAATATCCGATTACGCAAGACCAAGAACCTTTGGTCGCTGAGATAGATGGTCAAAAAATTGTTTTGTTGGTTAATGCTACTTTAGCTGAAGAGATTGTTTCTAATTCTGGAATTGATGGTGATACTTTAGATGCCATTTTAGAAAATTCCGCTGAAACTGCCACTGTCTCTAAACGAAACGCAAATGCCAATGCCGACGCTGATGCCAAGTTCCATTGGTTGAGCTACAGGATATTCGAACCTACTATTTAAGCTAATCGTTAGCGAGCATATTTAGTATTATGATTTTAATTTATGATACGCTAATTTATTTTATAAAAATGACAGGCCTCATACATTTATATGTTAGTGCCCTCTATTTTTAAGGTCTAATTATTGTTTTCTCTGCATTACTCCAAGTTTCTATTTTCAATTCAAAACATGCATTTCGTTTTCCATATTTTATTCTATATTTCTTTAAATGAATATATGATATTTTAAACAATTAACCATCATTGCAGTTGATGCTTCGTGTCTGCTTGAGCTACCTAAACAAAGAAATATTCATTTTAAATTAGTAAAATATGTACTATCTCATTCATTATATAAAAACATGTCAAATAATTACTATTTATAAAAAAATTTATTATAATTATTAAGCAATAAATTAATACATAAGAAAAATAAAACATTAATATAAAGAAAATTAAGCAACTGAATCGTTATGAGTTCTTCTAATTTTAAAGAAATGGAACTTAGAAGCATCATTGTGATGGCTTATGTCACCTGTAGCTTGATTGGTAGCATGAACATTACCGCTATCATAAGTATCCTCGGGGACATAAGCTGATTCTCTTTGGTTATAAGTGTCATGACGAGCTTGATTATAAGATGAAGTTGAAGTTGAATGACGATCATCTATTAGATTATTCTTTTCATTAGTTCTCTTCTTATATATTCTTGCAGAGCTTGCGGTGATAAGTACCATGAAAATTAATGTAAGTATCAAACACGCAACCGCTGCCCAAGTAATACCAAACATTTTAGCCCCAAGGTGAGCACTATGCCCACTATCATTAAATGCATTTCTACCTTTAACATGTGCAGCAGTAATAAAACAAGCAGCAGAAATAGTAAATAATAGAGCCAAACCTGTGGTAACAGAGCTGATTATTCCAATTGTGAACTTCGCTAAGATACTCGATAAAATAGTTGCTCCTAGCGCAATTAATGAAAAGAATAATCCAATTAAAAAGAAAGAATAAGCAATTCTCGATAAGTAGTAATAAACATCCCTGTCTTTAATAAATGACTCCGGTATTCCCTCCGTTGAATGGAAGTTATCCTTCGGAGAGTACGGAAAAGCAGGCGCTGTAGGCGTACAATCGTGGTTGTTTCCATTTTGGACCCCACATATGCTGTAGGGAGTCCATCTTACTCTATCACGATTAGCAGCTGGTATTCCAGAGCTATCAACTTCAGACCAGAAAAACCAGCTTAAAACTGAGTTTTCCCTGGCTCCTGCTAAATTAATAAAGAACAACAATAAACATGTACCTGCTAGCAAAATTATTGGAATTATGGTGATTAAACTTCTTTTTAACATATTTTCTTATAAAATCTTTGTATTATGGTAATCAAACATACTCAAGTTTTCTATGAAATACATTGGAATTTATATGAAGGGCTGAACGAACTTAGCCTTAAGAAATTGAGCAATTATAGGTTAGAGTAATAAGGAACAATGATCGTATTATTTAGTCATTCAATTGGAAGGTGGATGCAAAACTGGAAGCCCAAAAGGTTTGACTCGGTTGCTATCACTTCCTTACATAATCAGAATATGTCAAAGAAGGTTCGGATTTAAGCGGAGAAAACTATTTTAACTCTGTCTAAGAATTAGAGTTCCGATAGTCATTATTAATAACCCAGGTTAGCGGATTTTTAATTCCATTGTCAATTTTATCAAACTCTAGGTTCAAGTATCAGCAAAATACTCATAGCAGCTAGGAAACCAACATCATACTTATATTAATCACAAGAAATTTGTCATTGGAACGAACCAACACCCCGTTCTTCCTTATCATTTTAACTAAATTCTATTTCTGCGGTCTCCTTAAAAATAGTTTGACCAGATATTGATATAGATTTAGTACATGTTCCGTCAGAAAGAAGGAAGAAGATTAAACCATCGGCGCCAATAGCACCAGCAACTTCAAACTTTCTTGAGAGTCCTTCACATATTCCAATGGAGTCTACGACAATGGTTACTAATAAGGGGGCTTCTACACCATCCAAATTATCTGCAACATTGGCATTTCCAACAAATGCATGTATTGGCACAGATTATAAGATAACTTCAAGCAAGCCAATCTACGAAGGTGCGAATGGAATATTATACAAAGGGTCCGATAAAGGTAAGACAAACACCGTAGTGATTAAGACGTTGAAAAGAAGGAATAACCAAAGTTATTCAAATTATAATAACCTAGTCTTGAAGGAATACAATATCATCAAATTATGTTCAAATATCAATATTATTAAAGTTTTGGATCTAGCTTTAAATCCTGACTCTGATCTATTATCAATTATTGTTCCTTATTATACAAAAGGTGATTTATTGGATTATCTTTGTTTATTGAGACGTAATAAAATTGATGTTTCTTCAAACCTAAAAGATTCTGTGTTTAAACAAATTGTTAAAGGGGTTGACTATTTACATAAGATTGGAATAGTTCATAGGGACTTGAAGCCAGAAAATTTCTTAATTGACTCAAAGGGTATAATTAAAATATCTGATTTCGGATTTAGCTTGAATTTAAACGAAAACTTGGATGACTTATGGGGCTATTTTATTGATAATATACATGAAATTTATTGTGGTACTAACAGTTTTAAAGCTCCCGAATTATTTAATGCTGAAATTGAATTGAATAAAGATTTAAGTAACTTATCTAAGTTGAAAGCTAAAATCAATTTTAAAAGCCTAGATTACTGGTCCTTAGGAATTACCTACTTCAATATATTTTTGATGCAGGTTCCATGGCCAAATGCAAATTTGAATGATGAAAAGAATAAAGTCTACCTAAAATACCATGAAAATTATCCGTCTAATGACAATAATTTGATTCAAATAATTAAAAAGCTAGACGACAAATATTTGAGTGTTTCATTTAATCCCTCATTATCAGTTTTTAAGAAATTGCACTATGAGTCAAGATACTTGATATTTGGATTATTAAATCCAAACAATTCAAAAAGGCTAACAACTAAGGATTTACTAGATTCAAATTGGTTAAATCAAGTTTATGCTGACCCAAAAGATTTTGTTAATCTAATTAAGTAATATATTTATCATTTTACTTTTACGTTATGACGTTATAAGTATTTATTTTTCCTTCGTTCTTCATAGGTAGTCCTATTTTGATGATTTATGACGTTTTTTATTTGTATATTGCATCCTTTTCCTTTCCTTATTATGTTGTGTTTTTATAGAAACGAAGTTAATATATTCAATTGATATATATATATATATATTTAGCTACTTAAATTAGAAATTTGTTCAATAGATAAATGTTCATCGATTTTGAGGGTCAACAAAAAGTTGATGTCTTCATCTAATTGACGATTAATTTCAGAACTAACATCTACTGGGTAATTAATGTCATTCTCATATTCAATATTAATTAAATTAGTTTGGATTCCAATTGATTTTGTCTTTTTATGGGAACTTGATGGTTTAATTACCGTTGAAGCAGATGAGCTGTTTTTCTTCTTCTCAAGTTTGTTGGAATTACCATTATTATTATTATTATTATTAATATTAATATTATTATTGTTATTAGTATTAGTATTACTATTATTATTTTTTAAATTCAAATTTGAAATCGAGTTTAATCTTGGTGTAATAACTGACTTCTTCTTGTTATTAAACTCAACAGAATTATTGGTTGATTTAAATTTAGTTTGATTTGCAACAATTTCTTTTCTATGATTAGCTGTATTTTTTGAGCTCATCTTGCTAGAGTGTTTAATTATTCAAAGCAGAATGAGTATACATAAAACTTTTAGAATCTAACGATTAAAAGGATTGACCAATATTCTAAGATAATTGCAACTATTAATTTTGTTGTCTATCTAAAATATGACTTATCATAAACTCAGACCGAACGATACGGTACCGTAAATACAAATATTTCTCGATGTAACTTAAATCTAACAGCAACTCAACACCTCTACACATTTATCATTTTGGTATATTAGTTACTTGCAATTATATACAAAATAATGTCAGCATTTGTTATTGAATTAATTTGAACGAGTACCTGAAGAATTTTATTAACTATACACAGCATAAATCATAAACTTTAGAGATATATGGAAGGTAACTAAATTTAAAACAAAATATGTGTAATAAATATAAAAAGAGATAATGCTAAAATTATTAAACCAAACAAAAAAAATATAAGAATCAGAAAATACTAATTATTAAATTTTAATAATAAAAACTTGAGTAAAATACATATGATAAAGAGAAAGGAATAACTTAATATTTGTTAATGTAATCAATAATGAAACAATTTTCAAAAAATAGTACAAACCAATTATAGGAATTTCGAAAAAAATCGAATGTGATTGGAGTATAAAACAAAACGTTTAAAAATAACACAGCATAAAATTTAAATAATCAATGAATAATAATACCAATTTATTGTAATAAGGAACCACAAGAACAATAATAGAAGGAAAAAAAAGCTAGAGCTTTGTTAAAGCTTTCCCTTCATTTCTGATGATAGCTCAGATAGCCATAATTGCCTACACCATTATTAGTATTATTACTAGTAGACGAATTACTTGAAGCCTGATTAGTTGTGGATCTTCTTGGATTGCCTGGACCTCTGACCCCTAAAGGATTCTTTGAAAATGATAATCTAATACCGCCCTTTCCATTTCCACCATTTGGTCTTGGTAATGCCCTACCGTATAATTCAGCAAGAGCTCTTGTTGCATGTGCGACATCTTCAAATTCAACAAAACACATCGGTCCATGATTGTGACTGCTACTACTATTTGGATTTGACAGTGACTGGTTCTTAGTACGGAATGATAATCTACGGAAACCCTTTTGAGGTGAAAACAATGAACGAAGTTCCGCTTCGGTTGCATCTGGAGGTAAATTACCAACATACAATGTATTACATGGAGGATTTTGGTCAGCAGGATTTGCAGGAGGAGGGACTCTTGCTAATAATGACAAATCAGGAACATCTTTTGATGACGGAGCCTGTCTTGAATTTGATGGTTGATTGGTTGATGTAGTACTTGTTACAGAAGCCGATGGCACAGATTGGGACTGGGAACTTGATGGAGGTTGACCAGATTGTTGAGCACTTGGACCCGAAGGATGCTGACCAGTTGAAGGTTGTTGACTAGTCTGATTAATGTTCTGGACAGGAGTGGGAATATTTGTTGACTGAGTTTGGGAATTTGCAGGAGCTGATGGGTGAATACCAACTTGATTGTGACTTTGAATACTTAATTGAGGTAAATATGCTGATCCATTGGCAGAAGGTTGAGTAGCGGTTGATTGCGATTGAGAAGTAGGCTGTTGGGATCCTAGAAGAGTGGAAGAAGAAGATTGAGCGGATAAGGGATGTAATGAATTATTATTGAAAAATGCCGAAGATGTCCTTCTACGATCAGAAGCTGAATTTGTAGTTGAGGAAGCAGGATTATTAGTCCAATCAAATGGAGTATGAGTTGATGAATTAATACTAGGAGTCTGCGGAGCCGAATTGATCGGTAACGAATTATTACTTGACCCCCAAGGATCTCTTACTAAATTTTCATATTCCCTAGCGTCATTGTGAGATTCCATTAACAACAATGATTTGCCAGTAATGTCAGTTAAATCAATACCACCAGGTGCACCAGAACTAGCTGGATTATTACTTGGAGTGGCTGAACCGCTAAATGGATCACTGAACACAAACCTTGATCTTTGATTACCAATTGACTGTCTCTTTTGGAAATTATCAAAATTTGGAGCATTTGAAGTATTAGCTGTATTAGATGAAGATGTTGTAGCTGGGGGCTGAGATTGAGAATTTATACTTGGAGGACTAATATTAGTACTTGTCAATCTTAACGAATTAAATGCACTTGTAGTTGAACTAGCAATAGAAGTTGGGGAGTTGATGGGCAAATTATCATATTCAACCTTGATTGGACCGTACTCATTACCAAATATATATTTTCCATCTAATAATTTACCAGTTGCTAAACAGGTGTTCATATTCTTGAAATAAGCAAAAATTTTATAGTCTTGAATTTCAATATTAACTATGTCGTCAATCACCAATGAAAATATTATAGTCGCCTCTCTTTTGGTCAAATCTGAAGGCAAATTGGATAATTTTAAAACATTTGAACCGGAAGATGCTGATGAAAATGAATTCTGAATTGACGAAGCTATCAACGGATTCGAATTCAATAATGTGCCATTGGAATTAGTGCTGGACGTTGGAAATTGTTTTACACTAGTCTCTGAAGTCATAATAAAAAATAAACAATATGCGTGGGATATGAGATGTAAATGATTGTTAAAAAATGCTAAGTCTAATGAATATTTTGTCTCTTGTATCCGTTATCAAAAAAAATGAAATGATATGGAAATGCAAATATATGAAAATACAAGTATTTATCACTTGTCAATTATTGATCAAATAATCGTCTTACGTCTTAAAAATATAAAACCAATATCTGGGCTAGTTGCACGGGACTATTGTTTCTATTCAAAGACAACTATCAATTATAGTGTTGTTATACTTATATTGATACAATAAACAAAAAATTAAAATAACAAAAAAGAATATTTCGATAACTTAGTTCGTTGAATGGAAATAACTAATAACCTTATGAGTGATAATTCTGTTATTCAAATGACTTATTACTATTACTGCTTGCACTCAGGTTTGATTGGAATTATAATAGGCCAAATATTAATTTGAAAAGTTGATACTTGTTGATATTAATTATAATAAAATTAAAAAAAGCTAAACGGCAGTTGAAAACACAAAGAGGCGATTTTTTGTGTTTTTATTATGTGAGAGGAATAAAAAAAAATCCGGAAATGGCATTAGTACCATTTTTTTAGATGTCATTTTTTATTTGTTTTGTCAAATTTTTTTCTTTTAATATTATACCGGAAATTGATGTTGACCAATCATAATCGAGGAATTCCGGACGACAGATAACCGGAATACTGGAATTAACGCAAGCATACAGTACATCATTCTCAGAATTACTCATATCATCTGATACTTCACGTGGTATTACCACTACAGATTACCCGGTGTATATTCTAGTAATATGTTATCTGTTAGATGATGCATGGTTTTCTGAACTAGCAAAATGAAAAGGAGTATGGATGAAAGGAGATGCAGCTATGGGCAGGAAATAAGCTTGATTTTAGATGGCACTTACAAGAGATGGGTGTGCATAGAACAGCGTGAAGAGAAATAATGCAGTCTTAAGGTTAGGATTAGAAGTAGACATAAATGGTCTCATAAAGGCGAGCGACATTTAAATCTTGCCGTTATGGCGACGACATAGGAGAACTAGTGGTACGACATTTTTGGATATCTGGCTGATTGTACAAAGAAGGAAGATGCATAGGGAAAGACATAGGTAGCAAGTATGAGAGAGCCGCCTATTGGATGATGTCTAATGATACACTTGAGGACCAAACATATGTTAATACCGTGTGTTTAGATCTACTTCTTCAAGAGATAGTGCCGACGTCTATTAGGGTGTCACAGAGATTGAGTGAACCAAGGAAAACAGGTGATAAGTCTAGTTGTTCATTAGAGACTAGAATAGACCAACCACTATCATTAATTACCAATGACTTTCCGGGGGGTGTAAATGTTCTAGATTCGGGATTGCTACATACGGACGATGTGACGCTAAGGATAGAAAATTATGGCTTCAACCTAGGGTTACGGATATCAGAATTGTTGATGTTTAAGTCTTCTACTGCTTACAATAATAAAATAATAGACATCTTGGATATAATGAAATTTGTTTGCCGTGATGTTTGGAAATGTTTGTATGGAAAACAAATGGATAATCTAAGGACGAATCATAGAGGGACTTTTGTGCTCGTTGATAACAATTACAAGTTAATTTCAAGGATGAACAGTGCCAAGGGTGCAGCTGACACAATTAATAAAGCCCGAGCTTATTTATGGTTTCCTTGCGGCATAATTAGAGGTATATTAATGAGTTTCGGTATTGATGGTTCTGTAACTGCCGAAATTACTCAATTCCCATCAGTTACTTTTAATATTCAAACTTCTATAAACAATTAGAGCCACTCTATTAATCGCATATTATGATATATATATATAATTTGTATATTTAACTCCATGATTTTTATAATGTCGAAACCCTTACATCCAATGTTACACAGTTTCTCGCACAAATATACACAAAAAAAAACTACTACGAAACAACATACTTTGAATAGTTTTTCTATATTACATGATTAGAATTAGAAAGGTACCTAAATCATTCAGATTATGTACTTATGTTAAGCGATATAACTCTACTTCGGTATTCACAAACTCAAGTCCTTCAGATTTCTTTAAGACAGTGCCAAGATCTCATAGAGACAACTTTTTAAACATTTCCCCATTTGATGTAAATGAAGCAACAAGTACAGATATAAATAGATTTCCAAATTATGGCACTAATATTTTACTAAATCTATTTTTCCAATCAATATTAATGAATGATTTTCACAAATCAAGGTCAATTTTAAATAAGTTCAAGATGAAGGTCAAGAATAATCCATCTAAAAGTCAAATTAATAATTATTATTCATGTTTAAGTATACTCTTATCGCATTTAATTTTGAATAGTAGTACATTAGTTGTCCATAATTTGAAGGCAATTGTTGATGAATTTAATGAATTTGAGAAAACAATTAAAAGAGTTGATCTTGCTGCTGAACTTAAAGAAAATAGAGAAGAGATCAAAGTTAAACTTCTTTATTGTTTAATTTATTCTTACAATAATATACCTATAGAGGATAAAATATTAAGATATAGGGTTTCACAGTATATTCTATTAGTTTTACGAAACTTTGGTTTTAATAGTGAAAAATTCTGTGAAACAATTAACGATGATTCGTTATTTAATAATTTTATCGAAATTGCTCATTTAACTAAGAGTCAAATTAGACACATAAAGCGTCCAATTCAAGAAATAGATGTGGAAAAGGATCCTATTTCTATTGAACCATTTAAAGATGACTCAGGTTTTATAAGTTTCGATAATCTATGTTGTTATATTTCATCGACAAGATTTTTGAAGTATGATACTGAGTCCAGAAAGTTTCCATTATACGAAATATTTGAAAAGTTACCGGTAGAAGAAAAGGATAAATTTTTAAAAGATTACTTAGAATTTAATAAATTTAAAGAATTTAATATTGAATCGAATTCGCTTGATTTGGTAGATAGCTTTTATGCTCCTTCATCCAAACAAACAGATATACTTAATTTAGCAAGATTTAAATCTTCACATTCCACAATAATTTATTCATGGTATGAAATTAATTTCAAACAGCTAAACTTCTTAATAAATAGACTAAGTGATCCTAATTATTTGGAAACATTGAGCTCTTCAAAAAATAAGGAAGATGAAGTAATATTATCTAAGTATCTTATTTATCTAAATTTATTGCCCAAAAAACTAATCACTACATTAATAATTTCTAATCTTTTATCTAACACAATTTCATCGGAATCTGGATATATTAAATTAACTGAATTAGCTAATACTTTATCATCATCCTTTACTAGATTATTGATTAAAGAACCAAGCTATAAACACATTAAAGATGAACTACTTAAATTTTTCAAAGAAGAGGATGGCATCCAATTATTTGCCACTTTAATTAAGGTATTTATCGAAAATTGCAAAATTAGTTCATCTTTAATAGATTCTAATTCGTTTGAAAAATCTCTTAGGCTATTTGATGATTATCAAGATGGTATTGATAAGTCATTCTTAATTGAACTGAATGGTAGTTATCCTGCATTTCAGTGGGGCTTACTTAAAAACCCAGATCAACCAAATTATAAAAAAGTTGGGATAATTAAAATTCACCCTTACTTGCTACTGGAATTTCAATCTCATAAATCATTAACTTTAAGCAAATCATTATATTTACCAATGTTATGCCCCCCCAAACCTTGGATTTCTCCAACTGAAGGCGGCTATCTACAAGATTTAAAACCAATAATTAATACGACGGATTTGAAGTCTTCCTTAGTTTATTTAAGAAAAGCACACGAAACAGATCAGTTAAATTCAACTTATAAGGGCCTTGATCTACTTGGTTCTAATCCATGGGCCATTAATAACAAAGTTTTAGAGATTTTCAATAAAGTGATGGAATTTGACGATGGATTCCTTAAAATTCCGCCAAGGCTAGACAATCTTGAGATTAAGTTGCCTAATAAACCTAACAGAAATGACTTTAAAAGTATAGATGAATTTAGAGAGGCAGAATTTAAACACAAACTTAAAAAGTCAAAATTGATTCAGGAATATCATAATTTCAAAGGACAAAGAATTGAATATGATTTAGTTCAAAAACTATCTAATTCATTAGGATTAAATGGTGACATTTTTTATTTACCTCACAATGTTGATTTTAGAGGAAGGGCTTATCCGATGGTATCAATTTTATCACACTATCAAGATGATTTAGTAAGAGCTTTATTAATGTTTTGGTTTGCTAAACCCTTAGGCCCAAATGGGTTTGGTTGGATAAAATATCATTTAGCTGGCGTTTATGGTAAGGATAAATTACCGATGAATGAAAGATTGGAGTTTATTAATCTGAATTTAGATTTAATCATTGATTCTGCAGAAAACCCTCTTAATGGTAAAATGTGGTGGAAATCAGGCGAGAAACCATGGCAAACCTTGAATCTTTGTATTGAGGTTAACTCAATTTTGAAATACGCGGAAAATGGAAATAATATTGAAGCATATCATTGTAGAATACCGATTCATCAGGATGGTTCGTGTAATGGTTTGCAACATTATGCAGCATTAGGTAATGATAAAGAAGGTGGTTTGTCCGTTAATTTGCTTCCAAGTGACCCAAAAAATGAGATTAGAGGCGATATTTATTCAAAAGTCTTAGATATCGTTAAATCCAAAGTTCTAAAGGACGCCAAGGACGATAACAGTAACAATAAGGAGCTTGCCAACATTGCGCTACCTATATTAGCCAGAAAAGTTGTTAAACAAACAGTTATGACAACTGTGTATGGTGTAACTACATTTGGAGGTGCAGCTCAAATTCAAGAAAGAATTAAAGAAATTATTAAAAACATGGAAATGCAGTTACATGAAGGTAAAAAGATATCAATAACTATTACAAATTTAAATACATTGAATGAAAATCAAAGGAAAGTTGCCGTATATTTATCAACTATTGTTTTAAATTCGATTTCTGAATTATTCTCAGGAGCAAAATTAATCCAAGGTTGGCTTTTAAACAACTGTTTTAGAATAATACATTCTTTTGATTTAAAGACTTGCAATTTTATCAAATCTACCCAGAATAAAGAGCCCGATTTCTTTAAACCTTCCTTGTATAAACCAATGATGTGGACTTCATTGTCTGGTTTCCCTATTGTTCAGCTATATAAGAACACAAAACAAACGGCAATCCCTTCTTCTTTACAACAAATAATGATTAATAAACCAAATAAGTTGGCCACTATAAACACAAGAAAGCAATTAAATGCTATAGCACCAAACTTTATTCATTCAATTGATTCAATCCATATGTTCATGACTTGTATATCCGCCAATAAGAATTGCATTCCATTTGTTTCAGTTCATGACTCTTTTTGGACTTATCCTTGTGATGTTGATAATTTATCAAAATTAATAAGACAAGAATTCGTTCGATTGCATTCATCTAATATTATTGAACATCTACGGGATGACATGATCTACACCACTAAGAATTCTTTTCAATTAGTTTGGATTGATAATTCAGAAAACGAAGAGCTTGTTAATGAATTAAGAAAATTACGAAATACTTATTTCAAAAAATCATTATCTTTAACAAAACTGAACTACAATAAAATTTTGAGTCATGAACTAGAATTGCAAACCAATCAATCTGAAAATACTCCATTGCAATTAATTGAACGATATGAACCAAAATTATACTTTGGGTCAAAGGACCATGGTCATTATTTACAGCTATATGATACGAACACTTCAATGGAATCAATTAAATTGTTGAAGAACAAATTCACACCTATCTTAGTACCAGTTAAAATATTGAATAGACCACCTACAGGAAAACTTGATATTAGACAAGTCTTAAATAGTAAATATTTCTTTTCATAAAAAATACATGTATATATTAAAATTAATCCCTCTCGTTAATCATTTTTTGTAAGTTACCGAATATTTTATCCCTATGAATTGCTAGTTCATCATCTTCATCTCCTTCAAAGAAGTGATTTCTTTCAAACCCCTCGTCGCCATTTTTATTATATTTATCATCCGGTAGAAAGTTTATGTTATCTTCATCTTCATTTCCATAAAAATCGTCATATAGATCTTCAAAATTTTCGTCTTGAATTTCACTTGCACCTTGAGTATTCAAATAAGAGAAACTCTCTTCGTCATCAACATGTAATGGCAATTCATCATCGTCATCTTGGTTTTCTTCCACATTTGTATATGAATCACTATAAATGCCTGCATCTTCGTCACTTGGATAATCATTTTGATAATAGTCTTCCGCATTTGAATCTTCGTCATCCGAATAAACACCCACATCATTCTCTGATTGAATTAACTCTTCATTTTCATCTTCAAAAAATCTAATATAACCGATTTGAGACTGAGGATAATTATCTGATGTTAATGGCTCATTAGGCGATAGATGATACACATCGTAAACGTAATCCGATATATCAGGCTCAACATGTTTCCTCTCATCAATACTACTGTTTCCTGCTAGCTCACTTGCTGCATCTTCTTTATGTCCTCTAGCACGTTTCTTTCTTTGAATTGTATCTTCGTGCTCTACTTTAAGGAAAGAATTCACCATATCTGTGAGTTCATTTGGAATATAAGTGTCTTCTTCTATTTGCCTCTTAGGTATGATAAAGTTTCTCTTTCTAGTTGAGTCTTCTCTATCTGTCGCACCCTCTTTTCTTTCCGATGGCTTAACATATGAAGCTTCTGATAAAATAGACAGTATCACTGACTCATCATTATTGGCAGTAGTATCATCCGTTCTAGCTAATGTGAAGTAAAATTGTTTCTTTTCCTTTGATGCATTTTCTGGAGAAATTACATATGAAGAGATGGGCGATGATGGTTTCGATCTTTTAACTGCACGTTTATCTTCTAATATCAAAGCTTGAAGAGGATCCTGATCTCTCTTTCTCTTTATTCTAAGCACCGTTGGCGGTTCATGGTATGACATTTTAATATCTAATTGGATTGAAATGAATACACATTCATGATCATTCTTTTTATTCTCTGGTCTATCATATATGGTTACGAGCGATCACTAACAAGACATTGACACAAAAGCCAAAACATAATTTTGCAATTCTATTCATTTGTGGTGGTATGTTAAAGATTCAATCCTCTATTTCTGCTTAAACATAATCAAAAAACTAGAATTATATTGCTAGCTTGTTGCAAAACTCAGATAAGAAAAACCGTAATGGGACCATTAATTTTATCTGTCCTTTTTTATCATTTTAATAAACAACTTCGAACTATTTCAAACGCGGTTATTGGCAACTGCTTCGAGTCAGAGAGA
Organism: Schwanniomyces occidentalis var. occidentalis; assembly: GCA_031081865.1. Taxonomy (NCBI): domain Eukaryota; kingdom Fungi; phylum Ascomycota; class Pichiomycetes; order Serinales; family Debaryomycetaceae; genus Schwanniomyces; species Schwanniomyces occidentalis. The sequence goes on from JARYTB010000005.1 coordinate 580,965, forward strand.
GATATTGTGTTAGTAACGGGAGGAGCATCTGGGCTCGGCAAAGAAATTGTGGAAAAATTTGCTGCTAAGAACGCAAAAATTGTTGTGTTTGATATTTCAGATCCTTCAGGATCAGATAGAATTGATGGAGTCAAATATTACAAGTGCGATGTCAGCGACAGAAAGCAAATCATCAGTTGTCATAAAAGAGTTAAAGAGGAGGTTGGCAAAGTGACGGTCCTTATCAATAACGCTGGAATTACTTCTGGTAAAACATTATTAGATTTAAGCTATAACGAAATTGAGAAAACCATTCAAATCAATTTGTTGTCAAGTTTTTACACTATCAAAACTTTCTTACCAGATATGTTGCAAATGCAAAGAGGTTATATCGTCACTATTGCCTCTGTATTAGGATATATGTCACCTGCCCGGTTGAGTGCTTACGGTGCTTCAAAATCAGGGCTTATTGCTTTGCATGAATCTTTGACATATGAGCTTGGACCGCCATCAATCAATACAACAGGAGTAAAAACATTGTTGGTTTGCCCAGGACAACTAAGAACAAGAATGTTTCAAGGGGTAAAGACTCCATCTACCTTATTAGCCCCAGAATTAGACCCAAAATATGTTGCTACCAAAGTTATTTCTGCCGTTGAATTGGGCAGACGAGGTGAAATAAAATTACCCTTTTACAGCAATATTCTACCAATATTCAGAGCTTTTCCATGGCCAGTTGTTGAAGTAGCAAGAAATATTTCTGGAATTGATAAAAGTATGAAAACTTTTAAAGAAACTTTTAGCAAAGTTGCAAGTAAGGCAAGTTCAATTGCTTCGAAATCCATTAGCAATACTGAAAATAACTCTGAAAAAAGCTCTGTTTTTCGTCTACATGACAATAATTCACTTTCTGGTTTCGAGAGTGCTAATGCTTATAACTAAATAAGATTTAGTTTAGATCATAGGTGTATTGACAATAAACCCGACTGTGAAGATAATTGAATATGATTAAAAGCTTCTGCTATTTTAGTTGAATCTGACAGGGTATCAAGTACTTCATCAGATTGATATGCATTCATATTTTTCTTGCAAGAATTCAAAACTAATTTATATATTTTTATATGTTATGCAATTCCCAACGAAACTCAAACTTGTAGCATCTTAGTATGTTTAACCTATATCACCATATTTATATCTTATAGGCTAGCTTGATGAAATTGCATAGGCATATAATATTTAATATACAATTTATGACAGCCATAGAGTGTTACATAGGGGGTGGGTTTTTTAAGATTATCATCTAATTACGACTCTTCTTGATTGACTGGATTATATTTTATGTGATTACTGATATCCAAAAGTAGCTGATGTTTGCTATCATCCAGTGAAAAGTACTAGCAAAATGAAAGTATTTTATATTTACCACTTGTTTAGTACTTGATTAGTGGTTCGATGATATACCCCTATTCTATTAGTTTATGAAACTGCCGGCTACAATTATACATTTTTTTATACCAGAATTTTTTATTAGTATCACATTTCAAACAATCCAAATAGTTAAAAAACAACCAATACTTAGAGTAATTGGTTAAAAAACGATGACTGCAATGTATGACTTCAATAGATTGCGAAAGCGTATGTATAATTCCAAAGAAGAAGACAAAAACAATATGGATAGATAAAACATAATATTTCTATGAATTTAGATAAATTCTAAGATGTCCTTTTGGGTTCAAGATCAAGAATAAACATTATACATGAACGAAGCACTTCGATTAATTGGATATACCATAGAGATACATCTTTTTAAAGTATACAATCATAGAAAGCACCTAGTTAAGTATCACATCTACTAGTAAATCGATCAAACTACAATTGTTCTTTAACAATCAAATTTTGTTTTTTGGTTACTCAATATCATTGTATAATGATTTACATGTATTACATGTTTCCAGAGTACTTCAACACCAAGGAATAAGAGTACTATCATAACCTCAAATATATGGAACGGTATTTTGATCTCTAACATCAGGTCAAAACATGCGTCCACTAGACCACCTAATGCTTATATTATAAAGAGGTCGGAAATGTAAACAATATCATAAAAGTGATATGAATCCTAACTTAATTTTATTAATAATCACTGAATGAATGATTTAATCAAAATCTTCACAGTTCTTAAAACTTATATGATAATATAAATTTAAAAGCATACTAAATTGTGGGAGGATTATTATGCTTCAATCCTTGAGGAGGATGAACCACCATAATAAATTAAAAGTAAATAACAGAAAAAATTGATCTTTGATCATAGGAATTGTATGGATTTAATTGTGATATCATTCATTAATCAAGGTCGTCTATAGTTAAATTTTTTGTAGTCCAGACTATTAGTTCTTCTTCCTCGTTAATTTTCACCTTCTTTTTATATACATCAAGATTGATTAATTTTTTATGATTGTCCTTGTAAAATTTATTATTTACCTTATTAATCTGTGTATAAATGTGTTCCACCTCTTTGATATTTAAGAGCTGATGAATTTGATCACTATCTAAATGAACCGTTATTGAATTATCAGAAGTCAATATAACTTCTTCGTTGGTTGATGGATTAACATCAGTAATAATTAACTCTAGATGCCTTATGAATGGGTCAGTCAATTCATGCTTGCTAATTATGGTACAATATTCATAAGATTTGATACAAATTTGTGACCAATCTTGCGGAATACTACCTATTATATAGCCTTGAATTTTGTAGATCTTATTATCGATATGCCTGCCGTAATTTTCATTCAATTCCTTTAAAGTACAGTAATCTGTACTTTGTAAACTGAGATTCGGAGATACGTCTACCTCTCTTTGAGCTTCCAAGTCCACCGGCGGTGATGAAGTGTTTGCATAATCACTCTCAAATAAAGTATCAGGAACAATCTCATCTGAAAGTGACTCAGTTTTGATTGTATTTTGAGCAGGTTGGGAACTATAGCGGCAATTGGAATTTGAATTGGTATTCGAATTTATCTCAGTATCATGATCAGTTGGATATGCTAACAATCTTGTTGCGTAAGTTGATGGCATTGAATCCTGAATTCTCTGTCTATTTCTGTGAAGAAAACTTGGTGGTAATTGCCCAAACTTCATATATAATTCAGCCAAGTTTTTGTGCTTATCAAAGATATTAACAGACAGAACATTTTTCATTCTAGCTTCTGTTATTTCGTTATATTTTTTCAAGGATATTGTTGCTTTTATTATCCAGATTCTCTCATGCACGTAGTACCTTCGAGTTGTTGAATCATAAGCCAAATTCATGTCATATTCTAACTCATTACCAACTTGTTGTACATATAGTTTCTTCAATTGATCCTGTCGATCAGGAAAAGCATCGATCCTTAGTATCTGATCGTCATTGATTGCAAATCTTCCATCAAGCTCAATGTCCTTTGGAAAACCAGGATTGGCGATATGTTTATTAGAAGTAAAATCGCTAACAAAAAGTCTTAAAGGACCTTTCAACGGCTTTTCAATATACAAAACATAACAGTAAACATCAAAAAACTGGTCATAGCACTTAGATACTAGGACATCTGGAAGCTCCTCTATTAGTTTTACTCCTATATCAGCGGACATTGATGTGTATAACCTTGATTACCGCTTCGTTAACAAAACAATCTTGAAAAATATCTACGCGCACCATATAAATTCCTGGTCTTGAATTTTAAATACCATACTCTACAATATCAATATAAATACGAGTCTAGATACCTTTTGAAAAAAGCAGCCCATAACAGCTTATGAACGGTAATCACCGTTAATTGTAATATATTCATGAGATAAATCGCAAGTCCAAAATGTGGATTCTTGACCACCGCCAGTTCCTAAATCAATCTCAATTTCTAAATCTTCATACTCTAAAATTTCGGAGGCTCTTTCCTCATCAACTATCTCTGGTTCACCATCAACCAACAACTTCAACTTTGGAGATCCATCAGAAGGAATAAATGAAACGTTTGTCTTTGCTGGAATAATTGAATCTGCAGAACTAACTTGCGAATATCCAATTGCACACAATATACGTCCCCAATTGGCGTCCTTACCGAACATTGCAGTCTTAAATAATGAGGAGTTTGCAATGCTTGAAGCAATATTCTTAGCATCTTTATAAGATAATGCGTCTTTAACCCTAATGGTAATGAATTTAGTTGCACCTTCACCATCGCGAACGACTAATTGAGCTAATTGTTGGGCAAATTCAGTAATCTCTTCACGTAATTTGGCAAAGGATTCTGCAGATGAAGAGACATCTTCAATTAGTTCACCGCCTGCTGCACCATTTGCAATGGCAACAATAGTATCATTTGTTGACATATCACCATCAACCGAAATACTATTGAATGATCTGTCGGTAGCATACTTTAAGATTTGTTGTAAAGCAGATGAAGTAACTGGAGCATCTGTAACAAAGAAACCTAACAAGGTTGCCATATTTGGACAGATCATACCTGCTCCCTTTGCTATACCAGCTAAAGTGTATGTAGTGCCATTCAATTCAAATTGTTTTGTGACCATCTTTGGAAAAGTATCAGTAGTACATATAGCCTTTGCACAAGCTAACCAATGTTCATGTGTATTACCTAAATTACTTAAAGCCAATTTAGGTATACCTGACAAAATATTATCGATAGGCAAATTAACACCAATAACTCCTGTAGACATAACCAACGTAGAGTTCGATGAGTTTTCCAAAACTGAGTCAGTCACAGTCACCATCGCTTCAGCGTCCTGAATACCCTTGGCACCAGTAACTGCGTTAGCATTCCCACTATTAATGACCAATGAATTAATTCTCTGTCCCTTTTTCTCCTGAATAATTCTTGACGATACTTGAACTGGAGCCGCTTTGAATTTATTAGTGGTAAATACTGCAGATGCAACCGCTGATTTACCAAATTCGTTCCTCAAGATAGCTAAATCCAACGATTTACCATCTTTTTTAACACCAGAATGAATACCACCAACTGTAAACCCTTTTGGATAAATTCCAGTTTTTGGAACAAATCTCGATGCTTTATCCGAAATAAAGCGAACCGTCTGTTTGATTGTACCTCCCGATTTCATGATACCTCTTTAACTTAGTTCAAGCCTGTTGGGTTTCAACCTTATATCTTAATAACATTATAACTTATCAAGCTAAGAGTCAGAGAGATGTCATGTGATATATTATGATAATGTAAAAGTCGTGTCTTTGCTAAATGTTCATTTTTTTCACTTCTTAAGTATTGAAAAATACAGTGATTACCATAGTTTAACAATATTTGTCCATTATATTGCTAATATAGAATATGCCTAAACCAGCTAGTAATTGTTCTATGTTCAAGAACCTACCATCTTCTAAAGTTTTAAAACAAATTACTAGATTGAATAATATTGCTGGTACGCCAACAACTGCATTTAAATTTGATCCAAAGTTTACTAAGATCGAGTTACTATTAATACAAAAAAGTGTCCATGGACCATCTATTGGATTAAAAAAGTTCTGGAGGAACAATTTGCCTACTTTAAAGTTCCATAATGATGACATAAATTTTGCTTTGACTAGAATTAAAACTAAGAATAAGGAAGAACTTGAAAAATGTCCAACACAAATTATAGTTCATGATATTAACAACCAGAAAATGATAATAAACTGTGCTAGCAAGCATTCAAACGACATACTCAAAGAACTTGTCAAAGTCACAAAAGCTTCTCCTGTTCCTGAAAAAGATATTCCTGTTATCAAGGTTCCTGAACAAGACCTCTTTATACGTTAAAGCGAAGTTTCATTAAATTACTTGTATATATTACAAAATCATCCTTAAATATGTATCTAAAGACATAAAATATAGCGATAAATAAAATAGATATATTAAGACTGTAAGAAATTCAATAAAGCATCTCTACCTTTTATCTCCATAAGTTTTTTAATACGCAATAAGTCTGAGATTTCATCTTCACTTACTCTGTCACTAGTCTCTTCCTCAATCTTTGAATTATTGGCCCTTATACTGTATTTTGTTGCACCGTTCACCAATTCTTCAAAATTTAACGTCGGATATTTGCTAGATTTGAACTTAATTAATCCATCAACTATAACTCTTTCATCCTCATTCGTTTCTAATCTACTTGTATTTTCATAATCTTCAACATAATTTAAAATATCGCTCTTTCTAACGGATGCTTCATGATTAGCTTTCGATATAAAATCCAATAAGATCAGCTTTTCCGGAATTCTATAAACAAATGATTGCGGTTTATCCCCATTTGAGCTGGTCATGGTTATTATTTTGCTAAGCTTTGATGACGACTTGGCTGTTATACCATTTGTAGTTGAATAATTCTGAAAAAAGTTGGGTATTTTAAAATTGGAATGCTTGTCATGCTCATTTTCATTAGATTCATCTACTGAATTGTCAATAAAATCTGTGTCAAATCTAGCAAAATCCTCAGATTGATATTGTAAGTAATCGTGTAATGAAGGATATTTACCATCCTTACAATAAGGTTGATTGTCATACTTTATTACTATATTGTTCATAGATGCAATTTTCAAGAACTGGTTGTGCAATGCGACATCAAGAACTGTACTATCTTTGAATTGACGTTTGTTGAACATGCCAACAGGAAGCAACTCTTCCAAATGATTTGGACATCTCCATTTACTGCCGATAGTTTTAGGTGCACATAATGGTTGGTCTAGGCAGTCTATATGATAGACTAAGGGGCAGTAATCACAGTGCACTAAAGTTTTATGATTTAATCCAGATAAACCACATTTATGGCACAAGTATGGCCTACCCTTTTTATCGTATAAATTATCAATTTCAAGGTCTTCATTCTTATTAAAGCCAGCAATCTGTGCACCATTCACTTTACTGAATGAAAGTTCTGGTTTTAATGTCACATCTTTGTACTCACCGTTTTCACCGGTACTAACACCGATGAATGTATTATCTCTCAAAAATTTTGGTAATTGAAACTCTTTGGGGTTTCTTCTTTCCTGTTGGTTTAATAACTGTCCGAAGATACCTACTTCGTTCCACAGTGGTAGTAATGTTGAATATTCTAAGGCATTACACTCACGACAATGCCAATTTTCATCAGGAATATCTTCAAAAGGTGGATCACAACAGGTGAAGTGAAAGGATTTGGGGCAAGATTCACAACAAATAAATATTCCGGGTCCTCCACACGATGAACAAAAATCTTCATTATCTTTTGTTGAGTCATCGCTCACGTCAGCTAAAGAATCTTTATCATTTATAGAAGATGGCGCTAAATATGTACTGGAAGCTTTTTTTGGTGATATGACTTTGATTCTCTTGGAAGTCCTTAACGGTGAAATTTCTTCAGTTGCTTTGTTCTTAGTTTGTATAGGTGTTTTTGCTATATTCTTAGGTATTGGTTTAGATTTGTTTCTACCTCTCAATTTAATTTTAAGAGGTTCTCTAACTTCACTATTGGATGTAAGTTTTTCAGAGATATCCGTTTTTAAATTTCTTTTATACGCCGACTCTATAATTGTTTCGTCTTCACTTTGTATAGGAGGAACCGACGACTCCCTTGAACCAATCCTACTTGACTTCCTTGTCCCTCCTTTACTTGCCCATAATGATTCCTTTTTTATTTTCGAGCTTGGACAAGACTCTAATGGCAATCCAGTGTAAACAGGTTTAGGCTCAGCCAACTTAGGTTCAACGAAAATTTTTTCTCCTCCTCGTTGGATAACACCATAAGGGCCATTTGCATCAGTATCGGAAGAGCTGGAATTGGATTCCTTTATTATGGGACTATCCTCTAAGTTGAGCAAGCCTTGATTAGTGTTATTGAACTTAAGCGATAATCTCGTTAACTTTCTATTCCCTGTAGGAGTTGATGATATATCTCCTTCCGACGATGATTTTATCTTTCCATTTAACTTAGATGAAATATCCAAAGAGGTGTAACCTTGAACGTCGTTTATTCCTTTACCATTTCTCTGGCCAATCCTAGGAGCTGTACTTGGAAAATTTGAGCTTCTTGATAGTTCTAACGTAGGTTTCTTTTCTTGGACTAGAATTGGATTGTCTATTTCAGATTCATTGGATGACTCAGGTCTTGACTGAGATATATGAGGCTGAGACATTTAACCTTAATCACTTTTATGCTTTAATCGTTATTAATTTTAGACACTGTTATACCTATTCCTTCAATTTTTAGCATAGTTATCATAGGCTCAAATTTATGTTGAACGCGCTGTTGATTAGCTTCCCCATTATAGTACAAAATTTCGACTTTGCTATAATTATGATCATTAGAGGCTAACGATATGTACAATAATATGAATTGAACTAATATATACTTAGGCTATAAGTTAAAACTATATTGTTTTTAATACATTACCAACTAAGCAGATTTTTCTTCAGCAGTAGAAGTCTTTTTATTCTTCTTCTTAGAAGCCTTCAATGGCTGAGAAATCAAAGTCAAAATCTCTTCATCTTTAATCTCTTTATCTGTTTCATATAACTCAGGGTTAAAGTTTGGAGAAGTATATTTAACAATACCATTTTTAGTAATACCAAAAGTCGTAAAAAACTGAGCTACGAATTCCCCTTCTTTCTCTGTAACAATGTTATATGGCAAAACAAGGTTGTGGTTGGCACATTCAATTAGACCAGCCCTTGCCTTTCTAGCATCTTGTAAGTTTCTAATATTGTAGGGGAATGGACCAGTGGAATTTTTCTTAAGTTCACCTAAAATTTGATGAGATAACTTTAATTTAAGAGCATAAGAATTCCCAGTTAACTTGTACAACGAAGTTTTATAATTAGATGGCTTAACCTTACCGTCACTTGAAGTAGAAATCAAAATATCTAAACCATAAACTTCATTTTCTTCAAATCTGCAAGTTTCCATTTGGCTCTTGTTTTCTTTTGTTGGGTTGAGAATTACCTCTTTTGGACCATATAAGACATTTCTCTCTTGATTATGAGTTAACATACTTTCAAGTGGAGTAGTTTCATATTCTTTAGCAACTTTACTTACAATATTGGTAATGTCCCAGTTTCTATTTTTTGGCTTGAAAGATCTGATAGCAGCTTCAGAAGCTTTCCATGCGGCATGCATCAAGTCGGCCTTTTTACCGGTAACTGGATTCTCTTTGGACTCTCCAACAATCAAAGTTTCTGCAACAATCGTAGGAAAACCGTCAATTTGGATCCCTAACATAAGACTGACAACATCACCATCATGCAAAGTAATATTAGATTCATCATCTTCACTTACAGGCGCTAAATGGGCAGGAATGTGATTTGGGTTCACACATGTTGGAAATGCAATACCCTTGGAGATTTTCGAAGTTTTTTTGGAATTATAAATCTTGGACAATTCTTCTTCCAAAATTTCGTCTCCTTTTTTTGAAAGCTCGTATGTGGTGGACCCTTCTTTAGCCAATGCTCTAATCTGAGCTAAGGCTCTATTGGAAATTTCTCCTGCCGTTTTATATTTGGAAACCACATCTTGAGTAGCAATGGAATAATCTGGAGTTTTGGCTATTTAGAAGTTAATATCTAGATAACTTTAAATTCAATTTCAACAGAAAAAAACTTACCAGCAGTAGTAGCAGCAGACATCTTCTGTTTTGGTTATTGGTGGCAACAAAATTTCACAAATGGACCAAAAAAGTCGAAATAGTTTGGAATTTCTATACTCTTTTAGAGTAGAAGAAGTAGAAGAAGTAGAAGAAGTTTCCGAAGATGTTGAACTGCATATAATTTAGTTAATTGGTCGCTATTTTTATGTATTTTCGCACGACTATTTGAAACATTCTCTATAATAAGTGTAACTGAGTAGTATATCGTATAGCTAGTTTGTTCTTTATAGTTAAGCACTATTTATAACCCTTTTAAAGTTTGATAGAATAAGTCATTGGGAAATATAGTTCCTGTCAATTTGACTTATATCATTGCTGCTCAATATTGTGCTCAATATTGTGCTCAATAGGTTAATTGGAGTGAAGTTTACAGATAGATCAATCATCAAATAATTATATTCACAGCGCATAGAACTATAAATTATGTCGACTGAGAAAGATAAACGAGCTTCAAAGTTATTTGGAACGAGAATAACTTCGATATTCAATCAACGTCTGCAGCAGTTGCACCATAATGAGGATTCACTGACAGCCAGTCCTTTCAACGGTGTGACAACTAGGAGTTTAGATAATTCAAAACGGCCATTAGATAAGCCAGCATTGGTTAGCAGTAGCTTCCAAGTGCTGAAAGTTACACCATCAACGGAATCATCTAATTTCAAAACAAGTACGTTAATATCATCTAGTGAGATAAAACCAAGCAAAAGTAAAGAGGAAACCAAACTTAGAAGAAAACCACCACCCTCTATGGTAGATGAACCTACTTTGAGCGATAATTTGGATAATACAGAAGTTAAACAAGGAAATATAAAAGATGATTTAAGTGATATAATTACTTCTTTAGAGAACGAAATAGATACATTTTTGCTTAAAGATACGCAGTTGTCAGATAAGTTTTTGAACGACCAATATGCACATGGTTCAAATGACAATAATCATTTGACCAGCCCTAAACATGCTCTGCTGTATCCAGGATCCATAGTTCCTTCCAAATCTAACCCTGACTACTCCGATTCTGCATCAATGTCGCTGCAATCTAAAAAGAGACTGTGTGACTCTCCAAGCGCTTCCTTTCAAGCACCGTATCCAATTGACTCATCTGTGGTCCCATCACCGATCGATGATACCTTCAATCATAGCATAATACTCGGGCCCCATAATACAGAGTCCATATTCAACAAATCACTACTAAATAATAGATCACAGGAGTCTCTAAGCACATCGCGGTCGCAAATCACTGGAGGTTGTGTTTCACCACAGAAAAGTGTTGACACGTTTGAGTCAAATCAAAGTACACCATATCAAGGAAAGGTAATACTGTCTCCTAGGGCGGTTTCGTCTAGTGCAAACAGTAATGGTAGTTTCGGCTCCAGGACAGCGCCTATTCTTTCATTTGTTAGAAGCACAACCGCCAGCTCTTTACAAACCACAACCCGTAACCCATTGAGACCTATATATGCAGCTTCACTTGATTCAGTTGCGACAAATAGCTCATCCGAATTAACTTCTAGGTCCAAATCATCCTCAATATATCCAGTAGCTAATCACCATCGGAAGTCTAGCTCTGTGGGATCAATCTGGAGTTCTAAATCGTACAGAAATATAAATTTGGCAACATTAAAGAAAACTCTAAACTTAAAACCTGGAGAGGGTGACAGATCTAATTACGTCTTGACTATCCGAAGAAATTCTGGTACCGCTTATAATGAATCTGCACCTGGAAAATGGAAATTACCTACCGGCATCCTACCTATTGATAAAGCTGCTAACTCTGTCAACTCTAACGGCAGATATATTAGACTAGCTGGTGGTGTATCGCACGGAAGATCCAAAAAGGCTAGCGGCGTTGAATTGAAACACGGACACTTGCAGCCAAGATTATTGGCTGCTGAAGTTGATGACGCAAATGATAACACTATAGGAATGGACTCAGTATTAGGTGGATCTTGCCCGCTTCCATCTTCTAAAACCAATGAGTCTTCTAGCTCAAGCATTGCTGCACCTTCAACCTCAATTAATAATTCGATATCAAGAAATAACTCACTTAAAAGGACTGTCACAGATGGTTCTTTAGTCACTGATATGCACAGTATTACTACTACCGGTGCTGACTCTGCTTCTACAAATCCTAGTTTGAGAAGAACTGAATCAGGTTCGTCCTCCTCTGGCAGTATTTCCGACTCAAATGTAGAGATTGGTTTGTATTACCAACATCCAGGCTATGCATGTGATGGCGATGATGACGATTCGAATCCTATAGGTGTCGAAGCTGATGGTCTAACCCAGCAACATACATTAAGGGATGAAGAATTTGATGAATACCAAGAGAGGCCAAGATTATTCTTAGCAAATCCTGATACTTCAAGCGATAGCGATTAACTACCGAAGAACAGCCATACTGTTTGTATAATATATATAATACACAATAAGTAGTATTATCACTTTATATGATTTTGTAGATTCTTAGATATTTTTGTCACGAGCTTAGTCACGTTCTACTTTTTTCGTGCAATTATCAAAATTATTGATCGAATCGAACCAAACTCAACACGTCGAAGATTGGAATAAACATAACGATACTGATATTTCCATAAGATTATATTCCTGTATCATTGATCCTTTTGTTGTTCTAATTTAATCATCAATTCATTCTTTATCCAACTTAGTAAGTTAATTATAATTTTTCCATGTCTAGATCCTCTTTGTACCATAAGTTATAAGTTTAGGAGGAATTAATCTGCAGCAGAAAAACTAACATTTCTAGATTATCAATGGCTGATATAGGATATTCTTTGATTTACGAACCTAATGCGGCCAGTAAGGTCTCAGTTAATGAATTCAAAACGTTATTAGAAAAGGCCAAGGATGAAGTTAAGATTGATACAATGAAACGTATTTTAATTACCATTCTTAATGGTGATTCTATGCCAGATTTATTAATGCATATAATTAGATTCGTTATGCCTTCCAAAAATAAAGAATTAAAAAAGTTGTTATATTTCTACTGGGAGGTGTGTCCAAAATTGGACGAACATGGTAAAATGAGACAGGAAATGATCCTTGTTTGTAATGCTATTCAGCGTGATTTACAACATCCAAATGAATACGTTAGAGGTAACACATTGAGATTTTTATGTAAATTAAAAGAGCCTGATTTATTGGAGACTTTGGTTCCAAATGTTCGTCAATGTCTTGAACATCGCCATGCTTATGTTAGAAAAAATGCTGTATTTTCCCTCTACTGCATTTATAAAGTTTCTGATCACTTAGTCCCTGATGCTGATGAATTGATTTATAGATTCTTATATGATGAAACTGATTCTGTTTGTAAGAGGAATGCTTTTGTTTGTCTCGGACATTTGAATAGAGATGCTGCTTTACAATATATCCAGGATAACATAACTGTCATTGAAACTTTAGATCCTTTATTGCAGTTAGCATTCATTGAATTCATTAGAAAAGATTCTGTCAAAACTCCTGCATTAAAACTGCAATATGCTCAATTAATAACAGAAATTATCGAAAGCTCCTCAAATGTTGTTGTTTATGAAGCTGCTACAACATTGACTGTATTATCGTCAAATTCGCAATCAATCTTATTAGCTGCTAATAAGTTCGTTGATTTAGCCACTAAAGAGGCTGATAATAACGTTAAAATTATTACCTTGGAAAGAATTAATGAACTTCATAAAAAACATCCTGGTGTGTTGCAAGATTTATCATTAGAAATTTTGAGAGTTTTATCATCACAAGGCTTAGATGTCCGTAAGAAGGCACTCGATGTTACCTTACAGTTTATTACCAGTAGAAATGTTGAAGATGTTGTGAAATTACTAAAGAAAGAGTTACAAAGAACCTCTTCATCTAATGAAGATAAGAACTCCGAATACAGGCATTTGTTGATTAATGCCATCCATCAGTTGGCCATAAAGTTTGTTGAAGTAGCTGCCAATGTCATTGATTTATTATTAGATTCAATCGGCGATTTGAACACTACAGCTGCTTATGAAGTCATAACTTTTGTTAAAGAAGTTGTCGAAAAATTCCCCGACTTGAGACAATCTATTTTAGCTAGATTAATTGAAACTTTGCCATCAGTGAAAAGTGGTAAGGTTTTCCGTGGTTCCTTATGGATCATTGGTGAATACTGTTTAGAAGAAAAGTTAATTCAAGAAGCTTGGAAATATATAAGATCTAGTGTTGGTGAAGTTCCCATTTTAGCTAGTGAGAAGAGAGCATTGGAAGGTAATAACAACCAAGAGGAACAAAATGGCACCTCAGACAAATCACTTCATAAAAAAGGACCTGTGGTTTTACCCGATGGAACATATGCAACTGAGAATCCATTGACTGCTGAAGTTCAAGAATATTCAAATAACGAAAAAACCCCAATTCGTAAACTTATTTTGGCTGGTGATTTTTATCTTGGTGCAGTTTTAGCTTCTACCTTAGTTAAATTAGCCTTAAGGTTGCAGCGTCTTTCCACCCAAGAAAAGTATTTAAATGCATTAAAAGCTGAGGCATTATTAATAATGGTATCTATTTTAAGAGTCGGAGAATCTTCATTTGCTTCTAAAAAGATAGATGAGGATTCTGCTGATAGAATACTCTCCTACATTAAGTTTTTAACCGATGAAGAAGACGCAGAATTAATTGAATCAGGATTTTTAGATGAGACTAAAGATGCATTCAAAGTGCAAATTGACTCAGCAGAAAACAAAAAGGCTGAAGCTGAAGCTAAAAACTTTCATGAAAATGCCGAACTAGTTGATGATTCAATTTTGTTTAGGCACTTTAATAATGATAATGCAGCCAGAGCTGTTGATGTTGATGATGTAACCTTGGCCGCGGGTAGTGATTTAAAGAAGGAAGATTTGTCTTCCAGGTTAAACAAAATATTGCAATTAACTGGTTTTTCTGACCCAATTTATGCTGAAGCCTTTATTAAAGTTCATCAATATGATGTTGTATTAGACGTTTTATTAGTTAACCAGACTACTACCACTTTACGTAATTTATCAGTTGAGTTTGCTACTTTAGGTGATTTAAAGGTCGTTGATAAACCAGCTACTGCTAATATTGGACCACATGGTTTCTATAAAATTCAGACTACTATAAAAGTTACATCTGCTGATACCGGTGTAATATTTGGAAATATTGTTTATGATGGTCAACATTCTGATGATTCTACTATCGTTATATTGAATGATGTTCATGTTGATATTATGGATTATATTAAACCGGCAACATGTACAGAAAGCCAATTCCGTAAAATGTGGAATGAGTTTGAATGGGAGAATAAAATCACTATTAAATCTCATATGGGTTCCTTAAAAGAATACTTAGATGAATTGATGAAAGGCACTAATATGAACTGTTTAACTCCTGGCGCAGTCATTGGTGAAGAATGTCAATTTTTATCTGCAAACTTATATTCCCGTTCATCATTTGGTGAAGATGCGTTGGCAAACTTATGCATTGAAAAGCAAAGTGATGGTCCAATAATTGGACATGTTAGAATTAGATCAAAAGGACAAGGCTTGGCATTATCTTTAGGTGACAGAGTAGCCACTATTTCCCGTAAAGCTAAAAAGGCAGCTATCATTCATATTTAAGTTTTATATTTCATTTACTGCTCTCTGTCAAATCAATTAACTATTGTTATTGTATATGTGTTTTATAGTTTATGTTCTTATCTTAAAATTGTTGTAAAAAAATAATTTTGAATTAAATACTGTACAGTTGAACTATTTACTTTCGTTAGAGTGTAAGAACGATTTGGAATATACAAATTCTAAAGTACTACTAATCTGTTTACCTAATTTTTCATTATTACCTTCAGATCTTTGGAATAAATTTGGATCGCTGTGTGCGCCGATTATTTTCAACGGCTCTATCTTAGAATCATCAATATAATTATACTTTGAGTTTAGGTTAATAATCGCCATCAAAAAACCAAATAATGCATGAAAGTCTCCTTTTATTTGTAATGTGTATAGATTGGGATTATAATTATAATTAAATGGAATCGAAGTATCATATTGTCTCAATCTACTAACTTCTGACATCTCCCGAATCTTTTGTTCGTCATCAATAGACACAAGTAGCCTTAATTGATAATTCGGTGATTTTAATGTGTATAACTCATTTTTGATAATATTGTTTAATTTGGCATTCAATATAAACCCAATATAAATAGCTGCTTTAGAAACAGATACCACATCACCAAATACTGATAAGTATCTTTCAATTGCGCCATTCATATGCTTCGATATAGAAAAATCATTTATATGAAAATGGTCTTTTAAATATTTGACAAACTCGTCTTCTTGGTTCTCAAAATACGCAGCTTCTGTTAATCCAACTATCATCCTTATTGAAACACGTCTATGCGCATCATCTATTTGGACCTTATATCCAATTTTATTCAAACTATTAACAATTTTATCATCTTCAGGAACGCTATTCTGGATGATTGGTTTTGATTGTTTAGCATCCTCAATCAACAAGAAATCTTCTGAAGAATTTGGCGCACTAGGTGAATAATTTCGTCTCCTCTTCCTTAGTGAGTTTGGTCTATAACTATTTCTTGGCCCATTTGAATTCATTGCCCTTTCTTATAAGGATACCAATCCTTCCCCATCAGCATAATCTTGGTCTTCTATATATGTGTGGGAGTGTGAGTACCGACTTCTTTGGAACAGATTTCGATTTTTGTGTAATTTAGAGGCATCGCTGTTTATGAAATTTTTTAAATATATTGATGTTGATGATATTTATATATTGGTCAATATATAATTTAAAAAATGGGTAAAAAAGAAAAGGTTTCCAAATCTGAAGATGCAGAAGATAACTATGAAAAAAGATTATCTGCTATTTTGCCGTTTGCTAAACCTTTAGCACCAAAGAAATTGAATAAGAAAGTGTTGAAAACTGTGAAAAAGGCATCAAAGGCTAAACATGTCAAAAGAGGAGTCAAAGAAGTTGTCAAGGCTTTAAGAAAAGGTGAAAAGGGGTTAGTTGTGATAGCTGGGGACATTTCTCCACCAGATGTTATTTCACATATCCCAGTTTTGTGTGAAGATTCGTCAGTCCCATTTGTCTTCATACCATCAAAAGAAGATTTAGGTTCAGCTGGTGCAACTAAAAGACCTACTTCATGTGTTATGATTGTTCCAGGTGGTGGTAAATCTAAGAAAAACGCTGACAAAACTGATGAATACAGAGAAGGATTTGATGAAATCGTCAAGGAAATTCCAAACTTAGAGTAGATTATAAAGTAGATTTTTAAGAACTTTGAATGATTTGGCATTGTCTTCAAAAACCCAATCCACGAATCTTGAAACCTATTCAAAAAGAATTTCTGCAATCAAATTTGCAAAAAGAACTAAAAGACTAAAAAATTATTATCAGCGAAGTATAAAGCTGAAACAACTTCCTGTAAATTTATAATGCATTCAGTATATTTTCACTTATTTTTTTTACCATCTTTGTTTTCTCCCTAAACTTTTTGTTACTTGAGAAGTTTGTCCTTTTTATATATTATTAATTATTTAGCACTTTTCTATACGTACACTTTTAAATCGTATTAAATGTCATGCAGTTAGAGATATATTGTAAATCGGTGTCAACTCTTGAGCTGTCATTCAAGAAATTTCTTAAAATAATTGTATAGTGAGGTGTACCTTTTCCTAGGAGTGTCTAATACTGCTATGAGTCTCAAATACTTTTATGGATTGAGGTGGATTGATCCATAAGTATTTCTTAGAAATCGAGATGCTACAAGGCTACTTGAATACTTCTGACAGTGATAATTTACTGCCGTTTTATAATCATTTTACGAAATTCATCACGCTTGAGAAATGTTGTAGATGCATCCGTGCTGAGACTATAATTTCGTTGTAGCCACCGGTTAAATTTAATCTTCAGATTTTATATTAATCATGGTCCTTCAACAATATTCTGCGAACTGCCTCGCTCTTCCTGTCCTTCCAGTTGAAACAAGCATCTTATAGAAACATGAGAAGCCTTTTATATCTTTTATCCCTGTTTAACATTGTAAAGCCATTAGTCATAATCTAAACAGTAACGGGTATCAGATAATACAACAACTTTTGATCAACTTTCTATTTATTACTATAAAGCAAAATTCTCCCTCAATCAATTGTGGTTTTTGCAATTTCCTTACCAAAGTTCGTTAACTTAGACTACATTTTACATATTTTCCATTTTTGCGATAGTTTCCTTCTTTGCTCTTGACTTATCTTGGTTTAATTATAAATTAGGGTTTTTTTCAAACTTTCCAAATGCTATGAACAATTATTAAGTATTGTAAACTAAATCCTATTCAATAATTGGTGCAAAATTTATTCACTTCTTCTAGATATGAAATTTGGTTATTACCATCTCTTTGTTTGCTTGAATGTTTATATTTGTACGTTAGTAGGAGTAATTCAACCTTAAATGGCTGCAAATAGCTGTTCTAAGTAGATAGATATATCTACTATCAATATACATATTATGTCACGTGAACCATCATAGTTAAGGTAAACCTGAAGCACCAGTAAACTTGCTAATATTACTATCACTTAAACTAGATGTCGAAACAATCAAACATTTGTCCAAAAATAATGTGTCCTAAAGATGGTATATCTACGGATGACTCGTTAACAGCAGTTGACTACCTCCAAACCCAGCTAGAATTGGAAAGAGAGGCAAGGGAATTGATGCCATTTGATCCAAATGTTTGCACATATACTAAAGGAGAACTTAGACAACCAGTCTTTGCATGCTTGACTTGTTCTAGATCAAATAATAACACTCCTATAGGAATTTGCTACTCATGCTCAATTCAATGCCATTCTACACATGGCTTGGTAGAATTATTTAGTAAACGGAATTTTGTTTGCGATTGTGGGACTACGCGTATGGCTAATACTCTGAATGGTGCTTGTCAGCTACGTAGAAAGGATTTAGACGAATCCAAACGTACAATAAAGAAAAGAACTGGATCTATTGGTGCAATTCAAGCGTCCCATATAGCTATTGGGCTACTGGCTGATGATATCTCGTCGCTGTCCAATATTTATAACCAAAACTATCAAGGATTGTTTTGTGCATGTCTGAAGCTATATAATCCATTAGAAGAGACTGCTAATATGATACAGTGTTATTTTGGTTTTACATGTGGGGAGGATTGGTATCATGAAGATTGTATTCTTGGTTATAAACCCGGGGTATTAAATCAGAAAAAGGGAGAAAGTGAAAATATTCTAGATAAGTTACCACCTGCTGGTGTCGAAGCGAAGACAGATAATCTGTACAGAGAAAATTCAACACCGGAGCCTGTCAAAGTTCCATATTTTCCAAGTCTAGAAGATTTTGATC